>JASFXZ010000016.1:12304720-12902234 GCA_032209605.1 Mactromeris polynyma
TCCTCATGTCACTGTGACGAGATTAACGAGATTATTACTTTCTTTCAGGTCGTTATTGATCATGGTATTTGTCATTTTACAGTATCTGATGCGTTAGGAGTATGCCTTTTTTGTAAATTTCTACCATTTCAGTTATTTAGTCATACTTGATAATATAACAGTTAAATGGAAAGTTTCCATTCCAACAAATTGATTTTAACCCCGATATTCATGTATTTATCGGACAGTTTCAATGTTGACTAGCCGACATGTCACTAAGTCAACTTAGTCAAGATAAATTGTTAGACAGTTCATTATTGTTTCCCTTTATTTACATTTTGTATATCCGACGAAGTTTATATATATTACGCGTACGTACAACAAGAATATTCGAACGTATTGTCCTAAGTTATTCGTCACAGCATTTGGTGTGACCCCTCCTAAAATTCCCCAATCTTACATGTATCTCCGAGTATAAATACTAACACATACCTTTAGTTATAAGGTTTTCAAATAAGCGATTCTGATTTCTTTTAGCATTATATTCTATCATGATGATGTTTATAAACCATACAAAACCATACAACACGGGCATTGCAATTGTATTAGGCTTCAGCAAAACCAAATAATAACCAAACCCCTGTCACCACTCAGCCAAATTCCTGGAACCACCCCTGTCCATCATTCTCGACAGCTAACGGGTATTTCCGTACCACTTCGTTACTCGGATAACAGCCTCTAGTGTATGTAAGGCGGAGCACTATGTAGCAAAACTCAACATTTTGTGCGGTCAAGAAATAGTTCTCGTAAAAGGGATTTAAAACTTCAATACCTTCGTTAAATTCACGTAAGAGATGGATTATCGTTGTCATTTCTAGTTAAAAACTCACATATTTCAGTCTTCATATAGCTTATATATTACATTCATCAGCACTCCAGCGTTCATGCCGCCATCTTGTTTTCGTGACATTTGAATCGTATTTCCGAAAGAAGTGCCTAACGTACATCCGAGGCACTTGGCGTAGTTGGCCGAGGATTTCCGAATGCCCTTTCATAGCCAAATCCAATCAGTTCCATAGCAACAGCATAGTATGACGTTAAAGAACACAGTATGGTAATACTAAAAGACACAGAATATTTCCATATTTAGATAATTACTCGATGAATCTGACGAATTGCGAATGTATTTCTGGTGTAAGTGATTTATTTCTATGCCAGTTCAATTGCATGGATTTGAATTCATAATTGGCCTCCATATTCATTATATTTGAACGATAATAATGAATGGATATTTTCGTCAATTGCTGGCAAAATTAATGAATAACATTAATTCCGGTATTACGGCGATAGGTCTTGACGTGTGCTTTTCCTCGTGCTGGTTCTCGAAGTTGCGAAATGTGTAAAATGATTATGTATTCAATTAGGCAATGCCGTTTTATATTTTTGTTAAACGTCCGCGTGTGCCTAGGTTTAAAGCTTTTTGAGCAAAAAATACATTTTCGTAAATTAAAAAAATTGCCAAGGGAAGTAACCGCTGTGTCGTAATTACGTATGTTTTTGTAAATATTTTGCTAATTTCTATGTTTGAAAATATTGATTGAAAAATATTCAGTTTTTAAGTTAGGCTTTTAATGGTTTATAAAGAAACAATTCGTTAAGGTAATATAAATAGGTTTATCATGAACAGGTAGCCAAGGTTGACACTTAACTAAAGTAAAATATAGTATGGCCTAATGTTTAATGCCCCGTTTGTCTTTGTATTTGTTTACTTGTATCTATGTTCATGTCTCCTTAAGCTGTGGACTGGGGTGGATGTGTACTTTGTATTTGGCGTATTCTGCTCGACGTTCTCATTCAATTTGATAGCGACAGTCAGTAAGATTCGAGATCAATCTTACAACGATTAATCATATGAATATGGTGTACAGCATTGACCAAAGATCACAGATTTTAAAAGATACCTTAGACATAGAGCTGGATATAGAGATAAATTGAGTGCTGCTGTGGTATTTACAACCTCTTCTGTAGGTGACGTCATTTCAAGAAAACGCTACATGTGATGTCACTATTTACAAGCATGAAGCAATATTTACTCCATATAGTCACTTCGTTTTCATATTGCCATATGGGGCAAATATCGTTTACTGTCAAGTGCATGGTGACGTCATATATGAAGTTTTCTGGAAAATTACGTCACTTAAATAAGTGGTTGGAAATCGTATAGCGGCGCTCAATTATTATTAACAGCGAACGCCACTTTCACAAGATGATGCCTCTCAACACTGGAAGCAGCCGCTCAAAACCAAAGGAAGACATGAAATTATATACGCAAGTTTTTATAAGCAAACATAGTCAACTGGACAACAAAAACAGAAACACAAATACTTATTCATTGTTCATGTCCTGGAGAATTACATCATTTTCCCAATGGATTAGCCTCTTATTGTAGCTCGTCTTTGTAAAAACCTTTTCATATCACATCTAGTACGCACATCGCGTCTTATTTTCTTAATTTCACCGCAAATTCCATGCACTTGTTGATCCGGGTTAAGTATCTCTTAACTCTTAAACTCTGCCCTGTAATTTCAATTCCGCTCAGACAAATCAATCAAGATAGCAGTTTCGTTGTCACCAAAGTCGGGAAAATACGGCAACCTAAAGTGAATCAATAATCAGAATAACCTGACACTTCTAAGACTGACTGTCTTCGGGTTGAAAGCGATGAGTAGAATGCCACTTACAAATCATGCCGCCACCTAAAACATACGAGAATAGATATAGATAAGTGCGTAAGCGTTAGAACACAAGCGTAAGCGGCTTTGGGCAGAGCGTCTGTCCGTCCGACTGACGTTTGACGTCAACGTTTTTGAAGTTATGATTCCGGGTTTAAAATATGTTTTCTAGTTTTAAGGTACTGATGAATCTTATTGTAAATCACTGGTATTTAAGGTATTGACATTTTGTTTCATACATCAGAATGATAATTTCAATTCAAATGTGCACAGGCATGTGATAAGTATAGGAACACAACTATTTTCGACATCTTTCCTTGAATCTGGTTGCAATTTGTATTTACCTATAAATGTTTTGAGTCGCATCTGGCTTCTTTGTTCTGTTCTTTTAAATCATTTTCAGCAGTTGTGTTTTACGTCTTTTTACGACAATATGTCAGTTGTGTACGGCTGTCAGTTGTCCTAAACAGTGTTCCTAGGTAACCAATTAGTTGTAACCTGTTCGTCCACAAGAAACTTACAACTTTCCAACTTAAACATATTTCAGATATTCATTTTAAGTTTCAATAGACAGTTTGCTACTCTCTGAAACTAATTAACTGAACCAGATTTTAAAAAGAAAATGTATATCTGACACAATTAACATTTAGAGTTTACTTTGGAATGCCGCCAGTACGTCGGTTAGTGTTAGTGCTTGTAGATGTAACGTCGTCGCTAAGCGTTTCCCGAAAGGGGTATGTGAGACGGAAGGACATAGCCGGCCCCTTCCCGGAATTGTTCCCAGACCATCCTGTAGACTAGCAAGTGCTCATACCACTGAGCTTTCAGGGCATGTATAGACAATTGTAACGAAATAAGACAAATAAAATGAAGGAAATAAAACAGAATATTCCAGAAACAAGAAGTTATTCTTGCAATGTCGTGATACTAAACAGCACTGAAGTTCACGTGAATGCGGGAAACTCTTACAATTAAAACACCAAGAAATCAAATGAAACCTTATCAGGACTTCTGAGAGAGAAGTTAACACTTTGTTCGAACATATTCGTCTTCATGTTTCCTACTTATAGTAACGAGATCACTGATGCAACAATGTGATAAAGACCGGAATGAAGTGCTAGAGTTTCACAGTGAAAGAACAACATGACTAATGTGGTACTCTTATTTTCACCTATATTTGTGGAATGTGCTATGACCCCTTCGCCTTTGTATTTGTTTTCTTGTGTGCGGTTATGTTCATGTCTCCTTGTGCTTTTGAGATGTCTGGGTACGATAAGATGGGGTTTTTTTCCCAAAAAATAAACGATAAAATTGTCAAAAAATGTCAAAATTCAATACGTGTGTACGCGAAAATATGCGTTCATACTTGTTTTGTAAATCACATATATTGTCAAAAATATTTGTATATTTCAAGTGTAAATATGCATTTTTCATGACAAATAATAAATGGTTGCCATGGTAACAAAAATTATATTTTTAAAATAAAACTTGTGCAGAGGATTTGTATCTTTCATTGATTCCGTTCATATTAAATCTGGCTTGGGGCGAAAAACACCCCTTATAGTACCTGATTTGGCATTCCCTGGTCGACTTCGTCATTCAATTTATGATAACACCTTAATTTGTTTAAAGAGGGAGAATAAGTTGCTACAGAGAACTCCTGAAAGTCTGATTGAGACGATTATTGTAAACTACATTTGTATATCTCTAGATAAAACAATTGTGTTGAGAGGAAGGCTTTGTGTTGAATAAGTTATGACCGACTTCGGATACTTGCATAACATCCGTATAAGGAATATGCATAGCAATGCATATCACATGCTGGCTACACCAAACTTCACGTACGGGGATATTGTAGGTCACTAGTTCATTTACTTACCCCTATTATGTTACTGACTGTTCTTAAGCTGTAAGTCGCTATGTGATTATTATTTCTATTCATATTTTAGACGTATCTTAAATTCCCCATTTCCCCATAAGCAGCTCCTTGACTGGATATTATATTCGTGTTCTTCCCTCCCCCTCTCCCCATCTCGGCCTGTGACAACTGGTTGTCTTAGCTTGTTCTGTGGTGTATTCCATCCTTCTAATCCTCCATTGTTATCCCATAACATTTTCCACTGTAGTTTTTGATAGTCAGTCAGACAATTCCTTGCTTCCTATTACCTTAAATATTGCCCTTATAATTCCCCAATCCCTAATGGTTCGTATGCTGGTGATTCTCTGGAATCTGTGCAAGGAGGCATTGTCTGTTGTACGTGGCTTCCCTGTAATTCTTTTTTTTTCTTTTACAGTTAAAATCATGCGACAAGTAGTCTTATAAGTAATCAAGTTGAGCTAGTATGGCTAAATGTAGTTAAGATACCAGTTTATTTAATTATTTAGACGGTATTAACAAGTAAATACAGAAGAGAAAAGCCACAGAGCAGGAAAGGTCACATTCGTTAATCAGATCATCCTTAAAAATATCAAGACAAACGAAAGACAGAGTAGACAGACGTAAGGAAGGGACACAAAACAATACATAACGGTCTAAGACATATATATTGTTACCAGGACCGCCACATACACAAGACAATGTCTCCCCGCGTAGACCGCATGGAAACATCATTCTACAAAGCATTAGGGAATGGGGAATGAGGAGGTGCAAGGGTAAACATGTTAGGGAATGAGGGGGGGGGGGGTTCAATGTGAATTGTCTGGCCGACATTCAACAACAACTATGGATAATTTAGGGGGAGGGCAACAAGGGAGGTGCATAATTTCAACATAGAAATGACGCGGTCATGGAAACTAAACGACACAATAGTTTGAACGAACTCAGCTTAGGACTATGGAGGTCGAGTACAACTCCACAAACAAAGAGCACAGCTGCTTCGTGAGCTGTCAGAATCATGTACTATAACCATAGACTTCGGCAAAAACAAATGGTCATGAAAAGTTTAGTTTGTTACAATTTCTGTGTGGATATATTATTTGAATTCGGTCACAGGGTATCCGACAACGGTTATGACTTGCCGAATTTCATAATTGTTACTTCTGTTTGTGCAATACAAATAGCTTTATCGAAATGGATTGCAATATAATCTGGACCAAAATAGTTTATAACATTTTAGTCAACTAGTATTCATTAACATGAAATGCGATGAAAACTATGACTTGAAGTATATGCAATGTAAAATCAGCGATGCTGTTTTCTCTAGTTTGTTTGGCTTTGTCATATTTAACAATAACAAGAGGCCGCTTATTAAACTCTGTCTCATGTAATTCACCATTTCCCTGTCACCATTGGATTAATTATTAATCAATATACGCTGATAGTCGCTTCGTATAAATATTGAAGTCAATCATATAACATCCATTATGTATATTGTGCTCAGTGGGAGGTGGGTTGGTCAATGTTGCAATTAATGAGAAGGAAAAACTGTGTGAAAGGGTGGCAGGTTTCATTTCTAGAAATAATATGAACCAGCATGTTTATTATCAAGTATCTTTATCATAAAATCACTCGATAATTATTGCTGTGACATTTATCCACTGATGGAAATGAGATAAAATAACAAGTTATTTTGTAACATGATCATTGGCATTGATATTGAGTTATGTTCCTGGTGCCAAAAACGCTTATATTTTCCGAAAGGCACGCGTGATCTGTTGAATAATCTCCTATCCCACAAAGTGCTTGTTTCACTCAGTAAGAATTTCCGGATTAAATTTCGTAAGATTTACTAAGCTTAAGATACTTGTAATATGTCCGTCAGTGAGAAGGGGATTATGTTCGCGCTTTTAGAATCGAAATTACAGACGTTTGGTGATAAAAGGTAAAAACAAAACGTATAGAATTAGCATACGTAGACAGGTTTGAACCCCCGATGGTGTTTTTGTCACTGGTCATTTCAATGCGGTATTCCTACATTCTCATATCGTTTATGTTTGTATCTCATCATTTGTAAATGTAATTAATCTGTATCGACTGCATATCTTTCTTACGCATGAAACGCGATAGTAGTAATTAATGGACAAGAAGTTAATGATAAAAGAGCTAAATGAGTACCATAGGAAAGGCGGAATCCACAAAACAAGGGGGAGCAACACATGACGTTCAGTTTACCATTTAACTTCCTACAACCATGACACTCTCGGTTTAAATTCCAGAGTCTTTAATGTGGTACTGGTACATCGATAGGACAAATGTATTTGAAGCAAAACTTCTGAGAATATCATTTATAACTGCTTTCTGAAATTGCAATTTTACACCTAATTCTTGAACATTAAGCCCAAATGGCCTAATAAGGGGACAATTTCAGCCGATCCATACTAAAATCATTTAAAAATCATTTTACTTGACTAAGGTTCACAGTCAATAGAAAAAGCTATGTTGTAAATTTTAATGTTTAAATGTTCAGTTGTGGTTTTCGTTGTATGTATTTCATTGGTCATGATCCCTTGTTTTTTATGTGGTTGTGCATATTGTATATGTCGTATCATGTTGGCCTTCTATAATCATTTTAAGAGAAGAATTAGAATAATCAAAATATTTATGAAGGCTATATATATACTTAGTCAAGTTATGTATATATGTTGGAAATCAATGACCATATAGCGATTAGGTGTGAGGTTAGCTAGCTGTTAAATCGATTTAAACCCCCAGTATTTTTTGTTGACAGTTCCAAGGCTGTAATTCGCTATATGATTGATGTTTCTGTTTGTGTTATGAATGTGTTTTATATTTCCCTTTCCCCTGTGTAATTATGTCACTTTATACAGTGTTCAGAGTGTTTCCTGCCCATTGTTGGCCTATTGCGGCCAGTTGTCTTGACTTGTCCTGTAATCTTTTCCATCCATATCTTTTCCATCCATTAATTCCCCCCTCCCTTTACTGTCCACTTTGATTCTCCTAGTTATTCCTTATGGTCTGTCGGGCCATTACTTGTGCCTCTGTTCCTTAATATGTGTACCGTTTGGCCTCCTTAAGTGCCTTATGTTTTGTGGATTGATGTTTTTCCGGAGGTCTGCGTGGGGAGGTATTGTCTTGTGTATGTGGCGTTCCCTGTGGTTACGTATTCTCTCCGTTATATGGCAATATTGTGCCCAGTAAGTCACCTAATAAATATATGAATACGTATATTTCTCAGAACTTCAAGTACAGAAGCATCGTTTTAGTCTAAACGGTTTCAGTTCACCACTGCAAATTCTTGTTCATAAAATACTATAACAAAGTTAAAAAAAACTTTTTGCAATCGCAAGTTCGAAGTACAATGATTATCGTACTGACCGATCGGAAAGTATTAACGCTGATCAAAAACAAGACGGGTCAGAGGAGAAAATAATGCTTACGTTGTACTTCTCACAAATAGTCGAAAGCTCGTCTACATCTTCATTGTGCATTCCAACACGGAAATTAAGTCCCGGCTTTCAATAAATAAGTCTAGGAATCATTCATGCTCGTGATTTGCAGTTCTGCAATTACCAGTATATAATGAACAAGAGACCAATTGAGACGATGACGCACAGCAGCAACGGAGGGTGACTGTCTGAGGAGTACTGTCTTATGTATGTGGCGTTCCATGTAGCAACTTATTCTCTCTCTTTTACTGTCGCAACATACGAACGTTTCGCCTGAGTTCATTGTCTCGAGCCCTCTTTTACAAAGTGTTAAATATAACCCGGAAGATACTTCGAATATGAACATAACAGAACAGAATATTTATTTCGACGTGTACAATGTACATAGTCATCATTTACATATAAATACACAAAATAAACACACATATATTGTAATTATGTATAAGCATATACTATAACTCCAAATTTATCCAAATTACATAATATACACAATACAAACACAAATATATATACCATTTACATTCAAAATTTCTTATAAATCAAAGGTCAAAGGTGATCAACACAAAATATCTTTTAGGATTATGTTAAGTATAAAATTATGATTAGAATTCTCTGCATAAATAGGAACTAAGCAACATTATTTACTAAACTGTTTCTCAACATCAATGCTTTTTTACAATAAATTGCTAACGGAAGTAGAATGTTTTTATCCTGGCTTTTCATTAGTTGGATAAATTTAAACATGTTTGGTCTAAAATAAAAATATTGATCAAGGTATTGTTTCCTTAAGTTATTATACAACGGACAGCTGATTATAAAATGATATTCATCTTCAATATCTCTAGTATCACAAACAATACATATTATTTCGTTTCTATCTATTCTATTTCTAGTGTATCTTCCTGTTTGTATTTTAAGGCTATGTGCTGATATTCTTATTCTTGTGATAAAAAATCGTAAATTGTTAGGTATAATATCGAGGTATTGTTCATAATTAAAAACTGATTTACAGTTATTGTACAATATCATAACTGGACATGTATTTTTTCTAACATGCCAACCCTGAACAAAACAGTCAATTAACCTCTGTTTAAAAATATATATAACACAAATACCGTTAAACGTATCAGGTCGTTGCCATACATCGGCAAAACCATATTCACACAATAACTTTTTTACACTATACACCCAGTTGACTTTATTGTTTTCACAGTCATTTAATGAATTCTTGATTTAAACTGAAGTTACCGGTATAATTAAAGACGGAACCGAGGTAGTTAAAATTATCGACAACTTCTATATGTTCGACATTATAATTCCAAGATTCATTATTTATTACCCCCCTTCGTTTTCTAAACACTATTATTTTAGTTGTATTTATATTCACTTCTAAACCCCAAGTATTACAGTAACTATAACGCATATTCAAATTGTTTTGCAGTTCCGGTGGTGTTTTTCCAAATATTGCCATATCATCTGCGAATAATAATAAAATCAGAAGTATTTAATCAATAAATATTCCTGAATGATAATCACTTTGGAGGTAAAGTTCTAGATCTTCTACAAACAATGAAAATAAAAGCGGTGACAATATTTCTCCTTGTCTTAGACCGACCGCATATTCAAAGAAATCTGAATATTCATTACAATTTCTTACACAAGATTTTACCTTTTGATACATATCACGAACAATTCTAAGCATTTTACCTTGGACACCAATATTAAACATTTTATACCATAGACCGTGCCTATATATTGAATCAAAACATTTCTTCATATCTACAAATACACAATCTCTGATTTTCATTCAAGTGGTTTTGTACAATATTCAATAATATAAATAGAGCGTCCACAGTTGAACGACCTTTCCTAAACCCAAATTGAGCATCAGATATAACATTATTGTTTTCACAAAAGGTCATGATACGTTTATTAAGAACTGATGTGAACAATTTAGATAAACAACTTACTAATGTGATATCTCTATAATTGTTGACATCACTTACATTACCTTTTTTATGAAGTGGAATAATTACACCTCCCATCCATTTTTTTCAGGACAGTAACCAGAATCTAAAAAAGCATTTAAAATATCACATATATGACCAGCTAAAATATAAATAGTTTCGATTATATACTCATTCATAATGAAGTCTATACCTGTAGCCTTTTCATTCTTTAATTTTTTAACTGCCTCAAATATCTCGTCAATAAGTGATACGATTATCCAATTCGCTAAAAGTGCAATCGGAATTATCAAAAGTATGCTGATTACAAAACTCTTCAGCGTTACTGTTGTTGCAATTAAAAATATCGTTTCCTAATTCGGCAAAATATCTTTTAAAATCTGATAAAGAAATATCGTTTTTACTGCCGGATTTTCGCTTAAAGTATTTCCAAAATTCTTTAGGTTTACATGTTTTTAATCTTCCACTTCATTTATTTTCAACTGATCGTAGTTTCGTTTCTTCCGTTTACAGATGTCTTTATAAAGTTTTTTGAAATGACAAAATTGCTGCCTACTAAAATCGTTCTTTAAACGGTTGAACTGGCGCAACGATTCTAGATGTATCCTCTTAGCTTCTATACATTCAATGTCAAACCATTCAGCATGATTGGATAACGGCTTATCATTAAAATGAACACTGTTTATTATTACAAGTGCGAGCAAATAATGGGTCAGCTATTTCCCGTATGATCGACGTAAACTCGTTGTACATAGAGTTTACTAACGTTCTACTATTCAAACAATTTTTTTCAGTAATGTTATTAAAGCTAGGTAATCTCGAAATGATATCTGCACGAAATGTATCTTTATATTTGTCATTCCATTTGTATTTCACGTAATCACTATCTTCTTGATTATCAACGATATTATCACAACATATTGAAAATGACCTAGGTGCATGGTCGCTAAATTCATTGAATGGACTAATGCAAAAATCGATCAACAAGGAAAAACAACGTTATTTTGTTAACAATAAATCAATCACGGATGCTCCATGCTTTGCAGCATATGTATACATTCCAATGTTAAAATGTCCAATCCGACCGTTACAAATTCTTACACCTGAAGCTTTACACAAATCTAACAATTTGATCCCATAACTATTGCATACTTTATCTTGTGAGGCACTGAACATGTATGAATCGGGAACATAGTCGTCATTATCAATATGATTATCACATTTATCATAGACAATAAAATCATGTTTAACTCCTACTCTACTATTCCAGTCTCCTACCAAAGATACAGAACCTAAGTGCTCAAAACCATATTTATCAGATTGTATAATATCAAAGAGATCTACGTTAGAAACATTATACGCAGGGGATTCCTCACCCCAAATATATACACCACAAATAAATATATCAGTTTCAGAATGAAAAACAGTTCGATCCAACTTTATCCAAATAATTGTATCTAAGTGTGATCTAACAATATCAATTCCAGAGTTTATACAATCCTTATATTATACTACAATACCACCACTACATCTTTTGGCTATACGATTTTGAATGTTTCTATAAAAGTTATGAGAAATATATCCATCAATGTCAATTTCACTATCTTTGTTTGTCCATGATTCACACAGGAACACAATATCATAACCTGCAATCAAATTAATCAAATCTGGACAATGTTTCTTAAAGTTAGTTAATCCATTTACGTTCCAAGAACACATTTTTAGCTCATCCCCTTCACACCCCTACGTTTTGTTAACTGGTTTCCCATCAATGTATCATACGAAATCCAAGCTTTCTTGTCTTTTTTTTGCTGCTTTTAACAATGGTAATATGTCTGTCAAAGTTAGGTTGGTTTAAAAGAGAGAATAAGTTGCTACATGGAACGCTACATACATAAGACAGTTCCTCTCCACAAAGACCTCCGAGAAAACAACAATCCATAAACGATAAGGTATTTGAGGAGGCCCAAGGGTACATACGTAAGGGAACAGGGGCGCAAGTAATGGCCTTAATCTTTATTTTATTATTATTCAAAAAATTGCAATACATTTAATTTCACAATATAATACTATGATAATATTGATCGGAAATCAAGTTTGTAATTATATTTATTCCTTTACAAAATAGGAGATAGTTGCATACTGTAAGTAATTACTTCATTACAGAGACAATGCAAACGTTTTATATGATAAAGGTAGTTTAACAGTATCGTTAATTGGATGCTAAACTTGAACTAGAGAAATGAAAATAAGCCAGACATGTATGAGTAGTGGTAACATCTTATTGTAGTTTAAACTTATTCAATTTACGTCGATTGTATAACAAGTAATTGCAACATATACTAATCATTATCGACGGCTGCATGTAGTTTGCATTCTCTAGTTGGCGAATCCTTCTTCAAATGGCCAAAAGTGTGAAAGCAAAGCACAAAGAGGAACAGAGGGGCCTCCTCCTATACACATGTCCCTTTGGGAAACAATATGAGTTACTTTGGGATGGGGTTATAAAATGAAACTTGGATTGTAATGGGGAAGAACACCGGGGGGCACAGCAAACAAGAAACTGAAATGTGAAAAAAAAATGTGTAGGAATATGCTAAATTAATAAAAAGCAACAAAATGAGAACCGAAAAAGGCAAAAGGATATCAACCTCCGTGTATGCTTGATGAATAGGGTATAAAGTTACAAATATTGAAAACAACTTATTAAATACCATACATATATTTCCTTTAGAATTTATACATTTAAAGTAATATAAAAGCTTTCCTGGAATTTTAGCGTATTTCTTGTAGCAAGCATAAAATGGGCAATTGCACTGCAATACAATCTATTTCATAGCATTTCAATATTATTTTATTATACTACTTTAATAATACAGACAAAGGTCTACAAAGCAACCGTGTAAATGTAATGGTGATATTGCGATAACGCACGAACATAGAATTAGATATAAAAGCAAAAGCATGTTCAATTAGATCTGTATTATAACGTTCATATAAAGAGCTGAAACTCATTATCGAAGGCATTACCTATAGTGATGCATACATGTAACACAAAGTAAGTAATAAATATATATAGAGAGACCCCCACCTAAAATTGACTCTGTTAATAAAATATGTTTTGTAAAACAATGGCCTTTATAATCAAACTAGTCCATTTTTTAAGTAAAAACACTTTATAATAAAATCAACTTGGGGTTTAAAAATAAGTTGCGAGGCGTGTTAATGGTTGCGAAGTGTTAAACAAGAAATATAGAAATCTGATCAAAGAAAATGTTGTCTTTTCAATGAGTTGAACTTATACGTGCAGTTCTTGAAAACTTACTCTATTTTCATTGACAATGCAACACTGCAGCTACCAACTAACCAGTTGATTGCTCAGAAACGATTTTCGAGTTTTATACCGCTTTACAGCACTATTTCAGCTTTGTACGACGGTCCGTTGACATCAGCAATGTCCCTGGGTGTCTGTTCTTCCGCAGGCAACTGGTTAATATGATATATTAAGTTCAGTAAAATTGACACAGTGAACTACTACACCTAAACCGGTGATTGTCAGTAAGGAACGGCTCGATGTAGGTAGTCCTTAGAAGATTGCTGATTGTATGAATCCATACAAAATTTAAATGCTATCATTTGACAAATGAACTAGAAACTATTGTATGTTATCAGGGAGGACGTAAGCAGTCACTCATCATTTGAGCGCCGCTGTACGATTCCTTACCTCTTCTTTAAGTGACGTCATTTCCAGAAAACGTCACATGTGACGTCACCATGTACTGACAGTAAGCAATATTTACCCCATAGGGCAATATGAAAACGAAGTGACCATTTGGAGTGGAGTAAATGTTGTTTCCTGCTTGCAAATAGTGACATCATATATTGCGTTTTCTTGAAATGACGTCACTTACAGAAGAGGTTGTAAAACCCATAGCAACGCTTATTTACATTTGCGCCATGTCCCTTTTGCCTTTTTATATTTATGACATAATTTTGTGCTTATAGTAAATAGACTGTTCCCTTGGTGGAACATTAATTGATATAAATGTCTATATTTTAATGAATTGAATTAATAATAGGATTTCAAAATTCATTATTTGTGTTAGACTTTTGCATGTATCCTTAAATTGAAGCATGCTATTTCTATGCTTTAAATGTGAAATTGTCTTTTCTAAATAGGATTCAGTGGACAATCTATTTTTAGATTGGACAGCATTATGTTTATTTAAATGCTCATTTGTGTTTGCAACCGACATTGCAAAGTCGAAGGGGATTCTTCTATTTTTATTCACCATTAGTGTTTGTATATTGTGTCCATTCTGTCTTATGTACTTGTTAACGTGTATATATATTCATGTCTCTTTGTTCCCCTGTGCAATTCTTTCACTTTATAATTATAGTGTTTAGGTTATTCCCTGCCCAGTTTCGGCCTATTTTTGCCATGTGTCTCGACTTGTCCTGTGATCTTTTCCATCCATTAATCCCCCCTACTTCACTGTCCACTTTGATTCTCCTTTATTATCGTCCAAAGTGTAGTTAACTTTATATAAGTTAAATTTACACGAAACTGACGTTATGTCGCTGTGGTGTAGTGGTTAGCATAACGGACCGGCAATCCGTAGAACCGGGTTCGAACCGATTTCCTCGTGTTCCTTCAAAGTACCCTTTAACCTCCTCAAGTGACTTTTGTTTTATGTATTGTTGTTTTCGCGGAGGTCTGTGTTGGGAGGCACTGTCTTATGTATGTGGCGTTCCCTGTATCAACTTATTCTCTCTCCTTGTGCTTTTGGAATGGCTGTGCACTTTTCTTTTGACATTTTCTTCTCGACGTCTTCCTCCGTTTTATATAATCATTTCGGGAGCATAGTTTGTGATGAAATTGTTCTCGACATTGATGTATGTCGTAATTTAGTATTTTTTGATAAAGGTCAGTGCCACAAGAAAAGTACTTATGTTAATCACCTTAAACTAGGTTAAAGAGATACGCACCAAATGTGTCTGCCGATAGGATTGGTAATGCTGTATTTCCTATTTCTATTCCAATTAAGCAATCAAGAAGTTGATACGGTTGTTAATTAAATTGTCTGACATCTGGACCGTGGAGTACATTTTATCGAAAAAAATGGAAGTCCGATATCGAGTTAAACAGTATACGTTATTTGGCAAGTACTCGAATTTAACAACAATGTACACAGCTGAGAAAGACATTTTTAGAGTCATCGGGTATATTAGATTTTTAGAATCAATATTAAAATTACGCCACCAGAATTGTAGTGAATTATTTAAATTACTAAGGGATCAGTAATACAAATGTTTTTGCTCACCAAAAGCAAGTAGAAAAAAGAGAATATAACATTTACGATATTTGAGAAGGCAAGCTAGAGTATAACACTGAAACGTTTACAAAGCAGAGGCGTTTTTTAGAGGTAGGAGAAAATGAAATATACTAAGGACTAAGGCTGAGTAGCGGTGCCGTTCCTTAAACGTAGGTAAAGTAGTCCCTATCATTAGATAGGTAGCGTGATCTGACAGTGTACATTTGCTAACAAAATTTTGTAGCAAGCAAAGCGTTTTATAAATAGCTACATGTTCTACCTCAGCCTCAACTTATCTCGCTTACTTCGCCTACCTCTAAAACCGCATATCTTATCTCTCGGATATGATGTCAAAGTTTAGAAATGAGGCGGGATCTAGAATAAAACCAACAGAAGCGGGATATGGAGAGCAACAAAGGCCTGCACAACTGTTACCTTTAGGCGAAACACAGGGAGGCACACAATGGCAGCAAAGCTCTGGTACCGCCAACATAACCACCAGGACCCAAACTACCACCTGACCCTTCTGACAACTGAAAACTAAAAGTAGCTCTATAACGTGTTCAAAATTTAGTTAAGACATTCTTATATAACTGTGTAGAAATATTACAATCCTGATCCATATACCTCAAATGAACTTTAAAAAACGCAACATATTTGTTCAGAGCATAACATCATAGTCCTTGTACTAATTCTATAAAATGTATTTGTAATTCCATTAAAACATATACAAAACCCCTTAAGGCTAAAACATGTTTTATAATTGCGTTTAATTGCATACTTGATATAATTCTATAATCTTTCTCTAACTATTTATTAAGCCATTAGTTTCTATTATACAGTAGTGTGAATAACGAATATACTAGTGCATGGTTGAAGAGTTTAATCCAGGACAAACGGACCAAAACTGATGCTTTTATATTTATTTAATTGCTGGAACAATTTTAATACTGTGCCAATTATACGATTGTGCTATAAATAAAAAATGTATACTCTAATTATTCATAAATAGATGCCATAGTTTTACTTTCATCCAAGCTAATTCTTTAGTGAATGTAACATTAACCACGTGTTGATATCTGACATAACCCCCGGTGTGTAAAAAATCCACGATGAATGACGGGTGAATAACTTAATTCATCACACTGTGAGACCAGAAACGAAAATTGAATAAGTAAATTCATCGTAAGCATCACAATACCTAATCCAGTAACACACATAACTAATACACAGTCCCTGGATTATACTTATAATCTTCCACATGACATGGGGGAAATAAAAGAGTATCGCTTAATATTCATTAACTTGAATGGTCAATTTAAAAACGGTGTCAGATCATCAAATGTAATACATAAGCCCACATTAACGGTTTATGCTTTATTAATGTAATATGTCAATGTATAAACTGGATGTCATTTTCATGTCGGTATTCATAAAGCCTGAATATAACCAAAGAACAGGAAGCGATCTGCGTAACATTACATCAGTGACAACCTCTCTCCTAGGGATAACGAAAATATTATTTCATTTGGTGATTTTTATTCCAATTAATTCTGTACTGAATATAACAAGAACTATCTTGAAAAAAGATAGTCGGCGCAATTTGTAGGTTAATATTTGTTGTGCAACATAAACAAATGCCGAGAGGTTACGATTGCTGGTAACTCCAGTTCCAAAATGGATTTCGGTAAATTCTTGAAGTACGCTATGAGCCTTGCATCGCACAGTCCTCTAATTCTTAACCCAATCAAACAAACTAACCTTTCTTGTGACTATTTAGGTACTATGTGCTTGACGTATACAATACATGATAACATAAATTTGCAATATTTAACATGTGTTAGTTTCAACTATTGTTTATTTTTAGTGCTTCAACATTTTGTTTTTGTCATGCACAAATGATGTCCATTTGGCAAAAAAGTAAAACATCATTTAAAGACCATTTCAATAATAAGACCACCTCAAAATTAGGAAAACATCAATAATAAGCTCACTTCAATAATAAGAACACAATTTTCAAGTCAATTTAACTGTTCGACTCTTTCACTCTCAATATTATGACCACCTCAATAAGTAGACCAGTTTTCATGGGTGCTAAGGGTGGTCATATTATTGTGGTTTTATTGTATTATTAAATATTAAGAGTATCAATAAAATACCTCATCATAGATAGGTATGTTTCACCCAATATGAAAATTATTTTCTATGAAGTGTTCATGGTTCTTTCATATTACATGTATATTTCTATTTTGATAGTATTTCACCAGTATAACTATGCCCAAAAATATTTCTTGTTCACACATCTACACTATTTACCTCCCTTGTTCTTAATCGTCAGCCATTTTGATAGGCAAAACTGATAAGCACGTATAGGAGTAATTCCCAAATAAGTGATAACTTGAGAAAATAGCAAGATAAACACTTATTCAACTTAATGGACCATCTACCCGTATGAGCATAATGAATCAGTATTTTTCATTTATCTGATTATATTATCATCGTAAACATTATATTCCCTATAACTTTTAAGGAAATTTGCCTATCAATATGGCCGACTATTCAGAACAAGGGAGGTAAATATTGTAAATATGGGAATCTATTAGATTCGTTTACGGTATAATGTATCCTCTGAACAATAAGGTCACCTAAACTGACTTGTTTACCCAGCGCCTCACTCGAGAATCTAGAAAAACCACTGTCCATTTTTATGTCTGTCTGTGATGTTTAAATTCGAATAGAAACGAATTACGTTCAATTAAATAGCATTTAAATTAAATCTTATTCTATTAGAAAACGGTAATGTTCTGCTTAATTCCTTTCTTGAAATCAGATTATAAAATAAAACGTTTCAGTTCAGACGAATTGCCTTTATAATATCACATTCAATTCGAAAACGGTTATGCTACCTTAAATGACTTTCCATTAAAGCGTTCAATTCAAATTCAATATCGTTCTGCTAGACATTTTATGTATTTCGTTTTAGTTTGTTTCATCGGGTTTAACGCCGTTTCTCAACGATATTTCAGTTATATACGGCGGCCAGTTTTTCCTGGTCTGAAATCTAACCAGTACTAACTTACCCTCCCACAAGGAGCCGGCAACTTCTCCACATGAGGAGGAAAATCGAATTTTTTATCAAATTTTCTTGGAAGGGTATGACCTGCCGCGACCGGGAATCGAACCCGGATCGCCGGGTTTCAAGTCCAGCGCACTAACCACTGGACCACGGCTAAATGTTATATACTCCTAGCCATTAAAGACGCAACTTAAAATGTCTGCGTCAGCACGGTGGCATGGTAAAGAAATCATTATATCTTAATTCTCAAACATAATTTCCTAAACTTAATCAATTATGAAATATGAATACTAGGGTCATAGTTTGATTTCTTTTGGATGAATAATTTACTCATTCGTAACAATAAAACGCTTTTAACACTTGCAACAAAATGAAGGCTAAGTAAAATAGTTGTGTTTTTATGGCGTTCAGTATTGCAACTAAAACCCCGTGTTGAACAAAAACGCATTGTAAAATGTGCAATAACTATTTATTTCTTCTCAATAAAGCAGTGACCATTAAATATTTTTGTTGAATTAAACGTGTGTTGTCAATCTTTATTCAAACCAGCAAAAACTGAAATGCTGACACGATATAACTCTCAGTTCCAAGATCCGATCTCGTGACAAGTGAACGTTACACTTATCTACTGATAAATAGTGTTTTCAAATTAAAGAGACATTAAATAATCAATTGTCATATTTATCAATTCGGCCATTCGAATCGAAATAATAAGCAAGACGCTCGTCATTTCTTGGAAAAGCGAAAAAAGGCATCACGTGACTTATGTTAGTGTTATATCACGTGACTTATGTTAGTGTTATATCACGTGACTTTGTTAATGTAGACACATTCATGTTATTGTCTTCCGTCTATGTGTACAGTCATGAAATCGGTAACTATTTCTCGCCAGTTAATTTCCAATTTCCTTCCTAGGAAAGCGAGACTTTAATAAGTCACGTGATCTGAACGCGTGACTGCTGAGGTGTTCGAACATGCTTTTAAAATGCCATGTATAAACAGTCAATACCATTATGAGGTATGAGTTACAGTCGCACCTCGTGCATTTGATTTCACCGGGACCTAAATATTTATTTCGGATGACACCGAGTATTCGGATAGAATGTTGTCGAATATTCATGGTTCGACTGTAATTCTCTCAAAGTTCATTAAATCCGGGTTGACACGTTCGCAGCCAAGTAAGAAACTACATATACCTTAAGTAGTAATTTAAGTCTCCCTATTTGTGGGAGGAAATACGAATACATACAATCTTTATGTATTATAGTGTCACTCCTATTTGAAGGGCCAGCCATTTCTGACTTATGAAATACCTACTTTCTGAGCACAATTACTCCCGATTCCTATCCGTTAATGCCAGGCACCAGGCATGTAGGCGCACGGTAACCATTATGTAACTAGCTGGCGGCTCACCGACCGACCATATCAGAACGGAACCATTCCGGGATTGGAATCGTCGACCTCCCGCTCCCAAGGTGGGTGCCTTAACCACTCGGCCACGGGAGACGGAATGTATGAAAGAGAGAGAATATAAATTGCTCCTGGGAATCCAACATTCACCAAAACAGTGCCTACCCACACAGACCTCCGGGAAATTAACAATCCAGAAAAAAAATAGGCATTTAAGTTTGTGGAGACTCAAGGGTACATACGTAAGGGAACAGGGCGCAAGGAATGGTCTAGCCGACCATAAAGGGATAACTAGGAGAATCAAAGAGGACATACGGGGAGATTAATGGATGGCAAACACCACAGGACAATTCAAGAAAGCTGGCAACTATAGGCCGAAAGTAGGAGAACATAACATAAAGAATATACAAAGTGAAAGAATTGCAAAGGAGAAAGGGAAATTTAACATACATTTAAAACACAAACAGAAATAATAACCATACAGCGATTTACAGTCGTGGAACTGTCAGTACAATAAGGGGGGTTTAAATCGATTTAACCGCCAGCTTACCTCACACTTAATCACTAAATGGTCATTATTTTGTAATATATAGATCTTCACATACTCCGACAAAATCGGCAGCAACTAATCCATTTAAACCAACAACCACTATTCACCTTAAATAATGGCAATAATTATGTAAAATAAAATTAAATGACTAGACAAAAAGTGCCAAAATTAAATCAATACACAGAGAAGCAAAATACAAAGAATGGACACAGGATACAAACATTAAAGATGGGAGAAAGGGGAAAAAGGTTTTGGAGTTAAGAAACTCGGACAAGATATAAACATAACTAGCACAGGTAGTGAATATGAATGTAACACAAACAAATGGACACAGCAAACTCCCTCGTGATTTCATGTTAGATTTCTAATGGTTTATAAAGAAACAAGTTGTATATTTGTATCATGCTAACCTCATTAAAACATGTGAAATGATACATCGTATTTTATCTGGCTTTGCGGTTTTTTTAACAGGTGGCTAGGTTTCGCGAACCAAGGTTGACGCTTACAAAAACATAAAACGGTATGGATGAAAGAACTGCGCCACACACATCTACACCTAAATGTCATCATGTTTATGAAGTATAATTGGAATCCATTCGATGTGCGGAAAAAGGTCTGGGTACAAACTCCCATGTACCAATTATGCCTGTGTACGCAGTAATATTGTCCAAGAGCGGCGTATAACCCTGCAATTCATTGATGCTGGAAGGGGTGAGCACTTGTATGCAATTTTATAAGAAACCCTCTAAAAGATTTGAAAAAGTAGTTCTCGCTACAAGTGTTTGCTTTCAAGCATAAGATGACCCGATGTTTATACTCCCTTAACACTTAGTATTAATGGGCACTAACCTCAGAAGTGACATGAAACGTTATATATACGAGCGCTGCTATGGGATTTACAACCTCTTCTGTAAGTGACATCACTGTAAGATAACGCAACATGTGATGTCACTATTTGCAAGCAGGAAACAAGTTATTTACTTCATGTGGTCACTTCGTGTTAATATTGCCATATGGGGTAAATATTGCTTACTGTCAGAACATGGTGACGTCACATAACATGTGAAGTTTTCTGGAAATGACGTCACTTAAGGAAGACGTTGGAAATCGCACAGCCGCGCTCATACTTAGATATGACGAAACCTTAAAGTAATGTACAAGGTGCCGACCACTCATGCAGGCGGTATCGCATGTTCGAACCGTTACCACGTAAGGCAGGAGCGGGTGAGGTGATTAATCTGACTCAAGAGACGAGCCAGCAGCCAAGTCCCTGATTAGTTATTCCACACAGCACAATTTTAAGATTGACAAATAGCAAAGCTACATTCTGAGAATGCTCTCCAAACCTGATTTTTATTATGTAGCCCTGTACTTTAAATTCTTGCGAGAGTGATCAAATAGGCATTAAAGGCTTTCATCACAATCGATTTGAATAATTTGGTATGAAATCAACTTATATTACCACGAATCATGTTGCTTGGCTACCAGAATGTGAGCAGCATCAGTGATACGCGAGTTGATATGGCAATGTTATGCATATCAATGCGTCTATGTGATGGACAGGTTTAGCCATCAAAGCTCCATAAAACACATTATAAGATACAAAACTGCCAATGTTACCAATTTGTATTCTAGCTACGGTACACAATGGATGCAAGAGTCTGTTTAATGGCTTCTATCTGTCTAGTCTTCATGATACACCGTCTTTTTTGTAGTCTTTGTAGCAGATGTAATGTTAATTGTTACTCGGAGATTCCACATCGATTGAATCACAAACAACATATACTGGTCAAAATTGTAAACCCGCTAGTACTATTTAACATAGTTTCTTAAAAGCTACAAATCTGATTAAAATCATCTTCTGAAAAAAACGCTTGAAGATTTGAAGACAACCAGTAAGAGGTCACGTTCAATGACATTTCCCTTTAAACAGTCAAAGCTTTGCTTTCATGGTTTTGAAAGTGAAAGAAGATGCGCTCACACAGAAGTTGAAATATGTCTGTATTAATTCAGTTTGAATTTTAAATTTACAATCTTAATTAGCGTGAACTACAAACACAAATAAATATTATTTTAAAGTCTTAAATGTTGATCAAGCCATACACCAATTTCAGTGCTTGCTCTGTCTGACTGAGCTAAAAATAGCTACACTGGAAATGCCATTTTAAGGTTGTCATCAGATTTACCTAACATCGTATCATATTGAAAAGCTACTGGATATATCGTCTTTTGATTGCACTTAGCCATAATATTTATGACTCAAGAATATAGAATTATCAATATACGTCCATTTGAGTCCTTAAATCACGTTCGATGTGTCAGAATACATTGTCATAATATAGTAAAAGTGGCAACAAAGGGAAACAGAGAGTGTGCGAACTTGTTTAGACAGATCAAGACAAAGGCGAGGCATGTACACACGGGGAGGGACACAAAACAACAACAAACAGACAAAGGGGCACAGTCATGCAAGGTGACAAGAACGAGGACATAACAACAAACAGCACATCATTATTAATTAATTGAAAACACGATAAAGGACAATAGGACTACGCGAAAGAGCAACAACAGAATAAAGGCAATAAGATGCCCTTACACAGAGGAATTGTCAATAAAATAATTGGGACTTGTTACTAGCGTTTTTGATTTGTTCCGTGATGTATTCCATCTATTAAATCGCCCCTGTACGTTGTCATCTATGGCCGGCCAGGCCATTCATATCGCCCCTATTCCCTTGCGTATTTACCCTTGCACCTCCTCACCTCAATGTCTGATGAATTGTGGACTATTGTTTTTCCGGAGATCTGTGTGGGAAGACATTGTCTTGTGTATGTGGCGTTCCCTGTAGGAATTTATTCTCTCTTTGACCAGTTTAACGGCGTGCCAACCTGGTATTTAGTAGTCGTATTACCAGAAGTCTACGATAAAAGATATTGACTGAGCTATTAGACAGTAAAATGCTCGGCAGTAATCCGAAATAGATTATCAAGATACGGTGGTTTGCTATTTTGACTTGTATATAAAATCCTCTCGACTTGTGTTTGCCATATTGAAACGCTAACAGCGCGATACATAAACTCATCTGTTTGTAATTCGTTTGTTATATTAATGACACCACACTTAACTTAATAACTGACTGACACGCCGCGGAATTATATCCAAAACTAAACTCGTGCAGCACACACATCGATCAACTGCAGAGTTAAACAAGCTTTATGCCGTAGGCTAGATAGAGTTAAAATGTTTACATTGTACTTAAGGCCGTCAACCCAGACATCAACAGAATAATTAATACGATTGCAACGTATGTTTAACTATCGTGTAGTACGGGAATAACGGTTTGGACGCGTTTATAAACGTGAGTTCAGTAATATGAATTTTATGATAAAATGACTATTGAATTAAAGCTGTCGACTTGCTTGTATCTTAGCTTCCTCTGTAAATAGAAATGTATTGATTTTAAAAAAAAATCCTTAGTTATTCAACTCTGAAATGATGTGATGTCTAATTGTTTGGAATTGATGTTATAAAAAGCCTTTGTCAGGTTTCCGTTTCGTCCCGTCTCGTCTCGTCCCGTCTCGTCTCGTCCCCAGCAGTGTTGGCCATTACACCTGCTAAACTCTTGGTGTTTTATGCGCTGATGTTTCCCTGGGATCTGTGTGGGGGAGGCATTGTCTTGGGAATCAGGTGTTCCCTGTAACAACTATATCCTTCCTCTAAAACAATAAAATAATTTATTTGAATCTAGTCATTTATGCACTATGGTTGGTGATAAAGCAAAGGGAGGTAAATCTGTTTTGCTTTTCTAAAAATAGAAACCCAAATAACGAAAACCACTGCTTTATACAAAAGTATTTACATTGTCAAACAGTGCCAAAATTTAATCCGATTTTTCGAAAGGTATTTAATGCAAGTTTATGAATAACTCTACGGCACCGAGTCAATTGGCTAATTATTTTAAACTCAATCGAACTTTCTTAAGAGTTTAATCGAACTTAACGCTATGAAACATAATAGTCTTACACTAGAACGGGACTGCTGTACATTGTTCATGCACAAATATATCTTAATCTTGATTGGATTTTTGTTATTAATTTTCACAATAACAGAATGGCTGAAATCCAAAATTGCAATTTTTTAATGATTGTTTAAAAATGTATTGTCTTTAAAAGTTTTAGTTTAAATTGTTAAATTTTAAATCTACAACTTGTTTAGATAGGGTTGTGTGGCTGTCGGAATATTTAAAACCCCGTAGTGGCACGGATCTTATATTATCTATTTATAGACACATTGTGCGCAAAAAATAAAGTTTGAAAAGTTTTAGAACAATTCAAGAATGTACGATTACTGTTGCATAGGACGCGTGCTTTGTTGGTTACAGAGGAACGGACTAAATTAACAACCAACTGGAAAATAGTTGGATCGTTGTCGGAAAATTTTATAAAGTGATATTTTGAGATAAAACATAGCATTTGCTCACTCTCTAGTAATACAGTATCTGATATGTGCGTATTTATCAAAAATAAATTAAGACTTTGGCCGTGATAGTTGTTTATTAAGAAAAATAGTTTTGAAATATAAATTATTTACATTATGGCTATTAACGTTGCGCGAAACTCCCAGAAATTTGCAGAGGAATACATGCATATTTTATGTGACCCTTGTCGCTTTAATGGAAAAACGACAGTTGCTATGAAAAATTGCAAAAACTGCAGCGGAAATCTTTGTCAAAACTGTGCCAACTTGCATATGAAAAATGTAAACACCAAAAATCATATTACGTCATTTATCATCATGACACATATCGAAAATGGTAAAATCAACATGGCGGCCTCTCAAGGTGGCAACAATGTCGACATTAAGTGCGCTGATCACTCTAAACAAGTAGTGTCATATTGTGTGCGCCATGAATCTCTCTGCTGTCGTGTTTGTATTGGTTCAACACATCGGGAGTGTAAATTACAGGTAAATACCATTTTGCTTGTTTTTAGCCAATCTTCTACGCAGTTGCCTCCCTTTACAGAATCAGGAGAGATAATTATCGTCTTGAGTTACCGTTACTCTCGTTCACAATAAAAAAAGTAGTGTTCAAGATGAGCGATTCGGGGCCATCGTGGCACTGTAAATTGTTTCCATATGTGTGTAATTTGATGCAACATAAGGAACTTAAGTACTGCATCGTTATATATATAGGTTGCGCTGTAAAATAATTTTAGAGAAAACTCACAACGCGATGTTCCAAGGCTATATATGGCTGTATGGTTATTATTTCTATTTGTGTTTTAAATATATGTTAAGTTTCCCTTTCCCCTGTGCAATTCTTTCATTTTATATAGTGTTCATGTTATTTTCTTCCAACTTTCGGCCTATTGTTTGCCAGCTTTCTTGAATTGTCCTGTGCTGTTTTCCATCCATTGAATCCCCCTGTTTGTCCTCTTTGATTCTCCTAGTTATCCCTTATGGCCGACCATGCCATTCCTTGTGCCAATGTTCCCTAACGTATGTACCCTTTAGCCAATGGCTTGTGTTTTATGGACTGCGGTTTTCCCGGAGGTCAGTGTAGGGAGGCACTGTCTTATGTATCGGGCGTTCCCTGTAATAACTTATTTTCTCTTTTATATTGTATGTCGGCATAACATCACATGTATAAATCTGGAAGGTGACGTCATTCAACTGAGTTAGTATCATATTATAATAATAGTAATTTAAATTCTTTATTTTAAGATGGGCGCTCGATAAGCTTATCAGGCGCATCTCACTCGACTTTATCGATCAAACAATATGAAACGCACTATCGTAGACAAGTTCATGCAATACATACAATGCATAATTTAAACATCGTAAAACGGATGCATTAAGACATGCTGTAGTTAACGAATGTATGTTGACAAATAATGCCATGAATCAGCAAGTACTGAGTTTTATTGAGATGCAGATGATACTTGCCTTAATAGGTACGTTTAAACAAACGTTTCTCTTTTACTTCGATATCATCAGGCTTTGTCTGAAGCTGCAAACAGAAGTCGGGAAAGTCGGGAAATCCGCAACACGGAAACGTGCATCAAGCATCTCAAAGCAAAGTTCGAAGATATTGAGAGAGTGAAACAAGCGAATCTACGTCACTTAGACCAACTCAATGAAACTTTTGTAAGCGCCCTAAAAACTCATAGAAAAACGCTGAACAATCTGTTAGACAAGCTGGAACAAGCCGTTGTGAAGCGGAAGGATCGCCATTTTGATACCAAATGCGAAGAAATCAGGGGGTGTCTTAAAACAACCGAGACGGCCATTGGTTCACTAAACGGCTCGCTGACAAAACTTGACATAGCATCGCAACAAGGAGACGACCAAGCAATGTTCTTGACATTGAAAACGGTAAGATATATAACACAAATACAACATTGAGGGGCCTCATTCTTTCTTGTATGACCTTGCGGTGGCACAGCATTGTGCGTAAAGGCATGAATTAAGTAGCACCACCACATTTCCATGTTCATTGAATATATAGCGCGACCTCTCTGAGAAACGTCCTCTTGGAGATGCAAAACATCAGCCGTTGTTGAGTAATTGCAGAGGGGCTGTAAATACGAGGGGAAATTTTATTATTAAAAGGGGCTGTCGCTCAATGAATGGGGCCGTTCTGGAGTAGCTGTATTGTGCATACAATGTTAAATGGCCGACAAAAAAGCATATCTGCTCAAAACATCTCCATGCACACTGTCCACTCATTTTAACATATGTATTTCTGGTATTTCGTTTGAGGAACTTCCGTAATAGTCTGCTACTAAAGTAAAGGGAAGATATTTTCGACAAATCAAAATCTAATTAAAATAGCGTAAGGCATTATGCTCACGACTCTAGTCTGATCTTTTAACCTTTTATAACGAAATTTAGCCTGACTATATTTGTGGGTCACAACATTTCCATTACCCTGAAAGAAGTTTAATGTGTCCGTTAACTCGGAAGAACTCGATAGATAAGATTATATTATAAAACCTGATTAGGTAATGGAAACGTTAACTAGTTGTGTGACTCAGACCGCCTATTCATCCATCAATGGTTCGACAGCGTCCTTAAAGTCTAATATGGAAATTTGGAGTTGTATGCCATTTTGCTGATAAAGTTACCAGCGAAAAAACGAGGTATTCCTTGAAAACTGGTCTCAATATTTAGATGGTCTTAATGTTGAGGTTGAATAATGAGGAAAACAGTGACAATGGCCTTGAAAATTATGTTCTTAATTTTGAGATGGTCTAAATATTGAGGTCGTCTTTTTATTGAAATGTTTTTTATTGAGATGGTCTTTCAATTGCAATGGTTGTTTAGGTGGTTTTAGGTGATCTTTAAATGAGGTGGTCTTTAAGTGAGATTTTACTGTATGTATATGTGTTTTATTTTATTTTTTTGATGTATCTGTGTATTGTGTATATGCCATTTCCTGCTGGCGTATATCATTCTTTTTGTTCAAATCATGATTATCTCACATTTAACCGCTCCCGTGGCTGAGTGGATAAGGCATCCGGCTTGGGAGCGGGAAGTCGAAGGTTCGAATCCCGATTATTAGTTAAATTATGGTTACCGTGTGCCTACCTGTCTGGTGCCTGGCATTAAAGGATAGGAATCGGGAAGTAAATGTGCTCAGAAAGTAGACGTCTCATAAGTCAGAAATGCCTGGCCCTTCAACTAGATGACACTTTAATAAATAAACACGTTACTGTACCTTCTTTGGTCATGATGGCTTATTGGATACAATCATATTTCATTTCAGGTTCAAGCAGTGACCAAAAGATATGAGACAGTATATTCTGATTTGGAGAAATATCCGAAACATTATACATTCTACTTTCAACCTGATGTAGGTATATATGTGTACATAAGCCTCCTCGTGAAATACCGTTATACAGTCTTCATTAAATATATTTGTGTCTACCAATAGTCGACACTCCATTCTATCACCTGACGTAATACCGGTACTTTGTCTATGAAAATATAACCATGACATAAATTATAGTACTTTTTTCCGTCGATTATGATTTTTCTTAGCTTTCAATTGTGAAACAAATCCATACAACTTATACTAATCACTCTCGATGATTGCTTCCTTGGTACCAAACCAATATTCGAGCCCGATTCGCGACTCTGAAGTTATTGGTCAAACTTTGTACAACGCGCTGCTCCAACTTCCGGATAAAATGTCGGGCGCTCTACCACTGGACCACTACGCCTCAAAATGAACATAAAAAGAATAGACCGCTCTTTATGTATATTTCGAAAGAAAATAATCTATGTAAGATATTAATTAAAATCTACATTGATAACAAATGCTATATTTCCAAGGCTGTCCTTGAATAAGTCTGTACGGATTTCTAGGTTCCAGTGGAAAAGTTCCTGAAAAGTTTGGTTGAACTTGGACGAGTTCGAGATGAAAGTGTTCCACACAACGGTCTGCAAGCATCATGGAAACTGAAAGACAAGTATACCGTAAGTGCAAGAGAACCAAGGCATCCCGAAACTGACGAGAAAGATCGAGATAGTAGCATATCACAATACAGTCCTCAAACATCATGGAAGGTCATGGACAAACACAGTGCTAGGGAACCAAGACATTTTCAAACTGATGACGAGTTTCATGTTCCTCATTCACTAAACACACTTGGTTCTCCAAGAAAAAAATTGGGGATTTCCAGCTGCGGGATACCCTCGGATGAATTGAATGTGAGGTAATTAATTTCCTTGACAACAGCTCTTCTTGATCTTGCTGTATATATTGTTAGATAACTATACTTTAACTATGGGACGTAATGTGTGTTATCACATTAGAACAAAATGAGGGAATTATAATGGGGGGCCATTTTGTGAAACCGGCATATAACTGTTAAAGTTGATATTGTATGATAACGTATGCTTGTATTATCTACATGGTTTCTAGTTCTGCTTATAAGATTGTTATACCATTTTAAAAATAAGGCGAATATCTTCTTTGTACAAATCAGTTTGCTAATTTGACGCACTGTACATAGTGCCACATATAGTCTGTGCCACATATAGTCCGTGCCGCATTTAGTACGTGATGTGGCGAACTATGTGTCACATATTATCGAACAAATCTGACCGGACTTTATACCCAACCCATGTCGAGGTCAAAGTTCAAATTTTGGTCGGGTGTAAAGTCCGGTCAGATTTGGTCGATAATATGGGATCGATTATCGAGCCGGACTGTATACCCAATCCATGTGATGGTCAAAGTCCAAATTTGTGACAGTTGTAAAGTCCGGTTTTGGGGCGGTACCGGAACAGGTCCGGAAAATATCGGACCGGACTTTATACCCGACCCATTTTGAGGTCAAAGTTCATATTTGGGTCGGCTGTAAAGTTCGGTCTAGGGCCGTAGCAATCCCGTAACCAGTCCAGGTCCGGAAAAGTCGGATCTGACATCATACACAACACATGTCGAGGTTAAAGTTCCTAATTGGGTCTGGTGCAAAGTCCGGTATTGGGCCGTACCAATCCCGTTTCCGTGACAGGTCCGGATAAAATCGGACCGGACTCTATACCCGCGCTAAGTCGATGTCAAAGTACAAATTTTGGTCAGGTGTACAGTCTGGTCTTAAGCCAAAAAAATTCGGACCGGACTTTATACCCAACCCATGTCGAGGCTCGTGTTCAAACTATATGCGGCACGGAGACTATATGAGGCACCGCAATTTTTCAATGCATCTCTTTTGGAAATTCACTTTTCCGCGAATGTTACGTTCAACAAAAACTGTGATTACAAATCGTTTGTTGACAGAATACAGTCAGATAAGAAGACATGCTCCATTACCGGAAGTGCATTTCTAGGAGACGGCAAAATTGTAGTCACAGACGCTACCAACAAGAAGGTGAAAGCATTTGGCGTGGACCTAAAACCGCTTTCATTTCTAGAAACGACGTCAGCACCACGTGACGTCACACCAATGACCTCATCGTCAGAAGCTGCGTTTACCATGCCAAACGATAAATCGTTTCAAATCATCACGATAAGGAAAGAAATTTCAATAAAAAGGACGATAAAACTAAATGTTGAATGTTACGGCATTAGTTTCCATGACAACGCATTCTATGTGGCAAGTGGGTGGAGTACTAATAAGGAGATCCTTGTTGTAGGTATGTGACAGTGAATGTGCTTTTGAACTATTTAAGATATATCAAGCTCATCTGAACAAAAGATGTTTGAATTGGCTTCATCCAGTATTATTGTTTCATTGACTAAACATCTCTAAAAAGAACCGATAAAAAACAATTTTTTTTCCATATTACACACATACAAACCTTGTAAAACAGCCTGGCCCCGATCTCTCCAAGCATCTCAAACAGAAATCTCAGCTCAATATGAGATTTTGCTCAAAATAGAGACTGAGATTGAGACAAATCTCATTTTAATCTCTTGAAAACATTTTGAGAAGAAAACTCATCTTATCTTTTTCGTTTTATAATACCGTTAGTGAGTCCGGTCTCAGATGAGGTTTTCATGCCATAAAACATAAGGCAATTGAGCAGGCGCAATTTAATACGTAAGAGAACAAGGAATGGCCTGGCCGACCGTAAGGAAGATAATGCCTCCTCAGCATAAAAACATCATTAGTAGTGGAGTCGTAAGGGCAAACGTCTATGGGAGTGGGGAAGTAAGGAATAGGCTGGCTGACTATGGGAAGTTATCATGACTCGCCCATCATTTACGTTTGAGACTTGTGTTCCTTCCTCCTTGTAATTGTTATAGTTTTAAGGTTACGTATGTATAATATGAGCGCTGCTATGGGATTAACAACTTTTTCTGTAAGTGACTTCATTTCAAGAAAACGCAACATGTGATGTCACTATTTGTAAGCAGGAAATGATATTTACATGGGGGAATAGTGCTTACTGTCAGTACTCGGGTGACGTCACATGTGACGTTTTCTGGAAATTACGTCACTTAAAGAAGAGGTTTGAAATCGTACTGTGGCGCTCATATAGTCATATCTCTTTGTGTGTGGTATTTCCTGGTTTTGTGTATACATGTAACCACTTATTCTCTCTCCCAAAGAATCACTGTCTATCCATTCGTATTGATTTTAGTACTCGGCGATATTATTTGTCGAATAGAACTAAATTGTTTCAAAATATAACTACTAGCATTGCATAAAAAATAAAATTTAAAATACTTATTTGCTGATCGATGACATAAATGTGTATATTTATCTTTGCTGACGTCACAAAGTCTCTCGGTGTCAAAATTAGGCAGCTTTCCAATATGTACAATAGAGATTTGCTTTCTTTACAGATTGTGAAGGAATGGTTTTGCGGACATTGAGACCAAACAAAGGGATATTGAAATGTCCCCTCTATGTTGCCGTGGACCCTAAATTATCTCATGTGTTTGTATCCGATTATGACCACGGAATTATCGGCATGGACATGAATGGAACGGTAATTTTCAGGTATGGTTTTCAGATGGAATGTACATTTGAATAGTGTTATACAAGATCTGTTACACGAGGGTTGTCTCAATATACAGTAAACCCTCAATGATAAGACCACCATTGGGACACTTGAAAATGGTATTAATATCGAGGTGGTCTTAATAATGTTGTTGAATAAAGAACAAAACAGTAAAAATGGACTAGAAAAGCGTGTGCTTAATTTTGGGGTGATCTTATTATTGAGGTGGTCTTTAAGTGAGGTTTACTGTAATTTTGTGCAACTTTTAAATATCTTATCGATTATACGTCGGCCAATTTACCTAACTAGTAGAAACAGTAAAATCGCTAAAATATTATCCAAGTTGAACGTTATTATCTCGGAAAAGCATGAAAAAGTTGTCTATACCTTGTCACATACCGTTCATTGTCTGATATCGAGGTGTTGGTGCCAGACTAATTTATTAAGGAGAAGGTAGAATCTGGCGCTAATCCCTCGATATGAACAACAACAAGATGACCGTGCGACTGGATAGCTTTTTACAAAGCTTACCCTTAAAGTGATGTTTTGTTTACTTTAGTTTACTTTAATCATATTTTATTGTATGTATACATATAACTATCATATTTGCACAAACATACATGTAACTTGTACATACCTACAATAGGGTTAGGCCAAAAGTTATGTCATGTTATATTGCTCACATTCGATTGCTTAAATTTAATATAAAGTTTACACCGGTTGATTGGTCAATATTTCAGGTATCAAGAACCAACCGCTAAAGGCTACATGGGACTGTGTTCGACGCCAGGTGGTGATGTGTATGTCTGCACGTTCCATCCAAACGGTGTGTCTCGGGTTCAAACTGACAATAAACATTTTGGGTCGCTTACAACATTTACAAACAGCGAGTTAGAACCGCTTATAACATTACCCAACAATGGTGGACAGAGAGCCAGATCGGTGGCTTACAGTCGTAAAAATAATAAAATAATGATTTCATTTGTTGGGCAAAATGTTGATACGCTTAGTATTTATCAACTTTGAAAAGTGACTGGGACATAATTATTGAAAAATATAATTATTATAATATATAATTGTTTGTATACATTGATGTTGTGGTGGTGTTTAAACTCATTACCTCTCTTGTATCTGGGACCAATATGTACTGGTTCAAGTTTGTATAGTTTCATACATGGTAACAATCAGTTTTACCTCATTACCTCCCTTGTATAATTTTCATAAATTGTCAAAATCAGTTTTACCTCATTACCTACCTTGTATACTTTTCATACATTGTCAAAATCAGTTTTACCTCATTACCTCCCTTGTATATTTTTCATACATTGTCAAAATCAGTTATACTTCATTACCTCCCTTGTATACTTTTCATACATTGTCAAAATCAGTTTTACCTCATTACCTCCCTTGTATATTTTTCATACATTGTCAAAATCAGTTATACTTCATTACCTCCCTTGTATAGTTCTCATTAATTGTCGAAATCAGTACTACGTCAGTACCTCCCTTTTATAGTTTCATAACGGTAAAAATCAGTTTTACGTAATTACCTCCCTTGTGTACACTTTATTGATGGTCAAATTCAGTTATACGTCATTACCTCCCTTAAATTATTTTCATAAATGATCAAAATCAGCTCTACCTCCCTGAATATATTTCGTAAACGGTAAAAATCTGTAGTTCAAAATCATATTTTAATTGCTGTCTATATTTGCTGCCGCCTCCTGCCTTGTGTGTGTCATGAAAATACAAAAATAAACAATAGAAGAAAGTTATTTGGACTTTTAGAAAATTTAATCATTGAGCAAAGATAAAATTTAAATTAAAACAATTGTCTTCAAGTTAACAGGCTGTACATATGGACATCTAGACACAATCGCATTTGTTTTCTAGAATTTATAAGTGTGTAAGCTAACAGAATCGGAGAAGGGTCCCTCCTATTCTTGACAAGAATTTGTTAAATCGGCTACTCGTCTATGTTAAGTTCGTTCCATAATATGTATCATTTGTTTTGACTCCGAGACGTGTTGTTAGAGCCAGTAGTTTTTATCCCTAGCTTTAAGACTCTGACAGATACCGTCTGGAAATTAGACGGGTCTTCTGTTTCTACAGATCAAGACACTGGCAGACGTTTCAGACACTCGGCATTGGCGTTCGGAATTTAAGTTTTTATCGCTTCTATGAAAAAGTCCTTGAACCTTCAAATTCAGAAAAATATAATAAAATTGATTTATATTATAAACGCCTTCGCAGACGCGTAAATAACATTCATGTATTACATTCGATAATGCACAAGTGTAATAACAAATGGCATGACGTCATATTTTCGAATACAGTATAAGCCGCTTCCATTATGCGCGAAAAGTGGATTTTAGATATATAAAATGAAATGCAGTCGGACCTCGTTTGTCCGACAACCGTCTTTCCGAATACTTGTTGTCATCCGAAATAAACATCAGGTCCCGATGTATCTTCTTATGCATGTCGAATTAAAATAGGCTATTCGAGACCATGTATTAGTCGAAATAAAATTGACCCAATGAATTCGAATGAACGAGGTCCGTTTGTACTGCATTCGTGCTAATAAATCATTAAACGATTAAAAATCTCGTATGAAGTGTCTCGTATTTATAATTTTCAGAAACCTTGCTTAATAATCCCGTAGTTTGTGAAGATTTATGTAGCTCTACTATCATCTATATACAGTAAAACCTCACATGAAGACCAACTCAAAACGCAAGTCCATTTTCTCTGTTTTACTCTTTCAACCTCAATATTAAGACCACCTCTATAAGAAGACAAGTTTTCAATGGTCCCAAGGGTGATCTGGTTATTGAAGTTTTACTGTATATATAATTATATTGTCGTGTTTAGGTTTATTATTTCATGGTGCAAAAAATATAGCTTCACCGTGGTTGGAAATAAGTGTAACCAAAATAACCCCAGCTTAGTTAGTACCGTATTTAAGGACGAAGTTATATTTTTTCTACACGGTTAAACAGTACCAAGGAAGCACACATCTTAAAAACACCAAAGGCACCGTGGTCACCGTCACCGGTACAGTACGGCATTTAGTGTAGATGTTTGTGGTAAGAAACCCATATACTTCTATTGAAATTATACGTTTCGAAATTTGTGATATACCCAGTACGAGCACCAGATCTTTGAAGTTTCCTACAGTCTTGATATTCTGACCAATACCTCGATATTGTCTTCATAAAATCATGAAAAACCGACGGTTTTACGCTTTTTCTCGAATGATTGGAGAAAGTGTAATATTACAGGTCTAATCCTCATTAAAACTGGAAATGTTAAAGATGTATCTGGCTCGATTGATCCAAAATAATAACAATGGGCTTCATCCAGTATTGTTGTTACATAGTCTTAAACATCATTAATAAGAACCATTGCCAAGTATAACCGTTTAAAAACGTCTGGTTGTATCATATTACTTACAAACAAAACTAGTAAAAAACACCATTTTGTTAAAAAAATGGAAGTTTTTCAAATTTTCTGATAATACAAATATAGGGACATACATTATAAATGTATTCTGTAATAAAGCATATTTATTGAAGTTTTAACTAGATAAAGTATATGTTTCATGATCGTTTAGGTAACGAATGAACAAAAAAATGAGCATAATATATCTTTAATGATCTAAAGCTCGTGCTGGCTACAGCGGTATTTTAAATAGGCATACTTTCATTACAAATAAACAGGTTTTCTAAACACCCTCTTTCGTTTGTTTTCAAAAAGTATGTGATTGTATTAAATTCCGTAAATACCGTACTTTTCCGTAGACGGTGGGCATGGAGAAAAGTTAAAAAATAGAAGCGCTGAAGAAGGCATTGATAGTACATCAAGTCGAAGATAGCAGACGCAATCCGAATATAAACCACTTGTTAATAACCAGATCATTCGCAGGATTTAACGTCACCCTATTCTCGCTTATACCCTATATATCTCGATATCTCAGACAATCTTCATCAGAAGTGTCAGTATATGCCAAAACTCTCTATGGAGGATTAATCCAACAAATTGCATCTGGTACTTTCTTCCATCTAAGTAAATCAGGTCAGATGCAATTTCAGACATCCTCTATCTTAGCTGGTATTAAACTCGCCATTCCAACAAATCCACTCATTGTCATCAATTTGTATGTATTGTCGATTAATTGCGATTTGTCTTTTTCGATAGATACCAAGTTAATTGGAATTCATTCGGTTGGAGCTATCATTAAATGAAAGCAAGTGACAGACTGATTGTACGGCTAAGTGCTGACACGAATAATTTCTATGTGTTGACTAGTCATCGCTTTTCGGAAGTAATTTGCCTCCCATGAGACAGATATCGTGGAAACCAGTCTGAGTTGAATTTCTATTTATGGTAAGTGGAAAAGAATATAAAGGTGCTTCAACTCGAATGTTAGAAAAAAAGTACATTTGGACCTTGTTTATTCGAATTCATCGAATCCGAAATTTCATTTCGAATAATACATGGTCTCGAATAGCCCATTTCAATTTAACGTGCATAAGAAAATACATCAAGGCCTAACATATATTTCCAATGATACCAAGTAATTTTGGCGAGTCCATTCAAAACTTATGGTTTTAAATATGTTAACGGTCATTCAAAATTATTAACTCATGATAATTTTACAATTTAAAGTATTTTTTTAATTTTAAATACGAAAAAAGACCTGCACATAGGGGACATAAAACGGGGGAAGTCGAGGCACCACAAACAATGTTTAAAGCGGGTATTGATCTAATTAGCGTGTTACCCAAATTTATAAACCGAGTTAAATGTCAGTATCGGGTACTAGTGATTTTCACATTTCACTGGTCGCATTGTTTATATGCAAGGCGATAGTATCTCATATTCGAGGGTTTGAATAGAATGTGGGACATTTAAATCAAAGAAAACGTTATTTGATATTTCTTCAAAGGTTATAAATATTCCGTTTGCAACGTCATTACAAGTTATTGTAAAAGTATCATTATTTGCATTACTAATAATTTTGCATGACCCTTAACATATTGAACTAAATAATGGAACGAAACAACATAATCTAATTGACCAAATAATGTGAAATGAATGTGTTTATGAAATATTTACACAGTATATATGGGTGGTTTGATGCCAAAGTGAACTAAGCCTTACATAGGTCATTTTGAGAAAAAATGACTTTAACGTATTTTGAATTCCCCATAAAAGACGATAATTTCTAGACAACATATGATATTTTCAAGTGTTATTTAGTCCCACAATATATTCATTTGAAGTTTAAAAAAAAAATATTTTTGTGGAATACATCATTTTGGCATGCATACTCATTTCAAAACTTAAACTAATGCCAAAGTGAACTACTGGTTCCTAGTTCAGACAGGCTGAGTAACTTGGGAGAACCTATAGTAGATGCGGGTTAGTACACCTATTCAAAATCTCCTGCTATAGACGTATTAGAATGCTGGAATCTAGACCAAAATAAAAATGCCTCTTTGAACAGTAACAAGGAGTAGATAACTCAATATTCATAAAAATGTGGGTTAGTTCCCTTTGGCATCAGACCACCCATAATATAGTACAGTTTTATTAAACGCGAACGTATGAATATATTACCTGGATCATGACATTTCAAAAATGGTGTATTGAAATAATCATGTTTGTCCGTGAACTTGACAAAGAAAAAGCCTCGGTTGTGCTTTGATAGAAAAGTAAATCAAACAGCAGTTATGGTTTTATGCACGACAGCATTTCCTTACCTAAATTGACATGGATCGGTCCTGAATGTTCATACACCTGTTCGCGGTCAATCTAACACCACTATTCAATATAGTGTCCAACAATAACGTGTTATTAACAAATTGTGATCATAAATAGATTTTGGTCGAATCCATTCAAAACTTAGGGTGAGTAAGATTTCTTAAAATTAATATGTTTTAATGTAAACCAAATGTTTATTTCGATCTCTTTTCCTGTAGGGATAGGTCAATGTAAAGCTATGTCGCTTTCAAAGCTATCCGTTTTCATCATTTAAACTCTAGTTGAGTGGTTGATATGTCAGTGTACGATAATTTGACACGTCCCACTGTTAGTGCGGGAATGTTACAATTTCTCCCCCTTTATCCCTTCTAGAGTTGTCCCCCTTTATTCCTTCTGTAGTACATGTATATATAGTATTATATATCCATATACAATAGATGGGATAAAGGGAGACAACTCGTGACAATATCCTGTGGTTTGGAGCTATATCGGTTCACTTTCAAATTGTAAGCGGTTTACAGCAATGTTACAACACAGTGAATCTGTCAATCTTTGAAATTTAAAACCATTTCAAACAAAAAGTTCGTTCCATTGACAAATCTTCATTTTATTCTATTTTTCAATGTAGACTAAGAGCGGTATCTTATTTAAATAAAAAGTTAATATCATATATAAAAATCTGTGAGAAAAATCAAGCTTGTATAATCACATTTTTAGAAGAACATGGCGACGCGAGTAAAAATATCGTCCATAACGCAACCGCGACTGTCGACGATCAAACCTCCTAACAGGGCGGCTGATGGAACAGCCAAGTTCTTGTTAAAATGGCCGACACGATGTTTGGAACACGAAGAAATTATATCAAGATATTGTTTGGATCACGACCAGCTTTTATGTGATGTGTGCGCGATGACGGTCCATAAAAAATGCGGTTCAGTGCTTGGGCTCGACGAAGCTTCAAAAGGTACAAACATTATTTTTCATTGTTGTTGACATTTTATTGTTATTGTTGATGTTGTTCCTAAGGTGTTTGTTTTTCTTGTTGTTTAAGGGTCATTGTAATTGTTACTTATGTTGCTGTCGAATGTGGTTTTCTTGATATTGGTGCTGCTGTTATTATGGTAATATTTGTTGCCGTTGCTTCCGTTGTTGTTATGTTGAGTATTGTTAATGTCATTGTTGTTATGGTAATGATCGCTGCTGTTGTTAATATGATGATTGTTGTTATGGTAATGATCCCTGGTGTTGTTCATATGATGATTGTTGTTATGGTAATGATCGCTGCTGTTGTTAATATAATGATTGTTGTTATGGTAATGATCGCTGCTGTTGTTAATATGATGATTGTTGTTATGGTAATGATCGCTGCTGTTGTATATATGATGATTGTTGTTATGGTAATGATCGCTGCTGTTGTTAATATGATGATTGTTGTTATGGTAATGATCGCTGCTGTTGTTAATATGATGATTGTTGTTATGGTAATGATCGCTGCTGTTGTTAATATGATGATTGTTGTTATGGTAATGATCGCTGCTGTTGTTAATATGATGATTGTTGTTATGGTAATGGTCGCTGCTGTTGTATATATGATGATTGTTGTTATGGTAATGGTCGCTGCTGTTGTATATATGATGATTGTTGTTATGGTAATGGTCGCTGCTGTTGTATATATGATGATTGTTGTTATGGTAATGGTCGCTGCTGTTGTTAATATGATGATTGTTGTTATGGTAATGATCGCTGCTGTTGTTAATATGATGATTTTTGTTATGGTAATGATCGCTGCTGTTGTTAATATGATGATTGTTATTATGGTATTGGTCGCTGCTGTTGTTAATATGATGATTGTTGTTATGGTATTGGTCGCTGCTGTTGTTAATATGATGATTGTTGTTATGGTAATGGTCGCTGCTGTTGTTAATATGATGATTGTTGTTATGGTAATGATCGCTGCTGTTGTTAATATGATGATTGTTGTTATGGTAATGGTCGCTGCTGTTGTTAATATGATGATTGTTATTATGGTATTGGTCGCTGCTGTTGTTAATATGATGATTGTTGTTATGGTAATGATCGCTGCTGTTGTTAATATGATGATTGTTGTTATGGTAATGGTCGCTGCTGTTGTTAATATGATGATTGTTATTATGGTATTGGTCGCTGCTGTTGTTAATATGATGATTGTTGTTATGGTAATGGTCGCTGCTGTTGTATATATGATGATTGTTGTTATGGTAATGGTCGCTGCTGTTGTATATATGATGATTGTTGTTATGGTAATGGTCGCTGCTGTTGTATATATGATGATTGTTGTTATGGTAATGGTCGCTGCTGTAGTTAATATGGTGATTGTTGTTGTTATGGTAATGGTCGCTGCTGTTGTTAATATGATGATTGTTGTTATGGTAATGATCGATGATGTTGTTAATATGATGATTGTTGTTATGGTAATGATCGCTGCTGTTGTCAATATGGTGATTGTTGTTGTTATGGTAATGGTCGCTGCTGTTGTATATATGATGATTGTTGTTATGGTATTGATCGCTGCTGTTGTTATTTTGGTGATTGTTGTTATGGTAATGGTCGCTGCTGTTGTTAATATGATGATTGTTGTTATGGTAATGATCGATGCTGTTGTTAATATGATGATTGTTGTTATATTAATGATCGCTGCTGTTGTATATATGATGATTGTTGTTATAGTATTGATCGCTGCTGTTGTTATTTTGGTGATTGTTGTTATGGTAATGGTCGCTGCTGTTGTTAATATGGTGATTGTTGTTATGGTAATGGTCGCTGCTGTTGTATATATGATGATTGTTGTTATGGTAATGGTCGCTGCTGTTGTATATATGATGATTGTTGTTATGGTAATGGTCGCTGCTGTTGTATATATGATGATTGTTGTTATGGTAATGGTCGCTGCTGTAGTTAATATGGTGATTGTTGTTGTTATGGTAATGGTCGCTGCTGTTGTTAATATGATGATTGTTGTTATGGTAATGATCGATGCTGTTGTTAATATGATGATTGTTGTTATGGTAATGATCGCTGTTGTTGTCAATATGGTGATTGTTGTTGTTATGGTAATGGTCGCTGCTGTTGTTAATATGATGATTGTTGTTATGGTAATGATCGATGCTGTTGTTAATATGATGATTGTTGTTATGGTAATGATCGCTGCTGTTGTTAATATGATGATTGTTGTTATGGTAATGATCGCTGCTGTTGTTAATATGATGATTGTTGTTATGGTAATGATCGCTGCTGTTGTTATTATGGTGATTGTTGTTATGTTAATGGTCGCTGCTGTTGTTATTATGGTGATTGTTGTTATGGTAATGATCGATGCTGTTGTTATTATGATGATTGTTGTTATGGTAATGATCGATGCTGTTGTTATTATGGTGATTATTGTTATGGTAATGGTCGCTGCTGTTGTTATTATGGTGATTGTTGTTATGGTATTGATCGCTGCTGTTGTTATTTTGGTGATTGTTGTTATGGTAATGGTCGCTGCTGTTGTTAATATGATGATTGTTGTTATGGTAATGATCGATGCTGTTGTTAATATGATGATTGTTGTTATATTAATGATCGCTGCTGTTGTATATATGATGATTGTTGTTATAGTATTGATCGCTGCTGTTGTTATTTTGGTGATTGTTGTTATGGTAATGGTCGCTGCTGTTGTTAATATGGTGATTGTTGTTATGGTAATGGTCGCTGCTGTTGTATATATGATGATTGTTGTTATGGTAATGGTCGCTGCTGTTGTATATATGATGATTGTTGTTATGGTAATGGTCGCTGCTGTTGTATATATGATGATTGTTGTTATGGTAATGGTCGCTGCTGTAGTTAATATGGTGATTGTTGTTGTTATGGTAATGGTCGCTGCTGTTGTTAATATGATGATTGTTGTTATGGTAATGATCGATGCTGTTGTTAATATGATGATTGTTGTTATGGTAATGATCGCTGTTGTTGTCAATATGGTGATTGTTGTTGTTATGGTAATGGTCGCTGCTGTTGTTAATATGATGATTGTTGTTATGGTAATGATCGATGCTGTTGTTAATATGATGATTGTTGTTATGGTAATGATCGCTGCTGTTGTTAATATGATGATTGTTGTTATGGTAATGATCGCTGCTGTTGTTAATATGATGATTGTTGTTATGGTAATGATCGCTGCTGTTGTTATTATGGTGATTGTTGTTATGTTAATGGTCGCTGCTGTCGTTATTATGGTGATTGTTGTTATGGTAATGATCGATGCTGTTGTTATTATGATGATTGTTGTTATGGTAATGATCGATGCTGTTGTTATTATGGTGATTATTGTTATGGTAATGGTCGCTGCTGTTGTTATTATGGTGATTGTTGTTATGGTAATGATCGCTGCTGTTGTATATATGATGATTGTTGTTATGGTAATGATCGCTGCTGTTGTTATTATGGTGATTGTTGTTATGGTAATGATCGATGCTGTTGTTATTATGGTGATTGTTGTTATGTTAATGGTCGCTGCTGTTGTTATTATGGTGATTGTTGTTATGTTAATGGTCGCTGCTGTTGTTATTATGGTAATTGTTGTTATTATGGTAATGGTCGCTGCTGTTGTTAATATGATGATTGTTGTTATGTTAATGGTCGCTGCTGTTGTTATTATGGTGATTGTTATTATGGTAATGGTCGCTGCTGTTGTTATTATGGTGATTGTTGTTATGTTAATGGTCGCTGCTGTTGTTAATATGATGATTGTTGTTATGTTAATGGTAGCTGCTGTTGTTATTTTGGTGACTGTTGTTATTATGGTAATGGTCGCTGTTGTTGTTAATATGATGACTGTTTTTAATGGTAATGGTCGCTGATGTTGTTGATGTTGATGATGATGATGATTTTATGGTTATTGTTGTTGTTTGCAATGTGTTTAATATTTTTGGTAGATCTACAAGGATCCACCTTTAATGGCTTACTTATTTGTTTTCTAAATCGAGTCCACCGATTTTAAAACTGCGCCGCTAACAAGACCGTCGTATTATTCAAGACATGAAAAATATTAATTTCAGGAATTCGCGGCAGTCGAGAAGTGACGATACTTGAATCAGGAATTCAGAAGTTGATCGAGAAGTATGACAAAATGCACAAAGAGCAGACGAACCTACTTGGTGTCATACAACAGCAAGAAAGGGAATTCATCCGCGCAGTAAAAGAGTTCCGGCGAGATTTGAACGCGATGTTGGACCGCCTAGAACACGCTGTGATTGCCAAGAAAGATAACTACGTTACAAAGAAACGGGATGTTGTTAAAGGTATTACCTCCCTTGATAAAATAATTACTGTTGCATCACAAAATGACTATCATAATAAAAACCTCATTTAAAGACCACCGCAATAATAAGATCACCTCAAAATTAAGTAAACAGTTTTCAAGTACAGTTTCACTGTTTTGCTCTTTATTCAACCTCGAGACTCGAGCCCACGTTAATATTAAGACTAATTTTTAAGGTTTACATTTAACTGTAGACATAAATCTTAGGTATATATTGAAACATATTTATTTTAAAGAAGACATTTTGTATTGACTCGTCCAAAATCTATTTATAAACATGTTTGTAAAATAACACGTTTTGGTTGTGAAATCAACTGATGTTCTATCTTTTAGACATTAATACACAAATGTATTTTAATGAACACCCTAAGTTTTGTATTGACTCGTCGAAAATCTATTTATAAACATGTTTGTAAAATAACACGTTTTGGTTGTGGCATCAACAGATGTTCTTTGTTTTAAACATTAATATTTTAATGCACACCCTAAGTTTTGTATTGACTCGTCGAATTTATCTATTTATAACCATGTGTGTACGTCTGGAAATGATTGACGATTTATGTTTTAAACACCAACAGAGCATAAACAGTCGTGCAAGACAGCGATGACGTTACTAGACAACTACCAGAAAGATCTCAGCCGAACTTATCTGGGACCGGAAGAAGAACAACTTTTTGTTGCCCTGAAAAAATCCAAACTGGTGATGAAAAAGTACGAAGAACAACTGAAAACCATCTCACAGACTCCGATGAAAGTTGGGCTAACTTTCCAACCCAATTTAACAATCTCCAAATTCTTCTTGTCTCTGAAAGACTTTGGTGAAATGATCGTGGATCAGTCTGGAAAGGAACTTCCGGTTATTGGGTCTGCGTCTAAACCAGTCAATGATCGTCGACTGAGCCTCGCTAGCTTGCAGACGACTGAGAGGATTGGTATAAAGTCAAGTATCGTGGATCAGTCTGGAAAGGAACTTCCGGTTATTGGATCAGCGTCTAAACCAGTCAATGATCGTAGACTGAGCCTCGCTAGTTTGCAGACGACTGCGAGGATTGGTATACAGTCAAGTACCGAGAGCCGGTCGGAACGAGGAAAGACAAGAATGAGTCTACCAAGTATTGAAACGTCGATCCAAAGCATTGAGACTCCGGTTGCTAAAACCCGAAAACCGGTCCACGTCGGTAAGCGTTTGCATGTTACTCGAACTCCCAGGTGGCCCTATAAACAGCATTTTAAATTTTATGTTAGCCGCGTAAAATTAAATAACATACATCGTATATGATTTATAATACAAAAATAAAAATTATTGCAATTCGATTTCTAAATCACGGAATGACATTTTATTTTAAAATCCAGCTCAAACAAGTTTTTGATAATACTGTTATAATACAATTCTACAAGCTTTTGGTATTTTATAAAAAAATCACTATGATTTGCAATATCTGTAAATGTTTTCATAATCTGAACTCCCAACGATCAAAACAAACTATACACTTGAGTAAAATATAATGTAAAAAATACGAATGTTGTATTTTTCACGATGCAGCAAATGTGGACCATTGAAATGGTAAACTGAATTTTGAGAAATAAAATAAATGTATTTAGTATCTGAGCGCCGCTGTACGATTTCTAACCTCTTCTTTAAGTGACGTCATTTCCAAAAAACGTCACATAGGACATATGGCGATATGAAAACGAAGTGTCCATACAGAGAAATTATTGTGTCCTGCTTGCAAATGGTGACATTACATGTTGAGTTTTCTTGAATTGACGTCACGAACAGGTTGTAAATCCCATAGCAACGCTCATTTCAATTATGTAAGGTGGCCAGTTGTTCTAACCAGTGCTTCGCCTACTTGTTCTTCCACTAAACAACAGAAAACTTCGTAACAGAAGGAATAAATAATTCAAAGCGTTATCAGTCGGCTATGTGTATAATTAGTCGATAACAATGTTTTTAAAATACAATTAAAATAATTTTTAAATTTTATTTATTCAGGTGAAATATCTTTATATTTGGACACAGACGCTGAAACACCGTTTGTTACCGGTGTCACTTTCATGGCAGACGATAATTTCGTGGCAGTTGATGAAGCCAATAGAAATGTCAAATTCTTTAACCCCGTATTTCGACCAATCGCAGTGACGCAACTGACGTCACCTCCACGTGACGTTGCGCCAATCAAATTGCAGCAAATAGTCGTGACAATACCAAGTGATAAAACTCTTCAGTTTATGGAGGTAGGAAAAACATTCACATTAACAAAGAAAGTAACACTGGAACTAGAATGTTCCGGAATCGCGTGCTATAACCAAGAACTATTCGTCACTTCCGGTTTTTCGAGTCAGCGGGAAATTCAAATTTTGTCGCTAAGCGGAGAAGTACGGAAAAAGTTCCGACCCGGAATCGCTGATTTACGCTACCCTTTATACATAGACGTCGATCCGAGATTTCGGACCGTGTTTGTTACGGACTATAACCACGGAGTTGTCGGGCTTGATGTAAATACAGGAGAGGTAAAATTCAAATGCAAAGATACGGACATCCACGGTTACTACAAGGGAATAACACTTGGCAATAAGGGTAATATATTTGTATGCACGTGGAACTTGCACGGTGTTAGTCGAGTACATCTTGATGGGCGTGGCCTGGAGACGATTGTACCGATGCCAGGAAAGGAAGGGAGAAAACCACACAGCATAGCATTCAGCAAGAAATCGGAACGACTGGTCGTGTCACTGTGTGGAGGGAAGCGAGGTTGTCTGTCTGTTTATAGATACCAATAGAAACTCGTTCCAGATCAGTGCAATGATTCAATCGCTGTCAATTGTTCCACATTGATATTGTATAAAAACGACGAGAACAATGACAATGGATGACTACGTTGTATTCGAGTTGTATGCTTTTTTTTCAAACATATTTAAACAGCTTTCGGAGGTCAAATAACCTAATTAGGGTTTCTATGAGAACCAAACAGTACCGACCAGCTCTTTAGCAAGCATTCGACAACTTCACTATGTGAATCGGAGATAGAGGCCATACATGTTCTCAAAAGGCAAGGTTCACTAACTACCAGAACTGCCCTATTGTGAAAAATATATAAGTGTTACTTTAATTATGTATTTGATTCAAAAAGACAATTGCATAGTATCAGGATAAATAATATTTCATTTTACAAATTCTCATAACATGGGTCCGTTTAAGGTAGTCCATAAAACATGTCCTTTTTCCACCAGCAAATGTAAAACCTCAAAATAAACATCAAGCAGTCATGTATTCATAATTATATTTATTTACAATTATTATATTACAAAACTGTTTCATAAATAAACCCAAATAAATACTCACAATGCATAATAATACAATTGATGTTATGTAGCTAACTGTATATCATGATGGCGTCGGACGTTTATATCCCCGCTCGATGTACCTCGATAAAGAACAATAGCTTTGACTCAAGACAAAATTAAAATTGTGCACACACAATTGGAGAACATTCTTATCATACTTTGTGACGAGTGTACTGTGTAGATCCATAACATATACAATCTAGTTGGCACATACAGTCATGGCGTATTTGACTTCTTTTCATTACACAGTCGTTGCATTGCATATTGTATTGAGTATGATGATTCTTTAACCGGTTCAGTTTACAAACAGGTGTCGCTTTCGCAAGTTTCTTTGTTAGAATCGCTACGTGTTGTTCCTTTATTTATGAAATCACCATCATTGCTATCTTCATTTTTATCTACCTGTTCGTCAGCATCATAACGTGTTACATCATCGATTTCGTCATTTACGTCATCATTTGTGCCGTATCCGTCATCACTTTCTTCGTTCACGTCATCATTTCTGTTGTATACGTCTTCAGTTTCGTCGTATACGTCATCAGATGGTGTGACAATGGCTTCAGACGGTTCAGCTTCGGATGTCGACCAAGTATTCTTCTTTTCCCTTTTTATTTTGGCTTTATCTAACATACTACAAGCTTTTTGAATGTCTAAGAATTTCTTTTCCGCACTCGCCTTTTCAGTGTCGTTTGCTCTCGTGAATCGATCTGGATGCCATTTGCTGGACAGTTTACGACAATGAGAATTTATCTGTTTCTGGTTAGGGTACTTTTCAAACCCAAGAACCTGAAAAATGAAAATATAACAATTTTGAAATCATGAAAAGTTCAAATTCTGACAGAGACAAGAAAAAATAAACTGTTCAATCTACGGACGATTTAGATATTCCCAAAATTAGTTATGAATCACAAACGAGTAATTCATGAACAGCATCATCTAGAACTGAACAAGTCAAAGATATCATTGTTTAGACAGTGTAAACTTCCTAAAAAACATCTCAAGTCTTGAGCAACAAGTTTCTTCATAAAGCGGTATACACTTTTCCTTCAGTAAGAACAAACTATCTATATTTAGCATCTCTACAGGAATAATCTCTCTCTCAACGATAGCAATACTTTGGGTCTTGTAACCTCGAAGGGGAGAACCGTTTGGAAGACCCACATTTTCGCAGTTGTTCCAAAGGGTTTTGCTCTGATCAGATTGCGTTGTGCGTTTATACGAAAATTAATGCCATAGAAAAACAATGCGCCATTCTGTAAGATGAAGCAAATCGTGAAACGAATACCGCAAGTAATTAAATACATTGTTTAATTTAGCTCTACTTCATCAACAAGTACGTGTGTTTGAGAAAATGAAACATTTTGATTTAAGAACAAATTATTTGGTTATATTTGTCAGTGTAGAACCAAAGGTATAAAATGTATTTTGTTCCCATAACCCGTTACACCGGAATTACCCCTACCGCAATTTTATTGCTAGTAATTCTAAAAATCGGACAGTGCTATCTTTGCCTTTTACAATGTACAAATGTACAGTATATATATTATGCAGAAACGACACAATCTCTCTCAGCATGTTTAAGACATATCTACAGCCAAAACAAATTAGAAAATTCGCCATACCAAGAAATTGAAATCATAAACAGCAAAATGTTTGCGTCCTCCCCACACAGACACACGGAAAAATAACAGTTTACAAAACATTTGGCACTGAGGAGGTGCAAGGGTAAACATACACGGGAACATGGGCGCAAGGAATAGTCTGGTTGACCATAGAAATAACTAACGAAAGGACAATTAAGAAATCAATATTTCCACTTACACCAAATGCCCAAATATCACGATAAGGATCTGACAATTCTGTCAATGTACTAAGAAACTGTTGTTGACATATATCTAGACTGTACATTTTCATACACGGTATCATATCTAGCATGGCAGTCCTGGCTTCATTCCAAGGTTGGGTCTGTGCGAAGTTGTATACGGCTTCCCGCAATGGTATCTGAAACACAATACAGTAAAACCTCACATAAAGATCACCTCAGTAATAAGGACACAACTTCCAAAGCTATTTTCACTATTTTGCTCTTAGTTCAATCTCAATATTTAGACCACCTAAATAAGAAGACCACCTCAATTAGAAGACTACCTCAATATTAAGACCACCTCAATATTAAGACCACCTCAATATTAAGACCACCTCAATAAGAAGAATACCTCAATATTAAGACCACCTCAATAAGAAGACCACCTCAATAAGAAGACCACCTCAATAAGAAGACTACCTCAATATTAAGACCACCTCAATATTAAGACCACCTCAATACGAAGACCAGTTTTCAAGGGTACCAATGGTGGTCATACTATTGGGGTTTTACTGTATAATGTACTTGTAGTAGCAGTATGATATATGGCTAAAGAATGACATTGTATACCGTGATATAATAATAACAATATTGTCATACATTAAAACTTCATTCACAGGCTAACTCGACATTACGACCACCTCAATAATAAGACCGTATTGGCTTGTAACAGTTCAGTTATCTTCAAAGCCTTAATTCGATATTCAGATATCTCATTACCACAGGAGATTATCACGAGTGCTCTCCCTTAATCCCTTCTAGAGTTCTCTCGCTTAATCCCTTCTTTACTATTTGTATATATACATATTCATACTAAAGAATGGATAAAGGGAGGGAACTTGTGACAATCTGCTGAGTTCTCTCCCTTCTACAGTTTTCTACTGGGAGAGAACTAGTGACAAACTTACATCGTTTTTTTTCAGAGCAAATGTTGGACTTATTATCTGGGTTGTATTTTATGTATATTATTGTAGATTATGTAGATACCTGTGTCCCGTTAAGCGTGTTAACACGTGTATTGTGATACATATTGGATGTCCAGAGTCCGCTATACACCACAATTCCTAGCATTACAAGTGACGTCATCTTCAAGTAGCCAATCAAATTCTTTGGTTTCTTTTTCGACACCCAACGGGAATCCAATGAGCTTACATACGATGCGATAACTACACACAAAATTATGTAAATACTTCGACGGTTGTACAGAATTAACGACGTCGGAAGCGTTGCTATGGAAGCCAACAATGATTTAAATAATGGCGCTTCTTGTGAACCGATGTTTGATGCAAGATATACACCTACAATATGCAAATAAACAAATAAACACATTACATCATTCGTAATAAATAAATAGATTGCTCTAGATAATAAAGATTTCAGTGTTTGTGATTATAAATTCTACAGTCGGACCTCGTTTATTCGACAACTTTTTATCCGAATACACGGTATCATCCGAAATAAATATCAATTCCCGATATGTTTTTGTATACACTGGTTGAAATGGGTTATTCGATACCATGTATTATTCGAAATAAAAGGTCGGACCTCGAATGAACAATGTCTGACTGTAAATGTTTGGAAAATTTAAATTGTAAACTTTCCAATGGTCTATTGTTTTAGAAAACCATATTAGACGGACAGTTTAAAAACAGCATTTTGTATAATTTTTTAACGTAGCACATCAATCTTACTCGAGGTTCAGGCTAGATAACGTTTTGTTTCACTCGATACACTCTTGACATTTACGTTATATAATGTCGAAACTGATTTAACACCGACCGCTGCCGTGACTTACCTATTGATGCTCCTGTGGCCCCTAACAAATGTGACAAATAGGGGCCATACCATGTCTCTACGGTATAGTATAGTGGTACTGCATTTATAAGCAAGTTTCCTAACTGATGACCTGAAATACGTAAATGAATTTATAGAATATCGTAGATGTAAACGTAAAGCAATATTATAGAGTAAACGAATTTCGCACTGCATTCTTAATTAGCCGCTTGACATTTGTAATGTTATCTATTAGAATCAGGAAATGCATTCTTAAATACTCTATATCATTCTGGTAAGTTTCACGCACGTATATATCTAATATTCAACTAATATTATTATGTTTTACGAACTTAGACGAGTTGTACGAGCGTACACTATATATTTAAATATATATTGCAAAACGCAAACATACTGAACTGTCATTAGATGACAAAGTTCAACTCATCAAGGTAATTAAACACATATTATTTAAATTTATTCAGCAATTTCGATATTAAAATGAATAGAAGTTTATTAATGTGTTTTTAGTCTGATTTTCACATTCAGATTTAATACTTTTGTGAATTTTTTATGCTAGTCACTACAGTACTAAACAAAATCTAGATTAAATTGTCCCCGTTTGAAAACAAATATTCCGAATCTTGTCCAGTTCTCAAAACCCCCTTTAGTTCGTAAACCCCTTCAAACCAGAAATTTTGTCCGGTCTCGAGTTCGTCCGGTTTAAAGGGGTTCCGGTGTAGCATGTTTGTGGTGTACATGCAATAAGGCCCATTGATCAGTATGATGCACACAAAGAGGGTTGTTCACAAAACTACTGTAACTCAGATTTAGTTACAGTGGCATTATATTATTACTTCTCTCTTCTCAGATGGCTACAGGGTAGTTTTCAACCAACAAATTGCGTTTCATTATTCAACACTGATCCGGTGAATGCTTCCCGATGAGGAAAGGGCCTTAAGTATGTGAACAGTCATCTGAGCGGAACATGCCGACAATATACGCATCTCCTCTTGGTAGTGAAGCTTCCCATTAAATTGCAGCGCATTCCGGTTGATTAGAAATAGCGCGGACAGAATGCGGTATATACGCACGCACGCATGTACGTAGTAATGTACGGACAGACAAAGAGGCCGCAATTAGTCGGACCAATTTCGATTTGATGGTCGAGTACCGTCAACATACATGTATAAGGACAAGAGTGTAAGCCATAAAGGCTTTGAAATGGAGCACACACAAGTTACCTATCATGAGTTGGCTGCCAAGTATAACAAGATTGAAGCCAGGTCTTGGATTATGTGCCTTCATAACTTTTATTCGTTCACGATAATCTTCTCCTTCGTTCGCTTCATCTACATAATCCTTCAATCGTCCAACTTCGGCTGGAATAATCAAAATGCAAACATATAATTTGTTTGTAAAAGTCTTAAAGTTACATATTAAACAGTCAGGGTCATTTACAATGCACAATATTAGACGTGTACATGCCCATTTATCCATAAATATCTCTACATAACCGGACAATATCAAAATGTGAAATAAATTATGCAGGGTCTTATTTATTGGACTATGTCATTAAGTGACTTCCCCAGCTATAAGAGTGGAGGTTGACCTCTGTTACATATTCTGTCATTATGTTGGGCATAGGTAGGCGCTTGGTTAGAACCAGCGAACGATCATAAGCGAGCTGGACAGACATCTCACAACTTTTACATCACAGGTGGGGTTCGAACCCTCAGTGGTAAGGAGCGACATAACATTTACTACACCCCTACACGTTCTCACTTGTATCAACTGAGGAGGATGACAAGGTAACACATCTAGTTATCTCAGACGGTACAGCACTGGATTTCAAATTTAATCTGGGGATAATAGTTCGATACCCGTTCGAAACGGTTTCCGTGACTTATTCACCCAAAAGCACCTTTCTCAACTTCTGTTTCGTGTTGCTTGCGGTAGGACATGCTAGTACTGGTTGGCGACCCAGGACCACGGGTTATGTCAGCTGACTGCAATTTATGACTCAAATGGTGTGGGAAAATGAATCAAATGCCTGAATGTCCTGGGAGGCGCGACCATGGCAAGACTCGTGTTCCATGTTATCGTATTACAAATGAATACGCGACTATTCGGGTCGATTCATTCGCCAAAATTGACACAAATACTCCAGGAAAGCCGTTTATATCAAGACTTCCGCCATTCCACAATTGATATATCCCTGACAAATCAGCCATTATACTCATCAAATCTATAATAAAATCAGAGGACTTTACATGTACTATTTTCTTGAGACGATTATTATGGTGGTACTTCGGTTGACGATAAAAGCACTGAGACGATAAAGCGACTTAAATATGGCGTAAAACCAACAAAGAACCAAAGTCCTCACAGCGCTTATCTCCCTTACCAGCCTTCACGAATGTCACATCATGATGGATATTGGACCGACATACCATGAAGAAAAAGTGGTTAATTTATTTTTCATTTAACCCACATACCCATATTTCTCCACGACATAAACAGAACTATGCCAATATCTAATGTATAACATTAAACGGTAAAAGAAACGAATGAACAGAAACACTGTTTAAATGTTTGTACTGCAAGAGATCCTTGTAAAGGGAGACAATCGTGTAGGAGATGGCAACACAGCAATACAAGGTTTATACTTACTTAACCATCCGATGACCATTCCTCCCCACGTGACCACCCATATAAAACAATGTTGTGGTCTGTTCAGATACAGATGGTGAATCCCTAGAAGTCCTCCGAACAGCCACAATATGTACGTAATTGTTAAACTTGCCATTCTGAGGTGTAGTGGCCGAATCAATCGTGTTTTTTATATAAAAAAATCAAGACAATGTCTGTCACTTTCAGCAGTATATCCAATATAATAACTCCTCAGTGAAAATTGTATTTAAAAGAATCATATGCACTCTTAAATCACTCATACAAACTGACTATCCGAAAATATGTAACATCTGGAATTCACTATGTTAGTACGAACACGTGTACTTTAATTAGTTACTATAATTGCACTGTATAGATATACATGTACATGTGCAATACTCGGGAAATAAGGAAGTTGTTTGAAGAAATTCAACATGACCTCGGGGCGACACATCACTGTGCGTTACTGTCAGTTAAGATCGTAATTTTTACAACCAATTTTAAACACGTGTCCGATAACGATGTCTAATTGTTGTTATTAAACTATAAGTGTTGATATTTTTAATAAAAATAATAATTATTATTAAAATAATAAAAATAAGTATTGTTATTCTTATTATTAACTTTTAATTATTTTAGTCGTCATTTTTTATTTTTATTTTTTAGTGTTATTATTCTTAATGTCAATTATCAATGATATTATTTTTTATTAATAATAATATTTAATATTATTAAAATCATCATGATTATTGTTATTATTCATTATTTAATTTGCATTGCGGGACAATAAAGGATATTTATTTAAATACTAAACTGAAATTAAAATCATTTGTATTCTATTTATTACAGGTAGTATTATTATCATAAATGTATCATCATTGATATTATTTTTATAAATAATAATAATAATTTATATTATTTTATTATGAATATTGATATAATTATTATTATTTAATTCGTATTGCGGCATAATATAGGATATTTATTAATATACTACACACAGTGAAATTAAAATTATTGTTGTCGACATTTTTTATTCTTTTTAAATACCAAACTCTGATAAATGTAAAAAAAATAAGAATATGAATATGTACGTTTACATTTAGTTTTATAAATGAATTATTTATGTATGGCAAACATGTTTATCTCTATGACAGGAAGAAACGTGTCGTAGTTTTTGTTATTATTGATCTGTTTTTACGTTTAACGTGTTTTGTTAAAAATTTAGACTATTAATTTATTTATAGAACTGGCGTTTATATTCACAAAAAATGAATGTATTAAATTATCGACTTTATCAATGAAGTTTTCCGCATTCGATAAAAGCGAGCATTTGTTATATCAGTTAAATCAGTTCAGTCATTACTCTAGAATATACATTAAAACCTCAATAATAAGACCACCCCTGGGACCCATGAAAACTGGTCTTCTTATTGAGGTGGTCTTAATATCGGAGTTGAATACAGAGGAAATGGACTTGAAAAGTGTGGTCTTATTATTGAGGTGGTCTTATTATTGAGATGGTCTTATTATTGAGGTGGTCTTATTATTGAGGTGGTCTTATTATTGAGGTGGTCTTATTATTGAGATGGTCTTATTATTGAGGTGGTCTTATTATTGAGGTGGTCTTATTATTGAGGTGGTATTAGTATTGAGGTGGTATTATTATTGAGGTGGTCTTATTATTGAGGTGGTCTTATTATTGAGGTGGTCTTATTATTGATGTGGTCTTATTATTGATGTGGTCTTATTATTGACTTTCCATTCGTCTGAAACCTATTTCGCAGACATAAATCTGATGTGAAATACAGTAAAACTTCACTTAAGACCACCTCATTAATAAGACCATCTCAATATTAAGAACACAATTTTCAAGTCCATTTTCACTGTTTTGCTCTTTATTTAACCTCTTTAGAAAGACCACTCTATATTTAGACCAACGTTCAAGAGTCCTAATGGTGGTCTTATTATTTAGGTTTTACTGTAATAAAGTATGTTGCCGCTAAAGTCTTATATGCACAGTGACTAGACTTTCAAGTACATGTAGTTTCACTTTCAATTTGCTTTAAATTGTATATGCAACCTATTTTGCATATAACCTGATATAATTATATATCTGAAATATACGGAAGTGGTCAAATCATTTATTGTGCGCAAGTCTTTAGCGAAAGAAGGCGAAGATTAACAAGCAATGAACATTGATATGTATTTTGCTGCATGTTTTAAGGCAATTATGTTCAAAAAGTTAAACACGCATTTGCTCTATTGTAAACTCGGCTAAACCACGTGACTAGCGTAAACACAAGTGGGTCGGTTATAATATAAATGCATGTAAAACCGTTGTGCAAAAAATAGCTACGTATCAGTTATTCAGTGTACCATTTAATGACGGGACAAATAGGAAGTCAGACATATCATTGAAATAACTTTGGTTGAGTTCAAAATTTGGGAGTTAAATAAGGGAGATTTGATTTAAAATATTTAAGTTCAATTTTGGAAATATTAGTGAACCCAAGACGTTTAAGTGCAGTGTTTGTAATATAGAGCGAAATATTGAGGTATGCTTTAATTGAAGTGCGATTTTAACTTGTGCTGTGCAAGCTCTGTAGATATTGGAGGAAAACACATCTACAACAACAACAGCTACACAAATGGCGGCAGAGGTAGGCTCAGATAGTTTCAGAGTAAACAATGACAATGCGTCTGATGTTTTGTTTGACTATATATGCAGCGTGTGTGCGTCTACGAATAAGGAAAAGGAGGCAGTGAAGTATTGTATTGAATGCAAGGGATATTGTTGTCTTTCATGCGTGCAGACTCATGCTTCGTTTCCAACACTTAAAAGTCACAATCTTGTCGAAACTTCGAATTTGCATGCGCTCGGTATAGCACCCGGACCGTCCGGTACTGTCCCGGCATCATCGTCGGCTGCGACTGAAAGATGTTCCGTTCACCCAACCGAGATCGTTGACAAATACTGCGGGAAACATGATGTCGTTGGATGCTCCACGTGTATGTCCACTGATCATAGGTAGGCATATTCTTCCACTACATGAACGCTAGAAATGTATTTACAATATAAAATGTATATCATAAAAGTTCACAGTAGCGAGTAAGCGAGTACTAATTTTGATCACTGTTACAGAACATAATTTCTAAACGCGAAGAAATGTAACTGATGGAAAAGCAAAAGATTTTAGTGGATGTGTTCAGGGATTAATTATTTTAGCACAAGGTTTTTTTAAATCGAGAGAAAAGAGAAAAATACAAAAAAGTTACATGTTTACTGAAATGTAAAGATTTTCATAGATCATGTATGCATAACAAGTTTTTTTGAAACCCATTATTTGTTGTTTTTTCTGTAAAACTTACCATTTAAAATACTTTAAACAATAAATGATCCTCCCACTAACAAAATGAAATGCAATAAGTGTCGCCGGCTTCCGCGACTAATAATCATAACAAGTAAATAAGTCGAACAGGAAATCGCTCAAACACCATACCACAACCATGCCACATACATAACGCTCAGTCACCATACCACAACCATGCCACATATACAATGCCCAGTCACCATACCACAACCATGCCACATACAAAACGCCCAGTCACCATACCACAACCATGCCACATACAAAACACTCAGTCACCATACCACAACCATGCCACATACACAATGCTCAGTCACCATACCACAACCATGCCACATACAAAACGCCCAGTCACCATACCACAACCATGCCACATACAAAACGCCCAGTCACCATACCACAACCATGCCACATACAAAACGCCCAGTCACCATACCACAACCATGCCACATACAAAACGCCCAGTCACCATACCACAACCATGCCACATACAAAACACTCAGTCACCATACCACAACCATGCCACATACAAAACGCCCAGTCACCATACCACAACCATGCCTCATACAAAACACTCAGTCACCATACCACAACCATGCCACATACACAACGCTCAGTCACCATACCACAACCATGCCACATATACAATGCCCAGTCACCATACCACAACCATGCCACATACAAAACGCCCAGTCACCATACCACAACCATGCCACATATACAATGCCCAGTCACCATACCACAACCATGCTACATACAAAACGCCCTGTCACTATACCACAACCATGCCACATACATAACGCTCAGTCACCATACCACAGCCATGCCACATATACAATGCCCAGTCACCATACCACAACCATGCCACAAATACAATGCCCAGTCACCATACCACAACCATGCCACATACAAAACGCCCAGTCACCATACCACAACCATGCCTCATACAAAACACTCAGTCACCATACCACAACCATGCCACATACACAACGCTCAGTCACCATACCACAACCATGCCACATACACAACGCTCAGTCACCATACCAGAACCATGCCGTATACAAAACGCTCAGTCACCATACCAGAACCATGCCACATGCAAAACACTCAGTCACCATACCAGAACCATGCCACATACAAAACGCTCAGTCGCCATACCAGAACCATGCCAAATACAAAACGCTCAGTCACCATACCAGAACCATGCCAAATACAAAACGCTCAGTCACCATACCGGAACCATGCCAAATACAAAACGCTCAGTCACCATACCAGAACCATGCCAAATACAAAACGCTCAGTCACCATACCAGAACCATGCCGTATACAAAACGCTCAGTCACGATACCAGAACCATGCCAAATACATAACACTCAGTCACCATACCGGAACCATGCCAAATACATAACACTCAGTCACCATACCAGAACCATGCCGTATACAAAACGCTCAGTCACCATACCAGAACCATGCCACATGCAAAACACTCAGTCACCATACCAGAACCATGCCACATGCAAAACACTCAGTCACCATACCAGAACCATGCCACATACAAAACGCTCAGTCACCATACCAGAACCATGCCAAATACAAAACGCTCAGTCACCATACCAGAACCATGCCAAATACAAAACGCTCAGTCACCATACCAGAACCATGCCAAATACAAAACGCTCAGTCACCATACCAGAACCATGCCAAATACAAAACGCTCAGTCACCATACCAGAACCATGCCGTATACAAAACGCTCAGTCACGATACCAGAACCATGCCGCATACACAACGCTCAGTCATCATACCAGAACCATGCCACATACAAAACGCTCAGTCACCATACCAGAACCATGACACATACACAACGCTCAGTCACGATACCAGAACCATGCCACATACAAAACGCTCAGTCTCACCATACCAGAACCATGCCACATACAAAACACTCAGTCACCATACCAGAACCATGCCACATACAAAACACTCAGTCACCATACCAGAACCATGCCGTATACATAACGCTCAGTCATCATACCAGAACCATGCCACATACAGAACGCTCAGTCACCATACCAGAACCATGCCACAAACAAAATGCTCAGTCACCATACCAGAACCATGCCACATACATAATGCTCAGTCACCATACCAGAACCATGCCACATACAAAACGCTCAGTCACCATACCAGAACCATGCCGTATACAAAACGCTCAGTCACCATACCAGAACCATGCCAAATACAAAACGCTCAGTCACCATACCAGAACCATGCCACATACATAACGCTCAGTCACCATACCAGAACCATGCCACATACAAAACGCTCAGTCACCATACCAGAACCATGCCACATACAAAACGCTCAGTCACCATACCGGAACCATGCCAAATACAAAACGCTCAGTCACTACACCAGAACCATGCCACATACATAACACTCAGTCACCATACCGGAACCATGCCGCATACAAAACACTCAGTCATCATACCAGAACCATGTCACATACAAAACACTCAGTCACCATACCAGAACCATGCCACATACAAAACACACAGTCATCATACCAGAACCATGTCACATACAAAACACTCAGTCACCATACCAGAACCATGCCACATACAAAACACACAGTCACCATACCAGAACCATGTCACATACAAAACACACAGTCACCATACCAGAACCATGCCGTATACAAAACGCTCAGTCACCATACCAGAACCATGCCAAATACAAAACGCTCAGTCACCATACCAGAACCATGCCAAATACAAAACGCTCAGTCACCATACCACAACCATGCCGTATACAAAACGCTCAGTCACCATACCAGAACCATGCCACATACAAAACGCTCAGTCACCATACCAGAACCATGCCACATACATAACGCTCAGTCACCATACCAGAACCATGCCACATACATAACGCTCAGTCACCATACCAGAACCATGCCACATACAAAACGCTCAGTCACCATACCGGAACCATGCCAAATACAAAACGCTCAGTCACTACACCAGAACCATGCCACATACATAACACTCATTCACCATACCGGAACCATGCCACATACAAAACACTCAGTCATCATACCAGAACCATGTCACATACAAAACACTCAGTCATTATACCAGAACCATGCCACATACAAAACACACAGTCATCATACCAGAACCATGTCACATACAAAACACTCAGTCACCATACCAGAACCATGCCACATACAAAACACACAGTCACCATACCAGAACCATGTCACATACAAAACACACAGTCATCATACCAGAACCATGTCACATACAAAACACTCAGTCATTATACCAGAACCATGCCACATACAAAACACACAGTCATCATACCAGAACCATGTCACATACAAAACACTCAGTCACCATACCAGAACCATGCCACATACAAAACACACAGTCACCATACCGGAACCATCCCACATACAAAACACTCAGTCACCATACCAGAACCATGCCACATACAAAACACACAGTCATCATACCAGAACCATGTCACATACAAAACACTCAGTCACCATACCAGAACCATGCCACATACAAAACACACAGTCACCATACCAGAACCATGTCACATACAAAACACACAGTCACCATACCAGAACCATGCCGTATACAAAACGCTCAGTCACCATACCAGAACCATGCCAAATACAAAACGCTCAGTCACCATACCAGAACCATGCCGTATACAAAACGCTCAGTCACCATACCAGAACCATGCCGTATACAAAACGCTCAGTCACCATACCAGAACCATGCCACATACAAAACGCTCAGTCACCATACCAGAACCATGAGAAATGAAAACACAAGCATATAAGTAAACAATTAAACATAACAGGGACAAGACACAAGTATAAATAAATAGGAGTAACGCCTTGGAAAGGACATTGCATGATTACGGAAAAACTGAGTGATGTTGTGTTTAATTATATAGTGTAAAAAAGTGTAAAGGATTTTTTAAGAGCAGCGCTATAACTCGACATACAGTACATACATTAATAAGCATTCCTGCTTTAATAACTGTTAGATTAAACACAATACACAATAAATGACTTCCGCACTGCATATAAGAATGTTTTAGTTTAATTTACCATTCGTTGCTATTCCTATTTTTTTTAAATGTATACTTTTATGAGAACGTAGGAAATGAGATTTCTTTTTTTGACACGAAGACGCACATTTTTAAGGTTTGTTCGTAAATACAGGCAAGCCTACAAGTAGCCTACAACAGAAAGTTTATATACCAAATAGTTGACCATTTTCAATTACAGTAAACACCTCAATAATAAGATCACCCTTCTCACCATTGAAAGTTTTTTTTTTTATTGAGATGGTCTTAAAATTGAGCTAAACAGAGTTCTAAAATGTTTTAAAAATTGTGATCTTAATTTCGAGGTGTGGTCTTATTATTGAGGTGGTATTTAAGTGATGTTTTACTATACATTCATCGCGTAGTGGAAGTGATATATTTCTTAGGATTGGTCGACGGAAAAAATCAGAAATAAATGGTCAATCCTTTGTTTTATTACACTTGGATTTTATTATGAACTTTGGTTTTCTATGTGCATGTTATGTACATGTATATGTGTATTTATGATAACAACATTTTACTTTGAACTAAAATTTGTTCAATATCAAGTTTGTTATCAACAAGTATATCCCGGTGCATAATACGCAATAATTTGCTTGTCATTCATCTGGACTTTGATTTATGATAAAATCAAAAAAAAATAGCGTCTGGAACACAGAGAGGAAACTATCCCTCCGCATATAATTTTTACGAAGGAAGACCATGTAACAATTATTTAAGCCTTCCGCATTACAAACTCTACCCATTGCAACCTAGCAAATAAGCAATTTTACGTAAAATATTATGAACTCTCAAGCGCACTTCTATACAGTCAATTCGCATGTGTTCCTCTTGAGATTGTTAATGTTAAACTTTACATATGTAGTGTGTTACGTATCCTTGTGATTTACAAGTAACCATTTACATTGTCATTCTCGACAGCTCTCCGGCATTTCCGTACCACTTCGTTACTCGGATAACACCTTCTAGTGTATGTAAGGCGGAGCACTATGTAGCAAAACTCAACATTTTGTGCGGTCAAGAAATAGTTCTCGTAAAACGGATTTATAATTTCAGTAACTTCGATAATTTCACGTAAGAGATGGATTATCGTTGTCATTTCTAGTTAAAAACTCACATATTTATAGTCTTCATATAGCTTAAATATTACATTCATCAGCACTCCAACTTCATGACATTCGAATGGTATTTCCGAAAGTAGTGCCTAACGTACATCCGAGGCACTTGACGTAGTTGGCCGAGGATTTCCAAATGTCACATTGTATGAGAAATGTCCTGCTCCACTTCTGTTTTATCATCTCAAACAGCAAAACCTGATACAATACAGTATACATTGGGCACTGTCTTATCTTAAATGCAATATTTAAAAAGATACGTGACCAGTTGCTAAAGATGTTTTTGTTTCAGCAATCAATTAAATGTTTGTGTACCATTTAAAAATGAAAGGACTGAAATTCCTGAGAGGCGCTTCCAAGGCAAGATTGCACCGTTTCCATATAATCGCGTTAGAAATTAACACGCGACTATTCGGATAAACTCACAAGCCAAAAATGATCAGGATAAACCGTTTATATCAAGACTCCCATTCTACAATTGATATATCTCTGACAAATCAGTCATTATGCTCATTGAATCTATAATAAAATCAGAGGAATGTACATGTACTTTTTTCTTGAGGCGAATGAATATGGATGTCAGTACTTCGAGTAGAACTTCCGGTTGAGACGATGATTGCTAAGAGACGCTCAAGCGCCTCAAAAACCTTGCAATAAATATTCCTTAAACAAATTATGATTTGTCTATTTCAAAAATTTATGTCCGATGTTTACCTCTTTATCTGAAGCAAATGATATTACATGTTTTAAAATTCAAATGTTGAAGCTGTTTATGTAATATTTCAGGACATGCACAGACATTCACTCAATTCCTGATACTATTAACTGTCTGTACAAGAAGTCTGATGTCGACAAAACCAAAGCTGAAGTACAAGTTAGTAAAGATAATGTGGCTAATATGAGCGAGAAGAATGAAGAGTTCATGAAAACGTTAGATGTGGTTAAGAAGAAGGCTGAAGAAAATTTGGAAACATTTACTGAACGTATGAAAACTGCTTTAGATGGCTTTAAAGATGAAAGCCAATCAAAGATTGCAAATGAACATAAGGATCAGCGGGAGGAAATGAAAACAGAGAAAGATAAGGCTGTGAATGTAATGAAATCTATCGAAACAACCGTGCAGAAGATGGAAAGAGCCAGAGGAAATATTGCTCAGGAATTTGTCTGCATGAAGCTGGCACAAACGAAGATTAGAGAGTTGAAGTCATTAGACCATCAAATCCAGAATAAAAGCGGCGATGGAGATCAACTTAAATCCAACCATTATGCTGACAAATTCATAGAATATTTTAAGAATTTACAAATCAGTGCCGAGAATGAGAAGACGCCAGAAAAAGTTACGTCAAACAGAAGCAGTTTGTACACGGTTAAACAAAGGAAAGACATAAATGTGCGATGGCCTGATGATGTCAGCCGTTGCTGCATACAGGGTTCCTGTGTAACACGGTCTGGTTCACTGTTGTTAGTAGATAGTAACAATCATAAACTTAAAAGGGTTGACCTTACCAGTCTGTCTGTGGTAGACCATTGTACTGTTAATCGCCCAGAAGATGTTTGCTGCGTAAGCGAAACCGAGGCTGTCGTTGCTTGTTATGCAAGTTCGGTGAGATTCGTCTCGCTGGACAATCAGCTGACACCTACCAGAACATTGAAGTTGGATCAGTTTTGCTGCGGCATCGCTTGTACAGACGGGAAGCTCTTCATAACTGACTGGAACAAGTCAGTCTTTGTGTATGATATGAATGGTTTAAAACTACAAGCCATTCCTCAAGATGATTCAGAGAATGCTCTATTCTGTGAAACACGCAAGTTAGCATTCGGTGGTGACAATAGCAGACTATACGTTTGCGACGGTGAAGCCAACGGTGGTGTAGTTATCCTAGATGCGGAAGGAAAGTATATTGACACAGTCAAGGATGCGACCGTAAAAGGAACATACGGGGTGTGTGAGGATGGAAGAGGAAATGTGTTTGTTTGTGGACATTTTTCTCACAATGTGGTACAGATCGGTAATTGCGGAACGAAGGTTGGCGAGGTTTTGAACCAATCTAGTGGAATATATTCACCCAGATCACTTTGTTTCCATTATAAAACAAACCGATTAATTGTAACAAGTCAAGATGATGAAGTTGCAATGTTTGAGCTTCAATAACAAAGAACTGCCTGGAATTGCGATTTGGAAAAAATCCCTTTCCCCCTGTGCAATTCTTTCACTTAATATAGTGTTCATATTTTCGCCATAGTTTCAGCCTATTGTTGCTAGCTGTCTTGACTTGTACTGTGATATTTTCCATCCATTTATCAACCCCCCTCATTGATTTTCCTTGTTATCCCTTGTGGTCGGCCAGTGGTCGGCCAGTCCATTCCTTGCGCTTATGTTCCAATACCTTATGTTTTATGGATTGGTGTTTTCCCGGAGGTCTGTGTGGAGAGGCACTGTCTTATGTAAGTGGCGTTCCCTGTAGCAATTTATTCTCTCTCCCCATACACATAATTTATATTGTTATTTTCCGTCTTGTATGATGTGTTCTGGCATCTATCGCCACAATCCGGACATTTTGTAAGTGGCATTTACCGCTCGACTTAATCGTTCATCAAGACAACTTCACAAAAATATTGACTATACTTAAATATGATCAGCTCACAATCTTATATAACAACGTGTATTCCGGGTTAACAAATTTTTTTTCATATAATCGCTGTTATCAAATTCTACATTGCAACATTCAGATAAGCTGGGTAGTAATTGTTTGTGCAATTTATCTCAAACTAGACGGATATCAGATAAAATCACCATATACAAATGGTTGTGATTAAAATTATGACTTTGTGAATTTAAATCAAGGTGACCCCATAGTACTTCCAAACCTGTTTTAAGCAGCTACTCAAGGGATGCATCAAATGTGGCAATTGAAAGCAGGTGGCTGTTTAATACCAGTGTATTACATATTATCCAGATTACATTATTTGAAACAGGCTGCATACTAGATTTTGCGTTTTATTCAGAAGACCACTAACACAAGTACAACTTTGTCTGCTTTTACTAGTTCACCATCATCAGAAACCCACCTTTGCTCATCGTGTCATGTTTTTGACATACGTGTATTGAAATGATTTTGGAGTCAGTTTTACCATGATTCCACCAATGAAGGTTTGGTGGTTGAGTGCAAGTTCCCCCCCCCCCGGTTTATCTTGCGCCTGTTTAACTTTTTGTATTTGTTAACATGTAAAAACATTTTTGATATCCCCTTGTACTTTGTGCTCTTTGTATGTGCCATTTTTATTTTTGCATGTCTCATTGGCTTTCGAGGTGGTTTGCATACTAAAAGTGTAAGATACATTTCATGTGTGACTACTATATTCATTTTACACATTTAAGGTTACCACGTTTTCTGATTAGGCATTCAGAAACTTTATAAGTCCTCTTTGATTTTCCTAAGTTATCCCTTATGCTCGGCCAGGCCATTCATTGCGCACCTGTTCCCATGCGTATTTTCTTGCGCCTCCTCAATGTTTGATGTTTATTGGACTTTTGTTTTCCCGGAGGTCTGCGTGGAGAGGCACTGTCTTATGTATGAGGCGTTCCCTGTTGTAACTTATTCTCTCTCTATTCAAGTCAGACATTTTCCCTTGACTCCAATGTTATTAGAACGATATAGATTTTAATAAAAATGTACAGACGGAAGCAAAAATCATTCAGACATTATTCCATTTGTTAAGATTAAATGAAAACAAAATACTGGTAAAAATGAATTTCACAAATTTAACGTCTAAGTGTGAGTTTCAGACTAGAAGTGTTTGTGATAGAGAGCAAAGAGATGTACATATTTCGCACATGCTCATGGTTGTCTTAGCAACAAGTCAATAACACGTGAATGCCCTTATGTTTAAGCGCTCATGTTCAGCCATATCTATTTGCATCATCTCATCTAGTCAGAACCAAAGATATTGTGTTCTGTGGAGATCAGTATGCTTAGTTAAGTGATAGTAATTGGGGTTATGCAATATGAAAACTTATATACAATAAAATCACCTATATATGTATTATTTTATGTTCCGTTAAAGTGCAATCCATGTCGATGAATATATTGTCTTAATAATGTGCTGTCCAATCAATAATTTGCGTATTTGTTTGTATAAAAGTGAACATGTATGTTTCTTTCTTTATTAAATGTTGTTAATAGCATATGGTGCATCGATGCATTTGCTTGCCAATCAGTTATTTGCTTGTATAAAAGTGAACATATATTTGTCTTGCTTTATTAAATGTTTTATATAGCGAATTTACGCCTTAAGTCATTTAACACGCGTTGGAGGCGGTGTCTGCTTGAAGCAAACATTGTGCAGTCACACCGTGATACCACGCCATAGACACGTGACAAGACACCACACCCATTCACAGTTACCTGTCTACGAGCAATACAGTCCTAGTACATGGGCTGCCCTTATAATACGGAACATATGTAAAGTAGCTGCTAGTACCATTTTGATGACTGCATGTTGCAGCCAGGGGTCGAAACGCGACATTGTGCATCAAGATCGAGCATTCCACTACTAAGCCACCAACGCAGTTAAAATGACTGTACTGTGTGTAATATTTTTTGAACAAATAAACAATGTAATCACCCAACAAAGGTCTTCCTGTGTATCATTAAGAATCTATGATAACCTAAAACTCACCAGGTAGGCCTACATATCAACAGTCATACATATAAACAAGGTTCAAGCACCATAGGGTAAACATTTGAAATGTTACGTCATTTTTACAAATACTATAGCAGACACTTGAAATGCTGGTGTAATCATGGAATTGTTAACACCTCTAAATGTTTTAATTGATAATCGCAAAAGAGAAGGATTTCTCAAGATGGGAGGTGAAATAAAATACAACTATCAACAAACCGTGACATACAACAATAGTATTTTATTTTCTGAAAAAAGTTTGACAAAATAAAATCAAAACAACAATATCACATATTTATAGTAATAAAGATATAAAACCAATAAATAACAGTTAATATAATAGTCACAATAATTTACTCTGGGTCATTAAATGGAGCAAAAGTGAGATAAAGTTGCACAGGGAGGGGTCTAACACACACAGGGGCCTCCCAACACAGTTCCCTAACAGGGGTAGGAAATACATAAGGGGTTGTCAGTACAAGATAAAACCAAACTATAACTGTGTTCTTCCAAGGACACAGACCTGTGCTCCCATTTTATTCAATCAAGGGACGTTACATAATTATACACTTATTATAACAGAGCAATTAACCAAATGTGGCTTTATGTAAAAGAAATCTCTAACACATGAGCCATTCAGAAAAAGGGCTCAGCAATATGATGCCAGAATGTTTTTTTCCGGATTTAAATACAGTTTATGTTTATTCATAGTATACAGTAAAAATCCAAATTTATCAGAGCGGCACTGTCTTCAGCAAGAACCTCATTTCAACAGTGTAAACACAGCCAATTTAACTTATCTATGGCAATAACCTCTCAAACACCAGTGAGAGTTTGAATAGTCCATATTGTGTTGTTCAGGAGTGGTTGCAATGGTTCCTATTTCAAGTAAATCAATTGCTGTCATAAAAATTGCCCTATGAGCTTTACTTTTGCATTTACGAATAGTCATCGCAATCATGTCTCGTCTCTGTATATCAATAAGCAGTCAGTAGATTCCTATTTAGCCAAAAGTCATTATTCTGCACATTGTTTCACTGTAATGGTTTGTTTATATACAAACACAAGTTTGTTCATGTAAATTACTTCTTGGTTTCTATGACAAAACCTGAATTCTCTTGCGAATAATGTTTCATTAGTCCTGTGTCCTAATATTTCTGCATACTGAAGTTTCTGCAATTGTGACGTTTTGAGATTGCAAAATGATGCTGCATCAAAAGAAAACAAATATAAAGATATCAAGTTGAATTCAAGGCTAACAATGCCTCAGAAATGTGAATGCAATCATTCAAGTAAAAAAATAAATAAACATAAGCCCATTTTAGGTTCATTGTATTAAACATGTACAATAGCAAAGTTTGAAACACAATCTGTAAACCAACAGGCAATAAAGTATTAAAATATTTTGACAAGTTGACCAAGTTTTATTGGTGGAAACATCAACGATGATTTCATGTCTGTTTTGGTCAATGTTCTTTTCCTTTTCATGCGGTCATGTGACCTTGTTATGTGACTTCCAGAAGGATCAGGCTCGCGTAGACGCTTGACGAAAACTTCCGGCAGAGTCCGAGTTCTTTCTCTTTGCTGCTACAATAAGAAAATGCAAGACAGAATTGAACACTAATTTCTTTTTAATTGCTTCCTTCCTAGCTGTACATTGACAAATTAAATAAGTTATCAGTCGATGTTATGCAACGTCATAATATGTGACGTTATCAGCACGAGAATCATCCTATTTGGGAGTGTGTGCATGTATGAGTTTTCCAGCACTGTGCGTGTAAGACTGGTGTAACCGCAGGAATTCCCGGTCTGGTAGGCGAGAATAAATTATCCAGTACAATGATTAGTACTAAACAGCCAATGCGGTACGCACTAACACAGAACTTCCCCGCTGAAAGGTTTCAAGTTCAGTTCTCAAACTTTCACAAAATATACACACATCCTGATATAAACAAGATGACATACCACACACCCTGATATAAACAATAGGACATACCATTCTAAACCTGACAGCTAAATGTTATTGGTCTAAACAGTCTTATCAGACCCGAACGGTATGCATTATATCAACTTATTCAATTTCAAAGGTAATTACAAAAATGTATAAGCACCTAATTCTTTAAAAAAAGGTGGTGCGTAATATGTGTCCGAGAATGCTGGTAGGCACTCTACAAAACCAGTAAACCACTCGAGCATGCGGATATGGGTCAGTAAGAATCACTAACAGGTATATCGTTTATTTTTTTGTTTTTTGCAAGATATCCGTAGTACCAACGTATAAATATAATATAGTAGAGCTATAATATACATTTAAGAAACATAAATAACGCACTAAATACAAAAACAATGCAATGAAAACAAACACACGACATGATTTTGAATTGATCTATGGGGAGTCTGTGTAAAAACCTCCCATCATGCAAACACAACAACAAGTAAACATGAAACATGCATAAACAAATTGGACAATAAAGTTACAATGATCTAATTCACAGCAAGTGCTCTAACAACAAATTGGCAGTTTAGTGTAAAAAATATTGTAACTTATGAAATCTATACAACATGCAATGATAAAACAACAATGTATCAATCCATCTAATATTTAAGGCTTGCAAACAGGTAAAGATTTGTCAGGGTCATCAAAATTCAACAGAAAGGGGTTTTTATAAGCCACATTAACAGGTAAGGTCATATTGTTACTTTGCAGCCATTAATGAGGAGAAAGACCTCGGGTGATCACCTGAGTAGAACTACCGACTTTCCATACGCCAGCTGAATAGCTTCCTAACGTACACATTCTACATCTTTGACAAACAGTGGTGAGAGGCATGTGATTTGCAGCAGGCAACCATAACCATTTGGTCACCATGACCCCTATTACGTGATTATTGATTTTAAGTATTTCAATAAAAGGAAATGACAGGCATACACAATTAAACAAAACATAGTTGATGATAGTCTCGCATATTGCACTTTGCACAGATAAATTACTGTACAGCTTTGGGTTATATTTTACATTAATCTTAGATGTGTGAAATTTATTAGAATGTATAAACTTGAAAAACACGTAAGTGAAGAGCAAACATGGTGAAGGGACACGATTACAGTCGTGATTAACAACATATCAATGGTACCTCTGAGTTTCACATCATTATAAATATGCTCCGCCAATTCTAGATTTTTCAAATATTTTGTTACCTTCAAAGCAAAATTTCAACCAATTAAAATTCAATTTAGTCATGCAGTGCTGTCTTTGTTTAGTTGGTTCTCCTAATGTTAAGTTAGACCCTATAGCAGGTCTCAAAGAAAACAAGGCTTTATAAAGGTTGCAATTCAGCAAATTTAAGTTTTTTTAGGGAGATTTATGTAAAAGATAAGAGCAAATAAGGCTCATTTTTACCATCTAATTTAATGGATCAATGCAGCCATGATGGAACGGCAGTGGACCTGCCCAAGTGAGTACGACACGACCCTGCTTCAGGCAATTGGAGACAGCCTTCACAAATAATTAAGATGATACATGCTAGTAACTTATCATAAGGCTGCAGTTTTTAAAAGTGAATAGTACAACATAAATGTAATATTCATTGCTCCCAAAAGACACAGCCAACCTACAACCAACAGGTTGGTAGTCCATTTCTGGAGAAACAGAGCTACATTTATTGTGCTTTAGAGTTGAACCATGTTTGAATCTCTAGGTATATGTCTCTACAGAATAGTATGTGATACCTATAGATATAAAACATAAAACAACTTTAGGTATCATATCAAGGCTTAGTTAATACAAGTACTTGCAGATGTTACCATTGACTTAAAACTATGTTGTGTCAGGACCCAAAATGTTGCTTGGATTCTTTTTAAAAACGTAAACAAAAATGTCAGTTCTATAATATTACTACATAACAAAATACTACTCTTGTTTTCAAATGTTTGGCCTCTCAATCTTTGATGAGAATGAACATTTTTCATGCTTGTTGAAGGCCAGAGGCAGAAAATTTGAAGGACTTCCCTTCCAGGAGGACTTTCAGCGCATTTACATGCATATTTGTTTTATATTTATTAATTGTATTAATGTAGAGATCAATTTGCCTACTGTTGTAGATTCAAAACTAGTTGAAAATACATTTTTTTTGTGTACCCAAAGTATGTTGATTGGTCAATATTTCATAGAACATGTTTTATTGGCTAAACATCTCATATTTTGTTTACAACTGTATTAACGTAAATCAAAAAGACCTATATGCTATCACATGCAGTTAACAGGTTCTCAATTTTCAAATTCACTACACGTTACAGGGGCATGCAGTTAGTTGACATTAGCCGAGTTTTATAGGACGATTAGTGATTCATCAATGGCATGCAGTACCTTCTGTTTTGGCCGTGCTTTCTCAGCGGAAATATAGGCGGGAATAAAACCTAGATTCTAAATATAGATCAAATATACCAATATTGTAATACTGTTATGAATTATATTCTATTTAATGTTACACAATTCAAGTGCACATCTCCATGGTTAGGAATAAAAAAAGTGTTATTAATTTTTTGTAAAGATATCGTTACAACAAACCCTCCATGTAATGTTTGGTTTCACTTTTTCATTCAGTCTAAAGCTATTTTTATAATTTCTGAACTTACTACAGTGACTTGTAAAAAAGCATTATCAAGAATGAAAATCAAATGCATCATTTAGGTAAGGGCTCTATATTGAAACAATATCAGCATTTATTTCCATAATAAGATTTCCTTAAAATCACTGAATTTTCCAAGCTACATGTAGATTTAAGTACTAAATAACAGAAATTTGTTCAAAGGCAAATTTCGGGCTGTTTTGGGAAAGACACACATTTACAGAGGAGTATATTGTACATGTAGTAAAAAGTTCATCATCTAAAACTCATGCAATTTTCTACAAAAACAACCAACCTACTTCCATCAACAATAACTTCTAATGGAAAATAATAAATTGGAGGTAATAAAATTCTTATGATTTAATTTAACCACATTGTGTCAAGAAGCCGCTTTTATCAATTATCTTAATCCAGCAGTAGTTATCTCCCATATCAGTAAAAATGCCGGTTTAACCATTGCGATAACTAGAAAATATCTTCCATTTCAGGAAGGAGTTTATTAAATAAATTTTCAAATTAAAGAATTTATGACCTGCTAGTCATATGTGTCCAATGACTTGCCACACGTTTATTGTAAACAATATGCATGAATCTTTAAAAGGTCCGATTGGATGACCTAGGGAGACGTCAGCCCTGCTTTAAGTTACAGCTAACAGTTGCGAACGTTATAAAAGTGTTTTGTTTTGTATCCCTGGCCCAACGGGGAACCAAATTGCAAAGGTTACGAAACGTTAGCCGCTAACACCTTCACTGATAGCAGGGTATATGTTAGTTGTGAACTAGGGCATAGAGACATCAGATATTGTAGCTGTCATTTTAAGTAGAAGGACACACGCCATACTTTTAAATCAAAATATCAAAATCTATTACTACGGCTCACACAATGTGGTCAAAATATTAGATATCTATATAGCGATGTATAACCTACTTAAACTTCCATCGCATTCTTCCATAAAGGCTTAAAAATAATATATGGTCAGGTTTATATTGGTTAAACTAATTGTCAAATCTAAATGGCGAACAATCAATCAAGACTTGAAATAATTATCAAAATATTGAATAGTATTGAACATTTGTAAATATCAAGACTATTTTGATTATACATGTATTTCTAAATTCCTATTGGCTATAATAACTCCAATTTTGTCTGTATTTTATGTGTGTATACCTTACATATTTAAATGTTCGATTTTATGATAAAATTATTCCCTTTAAGTAACTAATTCATATTTTTCATTACACTATTTTGGCACGTTTTTAGACAGTTATTCTTCTGCATTTTTCAGTCATAATATTGATATTTGTGTGTTTCAAGTATCGAATGACAGAAAAAATGTGGATATATCTATATTGACAGGCATGAGATTGCAAAATTTCAAAATCAGCAGACTATTCGGCAAGGGACCCAGGTGGGCGCTGAAGCTCTTGGCTTTTAAACATCTAAGATGGCTTAAATTGTCTCATGCCTGTATTGATATCAATCATGTCAATGACAGCCCTCAACTAATTTCTTGTATGATTGGGCAATGTTTGTATTTTATCGAATAATGGCAATAATTTCGGATAAAATAATTTTGGAAACATTCCTTATAGCAGTAATGTAAACTTACCGACGTGTAAAGATGCAACTTCTTTTTGATCAGATTGTAATATTTACAATAGCTATCATGGTCCTTCCTGATGTGTGCGATACTCGTGCGGGACTCCTTAGCAGGAGGTGGGGGTAACGGGTACTCCCACTCGTAATGGTTAGTTGTTCGACTACTCAATACTGACGGCGTGTTTGATCCGATATACGGTAAGCGTAGTTCCTCGTCTTCTGAAACCATCTGCTGTCTCCTGGGAATATACGAGGAAAATTGTAGCCAAATTTTTGTTTTTGTTTTATAGCCATCAAAAGTTCCTATCATAAACATCAAACAGTGTCTTACTTGTACAAATTGAATGTAGCATAGCTAAAATGTACCAAGAATCAACACCTTTAGATGGACTCCTGATGGACACTGTAAAGAGGGAGACCAAAATAGATTCGAAGAGCGAGAGATGTAAGATAAGGAATCAACTCCAGAAGCCTTCGACTGATAGACAAATGCGGCATGCCTTGGTGCTGGCCTTATGTGCAAACCAGTGCAAAAAAGGAATAAATAGTAGTCATTTTTAAAAATATATTTAAAAAAGTACAAAATCAGCCCTTTTATCACATTTTGGGGAAGTATGGCGGGCCTTTTGAAAGGGCGTTTGATATGTTTTAAACATTGTCCGATATTTACAATGGATGAAGAAAACTCGATTACAGCAGGGAAATAACTCGTAAAAATATTTTTAGCGAAGTGGAAATTTTGACAAAATCTAGGGAAAATATGTATTTTACTCTTTGGGGAATTGGGCCAAATATCGGCACAAATTTGCCATAAAAAGGGCTGACAATTGTACACCTTTCCATTAAGACCTAACATAACATAACAAAAAGGGTTATCACACCCATACCTGTGTAGACTTGAATTTATCGTAGATTCATCCGAGCGTATCATACGTTGAGTTCTATACTGTGGTATACGTTGCGGAGGATGTAAACGATCCTTCACTGTTGGTACGCCAGTTGTCCACTGCATTTGTAGGATTCCAAAATTGCTCAAACCAGCATCCCTATAATAGGATCAATTATTTCAAAATGTAGTGAAATAAAATATCAAATTAACACAGTTTGTAACATGGTAAATGTTTGCAAAATGATATCAAACGAAAAGGGCACCTGACCTAACATGAAATATCTTCAGTTAACCATACATGTATGACACATGCCTAAAATAACGGCCAGGCATGTTAATTGGCATGTTAAATAGAAATTGTGCACCCTTCCCCTGCAACAATTTTCATTTAATGAAAATATTTTGACATTGACACAAAATATAAATGGTTTGTGATTAAATAAAATGCAAGAAAAATAACTTACTCATTTTGCGTATGGACCTGTAGTTTTCCTGGGACGGATTCTATTCTATGTCTTCCGTCGCCAGGCAACTGCCTCTACAATACAATATACAGCGGTAATGAGATGTTAAAAGAAATTATGTTTCGTGACAGTGGTGCAAAACTATTTTTTATCTGCATTTTTTGAAAAGATTGAGTCATAATAGTTTGATTAACCTGCATTCTTAATGATTCAAGTTTTTTGCATATTTGTTTTTCATACCCTTAACAGACTATTAACTCCTATTTTTCTGTATGTTATTGTGTGTATGCCCTACAAAATCGAACATTCAACTTGTATCTTTTATGATATCAATACATTTAAGTAATTAATCCATACCTTTAACTTCACAGTATTATATTATATTGCCGACACTTGGAGTGTATTATCCACTTGAGAGCCGTTTAACAAGCTGCCAACTAAAAAGTGATGTTATACTACTTTGGCACTTGTTAGAACTGTTACCATTATCCTGTATTTTCCCGCTATAATAGCGATATTTGTAAGTGTGTACGAATATCAATCAAGAAAAAAATCATGAATTATTGTCTTCGGGAAAATTTCAAGAATAACAGTAATTATGGATACCTTTTCACCGACTCGAACAGTCTGTAACAATCTTGTACCCGCTTCTCCAGGTAGCATCGGTAAATCTTCAGCAAAGTATGTGATAGGTGGTAACGTTGAATGCCTCAGTTTACCCTCTTCCATTTCTTTACGTATTTGTTCCATCTGTCGTCTTTCATGCGCATTCGGCACCATATCGAAAAACTTCCGCCAGTCTGAAATGCACAGAGTTTCTGTGTGTTGATGCGTCGTTTTTTTTTAATAGTATCAGTTATGTATGGTGGTCAGTTTACGCAATAAAAAATGAACTTAAATCAATTGGTATATGTAGAAACAATGTATTGGGTCAATTATTATAGTTGCGCTAAAGTTTGATGCCATTATTTTCATAAAGCGTCCGGCTTTCACATGTATACACTGCATTCCTTCTGAGATGCTACCTTGTTCAATTGCTAATTTAAAGATTTAAAAAAAATATCCCCGTATGACAAATATCTGTACATGTACGTGGCAGTCTCTGAGATTTTTGGCCCAAATGACATATCTGGGAGAAATAGAGTTATTAACATTTCTGAATGTAGGGATATTTGTAGGGCACTACAAAACAAAACTTATTGCAAAAAAAGTTTTGGGGGAATTACAGCACATTTAATGTCATCAATACTAGATCTACAAAAAAGTTTCACAAATTTAATACAGCAAATATGTTTTCAGGTAAAATAACATTTTACAAATAAATGTACATTATTCTTCTCCTTAAGAAAAGGGCCGTCTCAATGTTTACCGATAATTGTTTTCTTTCTGCTCGCCGCTGAATCATAAATCTTTTACTAAAATGGTTCAACTAGTTGTTGCAATTAATGTGAAAACGTGACGTCGTAATGTGAAAACATGACGTCATCTTTATTGCGTTTATCTCAGAAACGTGGTTCAGTGCATTTGGGTAAAAAATCTCAGAGACTGCCACATATATCTGCGCATCACTATGTGCAAACCTTCCAATTCAATACACCACGTCATTCCTTAAATCCCATGTAGATTTCTGATAATAAATTCGACATATGTTACAGTATATTACAAAATTATCACCAATACATTGGAAGAACATAAGAATTTCAGTGCTTAGATATCACAATAAGAATAACACATGTTTACCTTGAGGAGATTTTGGGGACGGACTGGTAGGTACAGATTTCACAGGGGACAATGGTACTCCATGATCTGAAAGGAACCAAAACAACATTACAATATAATTATACGTTTTTTTGTATTTTAACAATCTCCACAATCTGACTCTGATTTGTTTAATAGTTCAATTCATGCGAATTATAAATGAGGGGAATGGGTCCGAATTTCCGCCCAAAAAAAACACACTGAAATGTTACAGCTTAAACGAATAAAGAACAACCAAAGGAGTATCCAGTAGTTTTTTAGCAACTACATGAATTAGTACTTGAGAATTTGCACTTTCCAGGGGTGGATACAGGATTTTTGTTTGGGGGCGTGTCGTAAATTTGTAGATGGGGTAACAAGGGGTGTTTGCGCCATTTGTACAGGTTGTCTGGGGGCATCACAAACACCTTTCTAGCTAATTCTGAGAAAATATTCTACCAGATGTTGCTCAATGTATTGCCAAGCTTAGTTAGATGCATTAATGTTGTATGTTGACAGGGTTAAATATACTTCAGTTACATAATGCTAAACAAGCTTGCCATATTTTAGGGGGAGGGGCTCACACCGGCTCCACCCCCCTAAATATGCATACACTTTTCACCAGTATAGAATAAAGATGTCATTTACCTTTCCCGTACATTCTACCATGACTGTATTCAGAGACATCGTGTGTAATACCGGAATCATAGCCACTTAATCTGTCGTTGATCTGAAAAAGAAATACATAATAATAACATATAACAATATTATAAAACTCCAAACATCCATGTCACAAAATACTTAATGAGAATTTTGTGAAAAATGACTCAAGTCCTTTAACGTTACCCCCCCCCCCCCCCTCCAAAGGGAAGTAAATCCCAGAAAGAAAAGTGTGATGTAGTCTTTATGCCCACATGACTACATTGTTTTTTTTGCTGATATTAATTGCTTCTGTTTTCATCTTTTGGTATTTTAATGTCTGAAATCAGTTTACTAACATACCTTTAGTCAAAGAATTAAGTTTAGGAGTTTTTGATTTCTTTTATAAATGCTAGGTTTCAACTTTCAAAAAAAATCTGGACAATTTACTATGCTAATTTACTATGAAAAAATGCCTGCCACTGTATCTTGATTGGTCCTTGAACCAACCGCAATCATATTATTGAGGTCATTCAAAAAGAAATTAAATCCACTTTGATTGTGAAGAAAGTATGCACCTTAACTACATGTGCAATAAATGCATTTTAAATGATTCATTTCAAGGGAGACAATTACCTGTTTTCCTTCACTATCGTAAAATACGATTTGTTCAGAACTATTATACATTGGATTGTTTCTCAACATTTTTTTCTTTTTATTCCTGTTATATTCTCGAACATGTGGCAAAACTTCTAATATTTCCGCCCTCTCTCGGTTTGGGCTGTTGCTATTTATAGAATTAGTTGTTGTTAGTGTCCCAAATGTATTGCCAGAATTCTTTGACTTTTTGGTCACATGACTTAACTTTGAATTGCAAGATTTTATTGTCTTCAATGAATTCTGGGTAAGGAAAGTTCTAGCCGACTGCCGGGAACCTATACCCGTAAATTCAAGTGACCCAATTCCAGAGTCGGATAATTCCTTCTCACAATTGAATGATGAAAGTGACTTAACTTCCGAAACGGCCATAATTTTTAATTCAAACACAAATTCAGTTATTTTACGAAATCCATCAACTAATTAAAATCCTTTGAAGTCGTTGATTTCAAATCAATTTCAACGAAAAGTGTTGGAGCCAATAAATAAAAGCATTCAACCACAAAATTAATCATTTTCAACAAAAATAACTTAAGGGCCACACAAGGCATATCATATCTCTTTACATTGTACTATGTTCCATACAAATCCCAATCTCCTGACATAAACAATGCAATTAACACAAATATTTCAATGAAAAAATTAATTCCAATAAACTACACAAGACTTGTTGATGTGAACACACAAAACGCCTATCGTTTTTTTTGGACAAAACTTCAAATCTTTATGTCTGTGTGAGAAGTTGATGTCACGTGATACATTTAAAATACTCTCCATTTTGCGATCATATGTCTGTTATTTAAATCTCTAAATAGAAGTCAGTTAAGCATGAAAACAATTAATGTGTTCTTTTTATTCTCGTATTCTGAATAGGCCAGGCAAAACAATTCAAACTTTTTACGTCACAACAAAATTTGACAAATGAACTTCAAATACAAGATTTTAGTGGCCTTGCTAGATTTTCACAATTGTTACATTTCTTGCAATAATTGTAAATTATTATCTTATACAATTTACTATTTTAATAAATTATTAAATTCGAACTTTCAAATTTAGTACTTATGGTAATGTTTTTAACAGAGTCCTCTTCAATTTCATTTTATTCCGTACCCTAGCCCCTTTAGTTTTATTTTATATCCTAGTCCCTATTGTTTGTTTGACTATAAAATCAAATATTTCATGAATTTTCACAAGGCTTATATTTCTTGAATGCAAAGTACCTGCTTTATTGGGGAGTTAAACATTCTATTTTACCTATTTGGCAATCGGAAAATGGAAAAAACCAATCACTCATGAACAATTTCTTATTTGACAGAATTGTGTTCCCTAGGGAGAGTCCCAGCACACAGTAAAACTTGCTTAAAGAGAATACTCATATAACAAACATTTGGATATAATAAACACCCAAGATTTTAAATCCCCCAAATGCACATTCTTTATGAATTTAGTCATCAACTGATATAAAGAACAGTCTTTCATGGTCCGATGGGTGTTCTTTATAAAACCGGTCGAGGCGAGGTTCTTTCTGACAATTTGACTGACAATAATGCATCCATTTGTCCAACGCCTCTGAACTCTGATTTATGTGGTGAAGTTGTGAAGGAGCAGGTTAGTATAGTGTTGTTAGATTGATCGCCAACTGGCACATGAACTTGCAGGATTGATCAATGACAATTTAGGTAAGAAAATGCACCAGGGCGTAAAATATTAACAGGTGTTTTATTTTATTTTCTATCAAAATGCTATCGCGACTTTTTTCCTTCATGCCCACGGAAAAGCACAAACTATTGTGTACACCCCTTTTGCAATGAATTTGAACAGGTTATATAATCATGAGTTCGCGGACAATAAAACAGCAATATACTGGTTGGTAACACAGGAACAGTAGTTGTGTAAACTAATCTCCATATATAACTGAAATACTGTCGAGAAACGGCATAAAACCTAAGAAGAAATAGTCGAAAAGTTCTCTATAAACAGTGAACGTTGCCTTCTCTACTTTTTGTCACTTTAAAAATTTCTTAAGAGCAGAATAAGAAATTGGTGCAGCCTTACTAGTCCAAACCTAACAACATTGTAAGGCGAGACCACAAACATATTGAACAATTTTCACCCTTTATTTGACATGAATAGATAGCAGAGTTTCATGTTCCACTAAAACAAAAGTGGAAGATTTTAATCAATATTTAAACCTGTCATGATTTATTTGATAACTAAGATCATGATAAATCTTGGGAGATATTGTATGTTTTTCTGGACCATAGATTTCCGACCGAAATATATTTGAGTTAAATAATTAACGGACTAATGTTATTATCAGTAAATAAGTTCACGTTCATGTTAAAAAGAAAACATACTGGTTCAAAGTTACTCTAATTGTTTAAATAATTCCTAAGTTGTAAGGTAAATTCCATTGCTCTAAGGGAGGCAACTGTAGTTGTTTAATGTGAATTCAAAAGTTGTAAGGGAGATAACTAATGTAAATTCTATTGCTGTAAGGGAAACTGCATTTTTTTCTAGATTTGACCTAGTGACATAGTTTTTGACTCGACATGACACACTCTTCTAAGATAAATATTCTGACCAAGTTTCATGAAGATTGGATAAGAACTGTTGAATTTATGACAGCAAATTTTTTCAACGCAAAATTGTTTAACGATATCTCACCCCTAGTCTGCTTTTCCCCAATCTGTTAGTCCTAATTTTTTGCTCAAAAATTCGGCTAAAATATCAAACAAACAAGTTTACGTACCTGACTGTTGGTAACGTCAGACATTGTACGGTAATCCGAATCCTTCTGTCCAATCTCTTCCTCTGTCTCTTCTAGAAATAAACAAACAATGTACATGTAACAAGTGACCACTGGGTCATGGTTTACACCATATTGTGACATTATTATCCTTTGTAGCCAAACTGTGAGCATGACCACAATTCTGAAATTTTTAAATACGGTAAAACTGGTTTATAAAGAACACTTACATAAAGAACACATGGATATAAGGAACACTTACATAACAAACACTTTTAAATCTTTATGAAAATAGCATAAGAACTGATAGAACACATACATGTACATGAAACTTATAGGATAAAAGAAGGACATTTTAACTGATATAAAGAACAGTCCCTCAAAGTCCCAGTGGTATAACTTAGGAAGAGGTTTCACTGTACCATATATTCTTAAATCACAATTAAGTATCCATCTTTAAGAAGAAAACAATTTTGTTTTTTTAAAAGCCTAAACACTTTTAGTTTTGTTTCAGATGCATGCCTCCGTTTTGTTTTGAAGAAAATGACAAAAAATGTGCTGAATCAGCAAGAAAAGGAGAAGACTTAAAGTAAAATCATACAAAATTTACTTGTTATTAAAATGAAGACTCAACTCACATTTTAAACATAAAAAAATCACCTACATCCACATTACTAGTCTAACTTCGACGTAATTTACATCACAGTTATTTGAAATATTTAAATTACAGAATTAATAAAAGGAAATTGCACAGACCTAATTATATAATCCAAACTTGTATATTTGAGTGCTATAATATGTGGACGCTAACATACTCTGTTTTATCTCATATTCATATTCATTGTTAAGAAGGATCGATCCTATAATCTCAGACTGAACAAACTTCGCACTTCAATCTATTGATTAGTAAATTTTCGATAAATTGAAAAAGACGTTCAAATTTGTTTTTAATCAGATATCAAAGGGTTAAAAGCAAGGCAAGTCTAACTGCTATTTTATTCAGATATCGTAAAATCAAGACTTTTTGCAAAATATTAAATTGTGTAACCTATGTGAAAATTAATACTCACAAATTATTCTCCATTTAAATTGTGTTAATTTTACAACAAAATGCAAGTTTAAGAATCATCGAGACATCTGATAACTCCAATTTAAAAATATTGACCTCACGAAAAAATGTTTGATTTCAAAATACGGATACAGTACTAGCGGACCTTTCTGCCCTCAAAGTATACTAAAAGGTGTCAAAAAAGAAATTTAAAGTAAATTCAAACTCTATTCAATTAGATCTTAAATAACTATACAAATAGTTTGTGCAACATTCAATAAAGACAAATGAACAGCTTCGTGCGAAATACATGATATGACCGCTGCTATTGGATTTCCAACCGCTTCTGTAAGTGACGACATTTCAAGAAACCGCAACGTATGGTGCCACTATTTGCAAGCAGGAAACAACATTTACCCCAAATGGTCTCTTCATTTCCATAATGTCATATGGGGCAAATATCGCTTACAGTGTCAGTAAATGGTGACGTTACATATGACATTTTTTGGAAATTACGTCACTTAAAGAAGAGGTTGGAAATTGTGCAGCGGCGCTCATATATTGATGACAAAAATCACACTATGTATGATCATAATTGTTTATGAACTAACAATACAGTACCATTAGATTGACCACAATCATACAGTGTATGAACTTTCAGGACCGATTCTTGTCAATTTAGGAAAGAAAATGCACTCATGTGTACATCATAGTAGCTCCTTGGTGTACGATTCTATCATAACACAATGCCGCCCTTTTCTCTGTTAAGCGTACGGACAAACACGAAAATATCAATACACATATTTTGAAACGTAACAGTCCAGGTAATAATATTCATGCATTTGCGGTTACTAAAAACAGAACTATACAAAGCTGTAAACAAAGTCTGAGACATAGAAAGACACAACTTTCAATCTATAGTTAATTACAACACAAACAAAACACAAACTAAACAATCGAGCAACAACATTTGAGACTAACAGCAAGAAGCAACTTCACGCCTTCACCTTGTTCATATTTAAACAGAATGTTTCCCAACTTGCTATGCTCCCGATCGCTGTTCATAAAGCGTGAAACGCGCACCTATAACAACGTATATGACGTACACGTAAATCCCATATATCTCATAATTTAAAGTTCCCATTTGTTGCCTCATTCAATACTGGAAGCATATAGTGCTGTTAGATTAACTGCAAACTGGCACTTGAACTTTCAGAATCGATCCATGTCAAGTTAGGTAAGAAAATGCACCCGAGCGTAAAATATTAACAGGTGTTTGATATTCTTTTCTATCAAAACACTGTTGCGACTTTTTTCCGTCAAGCGCACGGAACAGCACAAACAATTATGTACACCCATTTTGCAATGAATTGAACCGGGTAAATATATTCATGCGATCGTGGCTAATACGACGGCACTATACCAAGACCATCATCAAACATTATAACAGGTGCGCGTTTCAAATTTTAAGAACAGCAATCAGGAGCAATCACTAAATGTTGGATGAGGCCCCGGCATTATACAGACATGAGAGCGGAACCAGTCTATCTTCGAATAAATAATCCAGCATATAGAATAGTATCGTTACATGTATTATCCCTCGATGTGAACAATTACGCAGGCAGAATATTTCCGGCAGTTAACAATGAACTAATCAACTAGAAAATATAAAACATGTACAAACAAAAAAATATCATTCAAATAAAGACATAATATCTGTACTTACAATAAAGAAGTTATGTACAGTAACTTTTCTACAGAAAACAAACATATATATTTCAACTTTCTATTGAAACAATCATTCATAGAACTAGGAAAGAATCAATTATACATACTGGTCAAAAGTGCCGACCTGCCAGTAATATTTCACTTTGTGTCTAAAAAGCTACTGGATAAATCTTCTGTTGAATTTGATTACAGTAAGCTATGAAATTTATAACTCAAATGATTTGAGCTATCAAAAAAAGTCAATATCATGTTCATTCAGTGTTTTTATCAGCTGTTTTTATAGCTGTTATTCGGCTATATTCCCAATGATTATCTTTTTCCCAATTTGAATGTAAAAATCCCCAATAAAGCTGAAGAAAAAGTTTTGGTTCAATTTAGCCAACATTTGACGAAGTTTGAGGCTTTTCTCTCACAGGAAGTTTATATACATAGAAACTGTTGATTAACTAACCAATGCATCCTTTACTATTATTAAAAAAAATTTGCTGCAATTTCTAGACTTTTTCCCCAATTTTAAGTTCAACGCGCAAAAACTCCCAATTTGAAAGGTACGGGTCATCATCCCAAATAGCCAAAATAAACCCTGTCATCGTTTCAGAACGCTTTGCCGTGATGTAGTGATGATTCTTAAAATGTACACTGGCAGAATAGCTCTTTCGACCAGTAAAATATCAAGAATTGATTGGGTTACTTGAGTTATTTATACTGAAAGCCAATAAAGAGCTCTCATTATACTTAATTATTCATGACAGAGAAATAGTGGAGAAGAAAGACGATGGTAATTAATTCAATTTATCTGACTGGAAGTTCAGAGATATGACAATGAATAAAATATAAACATAATAGGATTGATTGGTTTTCGGCGCTGCCATACTAACATGGCTTTGCTATTTGCTAATCAGTGATGTGTTAACCAACCAAATCTTACGTTAACCACTAAACCAACTTCTCTTCAACTGAAAAACGTTTGTAACCTTGACATGGATGTGTTAACCTTTCTATTAGGGGTACGTGTTTGGTCACATGGTATGACGGAGCATGAGAAAAAAACTTAACAAAGACGCTAAGAGTGCAGAAGTGTGCAAATCAGAGATAGGTCAGATACTAACTGTCTCTACCAGGTGTATAAATCTACTGACTCTAGGGTGAATATTTACCCATAATAACCCACAAAGGTACAAACATCAGAGAGATCGGTGTCTTTTTGTAAATCGCGAACGTATATCCTTGTAAATAAAACACAAATAAAATAAATATTCAAAAACTTACATCTCACTTACATTGTCAAGCTATTCTTTGTAATGTAATTCTAGAAATATTTTTACCCAATAATATGATTAAGTACATTCCATATTTTAACGATTCACAATTTTTTCAAAATATTTTTTACATTGAAACCAGTAGTCCTGGTTAGATGATTACATTGAACCAGCTTACAATTTATCCAATATATTTTGGTAAGTGAAGTTTTTATCTGATTATTTCATTACCAACATTATGTGACTTCACGGCTATAGTGCAGAACAAGCGTAACTGCTTCTTCATAAAAACAGAAATACAAAAGTTTTACACCAAACCGATTTTGGCGAAGTACAAATGGTTAAAATCACACCAATTCAACCTTTGTTTTTACAAGAAAGTGTATGACTGAAATGTTGTATTTTTAAAATTAATACTGGATCAATATTTGTGTGACCGGGTGAAACGTATTCATCAAACTTGTATGTTAAATTTGATTAAAGAGTAAATATCAATTATTCACAGTGGAGAAATGTTTCACCAATGGAAGAACAATATAATTATTGATAAATGAAAATAGTTTTCAAATTGAAACAATAATTATATTCTGACAAAGGGAGATATACTCTCAAATGGTTAGATAATTTATTCAAATAGAGATAACCTTTAAATAAAAAATTATTTACAACACTAACAATCCTTAATTTTTAGATCATTCATGTAAACAAAGGGAGATAAATCTCAACAGCCAGACAAATTATTCATTAAGGTAAAAGGGAGACAATCTAGATATGTAGATATTTATTTCCAGTAAGGGAGACACTCTTTAATAAAATGACAATTTAAATTATTGATTTAGACAAAGGGAGACAACAATATGATCAATAAAAAGGGAGACAATCCAATATTCATATACAATTGATTTCCAGTAAGGGAGGCAACCTTTGATAATCTGAAAATTTAAATTATTCATTAAGACAAAGGGAGACAACAATATGATCAACATAACAAGGGAGGTAAATGGTGACAAGGAAACATTATAAATATATACTTACTGAATGTATGTTTCCTAGAAGCCTCATCTTGATGTAAGTTATCATAGTATTTATACAACTTTGGATCCCTGGGAGTGAACCTAACAATGAGAACAAAATGAAGTTAATGTCTTGTAACAGCTTTGTGGGAAGCTTTCGTATTACACTTCTCTTAATGATTGGGTTATAATTTAATGAGGAGATTACAGAATGTATATCAAACAAACAATTTTTTAAGGATGAATATGATAAATTCAATCCCTCACTTACCACCACTTGAATGGAAACGGAAGCTCAGTGTCCATTCTTTGCATAGTTATTTTTTTATTTACACTCATTTTTTTAAAGTGATATTCACATTTCACATTTAATTCCACAACAGTATTGTACTACAACACGATATTTAAACATCCCTTTTTGAACCTTTATACACAATATATGAATTTTAATTGAAACACACTTATGGTTAGCATGTTTTCATTTTATCCAAAATAACAATTCAGACACACTTTCCTTTTTAAACACATAGTTTCCATAGAAACAGTTTCACCAGTGCAAAACATTTACACATGATAAACTTTCTGTGATTTTAGAAATTTGTAGATCTAATATAAGTATAGTACATCGATCTGCAAAATTATGAATTCTGATAGTGAAACGTGACTATTGAATTAACATAATTTGCAGAACAAGACACTTCAAATCAATGCAGTGACCATCTTATTCCAATTCCAGTCAAAATCTTATCTAAATTTTTATTTTACACAAAAACAAAATTATATACTACTTTTTATCAGTATTACTGTATAAAGAACCGCAAAATGCAATAAAACACTATAAGCCAGTTGGTTTGCTGTCACGTTGTGTATACCTTTATTCACCCTCAGATAACAGTGAATAGTAAACAACATTTAAGGCGTGGTTATGGAGTGGGGATCCCAGGGCACAAGCTACCCCCTAGGTTTCGGGTATATTTACTAAAAAGAGGATCTTACTTAATAGTCATTTTTGATTGAATTTAATAAACGAGTCCACGGATTTCCCTGGCACAGAAATCTTGAGTCCCTGGCTCCCTTTTCTTTCTTAGGGACTCCCATTTGCCACTTGCTGTGCATCCCTGGGACCCCTAAAATAAACCTTTGTCAAGTATAAACGGCATATCTGGGACCTTGCACATTTACTAAGGAACCCCAATTTGTCAAACACGAGGGACCAAGGACACCTTATTGTCCTCAAACGATAAAAACGAGGCTTTGCCGACAAGAAATGTAAGATTCTATTGATGACATAAGAACAGAAACAGCTGATTTTCGACAAATCATTACCTTGACCACAAAATCAGCATTTGACCAAAATGAAATTGAATATCTCCTAATTGGTTTGGCTTTTAGGATATAAATCTTTGTTTGGGACCAGACTTAAAACACAACTCTCTGATTGGCTGGTTCTCAACACAGTATTAAAATTGACCAATAGTGAGGCTGCATTGTTAGACTGAAACACAGGACACAGGAAAAGCTCGGCAGGCAACAATAATCAGAAAAAATCACATAAAAGATGAAACTATTAAAAGTGTCTCTGTATACTCCCACGATGATATATTACAGATTTGTACGTATATTCACGAGCGTCAGGAAAACATAGTACGACGACACATATACGTACGCCCCAGCCTATGCAAGACAATGATATTTTCAAATACTTCATGTTTTCATACTCAAAGCCTTAAATCCTGTCATAATTAGGATTTTTCATTAACTTTGCGATACAAATCTCTTCAGATGACATCTATAGATAGAAGCCACAATGGGACGATGTTATCAGTTAGACAAACCAATCAACGACTGTCAATGTTGAATTGATGTACCGAAAATGTGCCGTATCTACATATCCTGTCAGAGTGTTAAAAAACTGGGTTTTAAATTGAAGTGCAAATATTATAAAATTGTTTATCTTTGCAGGCAGTTAATTTTTTGGCTAAATTTGACTAAATGATTAGTTATTCAAGTTATTATAATTTGATGCAAATCTATTTTAAATCAGTTATACTGAATCCCGTAATAATTCTATTTAATGCCCGGGCGCTTATTAGAATCACGATCAGGCCCGGAGGAACGTTTATCAGGGATTATTCGGTAAAATTGTTTTAGATTTATCTAAACGCAACATAAATCAACGTACAAAGTATTCATAACTTACAGTATATAAGCTATGTGCACAATATGAAGATTTATATGGCTTATCAGGATAAAACTGTTAATTAACAGAAGATAAACTAAAAAATAATTTGTAATACTCATCATGAAAAAAATCATAACTCCCAAAACTCCAAAATAAAGGTCACCAAATTCATGTTATCACAAAATCATTGTTATACTAACAGAGACAGTAGTCAGAACAAGAACAGAAGTCCAACAATAATAGTAACTGTTCTATCAAACCTTACAAATACAACTTAATAGCAATGTAGTCAGCTTTACAATCACAATCACCATAACAACACAAAAAGCAACATTCACCAATGACCTGCATTATCCATAGTAACAGTGAAAATCTACCACCTCTTGATACTAAACATGTAGGATAAGAACAGTAATATTAGAATAAAATACTAAGCATTTATTTAGAAACATTGATTCTGACCTAAAAACACACAACATGTATGACCTATGACCTTTCAAGGTCAGTACCTTATGTCAAGTGCTGGATGCTCCGGTGAGGTCATTTCCTGTACATATTCCGACCTAAATTAGAGGATAGGAATGACTTTAACTAAAATATGGATAGTCAGTGTAAAAATATCAACTCTTGCCCATTTTTCACCATCCTAGATACCCAGGCTATTCATAACATATATGATACCCTGGGCAATATGGTAGGTGGAACTTCATAATGCATGAATACTCATTAGCATTTCTCGACCGATGAAATGGACGATAACAAAAAAGAAGGAATATTCTTTGTGAAGAGCTATCCGTATCGCATGAGGTAAGTGTCAAGCGGCCAATCAAACGGCTGGATTTCACCTCATTAATCATTCTTGAATTTTAGAGTCAGTTTGCCCAGGGTATCATATATGTTATAAATAGCCTCGGTACCGAGAATGAGTTTTCACAGAAAAATCTATTCCAAGTATATCCTCAAACTCAAAATGAGTTTTAAAACAACAGTATTTGCACTCAATTCTGTATTAACAAAGCATTTTCAAGAATTCAGGCCCCGAACTCCCAACGCATCTCAAAAAAATCTGAGCTTAATCTCAGCTCAAATATTGTTTCAAATTATTGATATTTTTCTCATCTTAGACAGGACTGAAAACGGTTATTACGAAATAAAAAAGAATAGTTGAGTTTTTTTCAGAATATTTACAAGAGATCCCATATGAGATTATCTCACATTCTGATTTGAGCAAAATCTCATATTGAGCAGATATTTCTATTGAGATGTTTTGAGAGATCGGACCCAGATAGCTATAGACCAATCTCAAATTAAAAGTATTATAATTACGCATATGTGCCAATTGGGATTTTGCAATGCATCAGGTGCATTTATTAGGATGAATACGGTATGATCACAATAATGAAAAAAGTCATTATCTGATACAGCATGGTATTTTAGAGTCTTGGGACTCATAACTGAACACCCTAAAGCGAAATGTGTGAAAGTTTCACACTGAAACATACATTCACTTACCTTGTGCTGTTGATTCAAAATTACGGTAGTTGAGAATACCATGACCATGCATATTATGTCTATTGGTCAATATTTTGCTAAACTTGTTTTCATTGGATGACAATCACAGCATTAGAATGCAACCGTTCTCAAGTAAATAAAAATGGACTACACTGATCCAGTTTTAAATTAAAGCTGTACGTTTATTGGTCACGCTTTTGTTACCTCTGGTATATTCAATTATTTCAATCTCCGATGCAGTGGTCTCCCTTTACACAATATAGAGACCTCAGTCATCGCAAGTATTTTTAACTTGTTATTTCAGTTTTTTTATAACTTTTAATTTTATGTATTGTTCTGGTCAAATTATTTATCTTAGAGCCTTTTTAGTTGATCGGTATCACAACTCGATCCATGCCAATCTTCTACAATGGCATTGCCTTACTACGAAAACTTTCTGGAAGTGACGCAAGAATAACAGGTAAGTGAATTGGTTAAAAAATAGTGACAACATCTGAGCATAACCTGCATAACATACTCAATACTGGAAGAAATCTTTACAGCACACTCTAAAATATTTAATGGTTCAACAATGGCCAATAATGATTCATACTTTTGTGAATCTGCTAGTGTTGAAAAGAAAACCAGTGCTCAATACCGAACAACTTCAGTGCTTTCAGCGCTTTGATTTGTAATGGGGCTTGATGAGTCACATTAATAGTCATGGTCATATAGTGTTAGGGTGGAGGATGAACCCAGGCAGACCCCTAGGTAGAACCACGGACATTTCATAAGTCAGCGGGATCATCATGGCTTCCTCATGTACAAATACCATATTCCGGGTAGGATTTGTAATATTACTTGTTTTATTGTTTTGATAATAATTATTATAATAAAAGTACTGGCTAGAAAATATGTAATCTAAAATTAAATTTGAAACAATTCTGGCCATAAACCGGAATATTGACAAACTGTTGGAATAAATTTCGGAAAATTCAATGCAAAATACAGGAGTTGGAATTCTTTGCCCCATAACAAAAATGGTGTGGAAAACTACTGCATGGAATCTTATCTGACACTGTTCTGTATTTTGTGAATAAGTCTTTATGTGTTTGTTATTTACTACACTAGATTTGTATATCCAGGAAAAATAATATACTTGGGATCTGAAACAAAACAAAATAACTTTAATGCTCTTTATTTGAAAATTAATGTCAAATAAAATGACAAACCACAGTACAACCTCTCCAAAGCAATTCTCTCTAGAGCAACAACCTCTGTTCAACCACAGTCAGCAGTCAGGGGTGTCAAAAGAGCAAAATCAATAATCCTTAAAACTAAGGGAGTGTCTGGGTAATTTTGTTACAAAAGCAAAATGCCAGGTAGTTCAAAGAACTCAGTCCCAGAACACCTTGGTTTTTATTGTATGCTTTTTAATTAAGGTCATTCCGTAGCAGATTTGCCCCTACCCCCTATAAAATCTCATTGGATTTACATTGATCTGAAATTTGAACTCTGCGGCTCTGAATGCGGATTTCCAGATTTATCCAGATTTCTGAACCCCTGCACAGTCTAAGTGCATGACACCCAAATAGTTTTGCTTTGGAGTTGTTTCACTGTCGTCTGCTTTTATTAAATAAAAAAAACGAATGAATATGTAACAAAAGTATCACACAGAAATAAAACCACTTTATCATTTATAAAACTCAAATCATAATAAAACAATAAAATCGAACAACATATTCTAATAAATTAGGGTACAAATATTTAATCAAAACTAAAAAGAAATCAATAATTTTGATTAAGATAAAAAATATATCAATACCGATTTTTGGCCCAATATAAAATTAAAATATATGACATAAATATAAAACAATATTGACAATCATAAAACAGATTCTGGAAAAAACAACCTTGAAGTACGAATTTACTTACTTGTTCAGTTTAAAAACAATGAGAGATGAAGAGTTTGCTCTCAAGTGTTGTAACTCCTTTTTTAATAAAGAAGCGGTTAATGTGTTTTTTCACCAAACTTTAAATACAATTTACAAAACAAAACTACCTTATTTAATACCAGCAGTGAATCAAGACAAGCATCTCTAAAATACCATGCTGTGAAAGTTTACCCCTAACCTATACTATACAAGGTGAGTTATTAGCCTCCTGTTCAGAAACAGTTAATAATAGCAAACCACAGTCCGCCAAGCTTTACAACATATTTATCTTCACACACACTACATACTGAAAGCCACTCATTGGTGGATATTATTAGACAACAATAAATTGGCACTCATTAATGTTCGCCACTCCCAACAAACACAATTGCCGCTCTTGTCGAGATAATTACACATTTTGTGTCGCACTCTATAATTCACTAAAGGTAAGTTGGGTTTTCACAAAGACACATAAAATATTGCCTGACTAGTCAGGTTATTTGGTAATAGAAATTGCTGAACTTTTCCAAACGTGTACAAGCGGTTACTTTACTGAACACAAAGCACTGAGCAATAAATCCACTTTTGTGATGATCTAGATCAATGGCTTAAATGTAACGTTTTGAAGGTCCACATTGTATTGCTAACCTTCCAAACATGACAGAGGTGAAACCATTCATGTAGTACAAATGTACAACAAAATTGAAGCAGTGTAACATTCAGTGAACATGATATTTATACAAATACAATTGAATTAAGACATCAAGAAGGTGATGCCATAAACAAAGTGCACAACCACCCAAACAAGCACAAGGAGACATGACGAGTAAACAATACAATTGCAAAAGTGACAAGACACAACCATGAAACCTTTATAGCCATTACATCTGACTCCATCAATAATCCATGATAGCACCAAATGGTTCCCAATCACAGGCAAACAAAAACACATCAGTCAACAAGTAGATGTTAAAACTAAGCTTGCCAGCACTAAATATATTGCAACAAATGTGAACAGTGTTACGAGCAACAGTATGCTACTGCTAGTGTATGGACACCAAAATCACAGAAAGAGACAAGAAGCTTGTGCAGCACACCAGATTATGTACCTCATAAGACTTCCAATAGACGTGTCTTTCTTATCATCACCAGTATTGTCTGTGTAGCCATTGGTTGTAATTTCGTTTCCAGATGTTTTCAGGATGACTGTTGACTCTTCATCTTCATCAATGGTTGCCATGGCAACATTATGATTATCACCAACCACAGGGGTGTCTTGTATTGGTGTGAGCATGCCATTTGCAGTGATAGTGTCTGTCAAATTTGCAGGCGTTTCTTTAGACGCTGTTTGTGTCGCTTTGGGAACGTCAATGGTTTCAGCAACTCCATGTACTGCACTGGATTTCGTCTTTTTCTCAGAAAGTTTCAAATCATCATTTTCTTTTTTATCTAAACGGTTTGTACCCTTTGCAACCTTCCCCTTTACTGAGCCTTTAGATTTCTCTCTCTCAGTTGCATGCTCTTTCTTTGCCTCCTGTGATTTTGCTAGAGCCTTTGTTACACTTTTGTGTTTAACTTGCTTAGAATTTTCACCTGAATCCTCTGGTGTTTGTTTGATTGATTTTTCCTTCTTAGAGAACTTCGACGTTCTCTTCGTCCGTAATGGATTGACAGGTGCATCCTCAGATCCCATTGTTGAGGTGAATGTCAATGGTATGCCAGGCTCAGAACTAGATCGACTGGCCAGAGTTGATCTTTCAGGAGAACCTAGTCTGTGAATCAGGTGACAATCAGATGGGAGCAAGTGTGAAAAAGTTGTAAAATCTGCCTCAGTACTCTGGTTTCAAGTTTACCATAAAAGTTAACTAATGCAACTACAATCCATACAAGGGTTTCAACTTCAAAAGGCTACTTTTTCTTTATTCATCAGGTCGAACAAAATTGCATTAGTATTGATTGGTAAGGTTAGATATCAGAGGCCTGGTGAGAGATGAGAGCAAAAAAGGTCTAAGGTCTATCTGCAAATAGAAACAGACTTGTTTTGTTCTCTCTCCTGTTCTTGCTTAAAACTGTGTCAAAGATAATGTCAGAATGAACATTTTAACACAGCTTCAAGCAACAAGGTCCATAGCACTGAAACAGAATATTTTTCACACCTGCCTTGCCCCCCTGTAGAGACAATTATTACTAGTGATTATATCTTATCTATTACAACAACATACCAATATTCCAAGTGTGTTAAGTAACACAGAATTTTCAACAGTCTTGGATTATTTACCAAAAGAATGAAAGTACTATTGAATATTTTTTTTTTCAACATAGTCGTGAAATTTTTCACCAATGTATTAGATTCAAAATACCACTCAATCAGACATTACCGACTATTTCTTGAGCATCAATTGAGAGAATTGGTTTTCTGAACTTAAAATATTTTTAAACAAGTTGTCTCCTTGCTTTCTACAACTGTATACACTTATTCAGGGTTATTACACGAGTTGGATACAATACATGCTTCTTGTTTGCCACTTTTGGTATTGTCTTTAGATTTTTTTTTCTAACTTGTTTAGAATTTATACCAGATGTCTCTGGCATGTCATTGACAGATCTTCCAGTTTTGGAGTTAGCTGATGCTCTCTGTAGGGGATCCTTTTCAATGACAGGTGTATCTCGGGACCCCAAAGATGAGGTACCATATGGTACTGGAATACTGGGGTCAGAGCTAGTTCGACTAGTAACAGTAGATCTTCCTGAAGACCCTAGCCTGTGAATCAGGTTACAATAAGTCATATTTATAACAGCAACAGACTTATCATTATTTAACAGATCTGTAAAATTTCTTAAAGAATTTTATAAAATAAATGAAATTTTTAATCCTACTCACTCTTTCATTTTTAACTGATGGACATTTATTTGTATTAAGAATTTTGGAACTTATATAGAATTATTAAGATTATTTTTTAAGGTCAAAACTTGACAGTAATTCAGCATTATATCATGTGTTTTATACAACACGATTACAATATATTTATACCTCTGAGAAATCCCTTTGTAACCACGTTCACTTTTACCACTGCAAATCAAGGCGGACAAAGTAACTGACAACATATTACATTACTATGAGAATTACAAGGTAGAATTCATGGAATAAACTTAAAAAGAGTTTGACCGATAATGAAACAGGAAAAAAGACGTATGAGACACATCAACATCATGAGAATAGTACAGGCAATGATCTTAGACTACATGGAAGCCCAACTTTCTACCTTTTTTAGTTGATCGGTAGATCAAATAGTTTTATGGCAATTTTCAACAGTCGCATCACCTTTTCCAGAAGTGGCGTAAGAATAACAGGTAAGTGAATCGGTTAAAAATAGTTCAACATCTGAGCGAAACCTGCATCAACTCAATAAATGAAATAAATAGTTTGAGTTAACAACCCAGATTTGAAAAAAGTAGGGTTAGTAGGGCTCTTTTGAGAAAAAGTAGACAAAAAGTACGAAGCACGTAAAAAGTAGGGAAATGTCGGCAATCAAAGGATATTTTATGAGGTCCTTGGAAAATGACAGGTTTTTAAGTTATAATAAATTGTTTCATAACAGATGTAAAATAAATAAATTAAACTAAACCAGACCCTACATGACATTACAAACACTATGGATATAATGACAATATCACATTCTTTGCTGAAATTATGTCAAGCACTTAAGTTACGCAGTATAACCATTTGTCTAAAAGCATTCTAACTTGCCTGAGCCATTATATCAATATTTGGAACAGTCATAAAGTCACAATTATGTATCAATAGACGCAACCTGGATTTAGCTAAAAATGGGTTTTTACCTGTGGTAATTTTAGATCATGAAATTACATTTACTAGCCCAGGTCGTTGGGCTAGTGGATCACGTCAAAGACTGATATTAGAAAACTTCTTTAAACAGTTTAAATTGTTCCAGTTGAAGTTACAGATGTGTCAGTAAAAATGACAACATAGTTATGTACTATAACAACATCAAGATCACCTAAATGTTTGCCGAGAATTCCCTGTCCTGGACGAGCCTTTTCTTTTTCCACTTTTACTGAAATCCATGTTTCACTAATTAATTTTTTCCTTTTCTTCCTAATTAACAAATTTTCTCATATAAACTGACTGTCCCTTTTTAATTATCAAGTTTAAATAATTATAATAACTACATAGGAGAATAAAGTTTTAATTTTCTACCAAGTGAATTTCATGGAATTCATACTTATTTAATAACTATCATGATGAATATTTTATTTCTACAACAAAAGACTGTTCAACAACAGATGCCAACAATATTTATGTAAATAAATTAGGCTATAAAAATTAAACCAGTTGTTTTACTGGAATTTAACAACTGTTGGAATTAATTACATCAGTCGATTTTGTTGACATTTTACACATCTGAGGTTTGAGATTGTGAATTAAGTTTGGTGACCAGTCTAGAAACTCAAGCAGCTGATTGGTCAATTCTGTCATCAGTCTTAAAATTGACCAGTGGCAAGGCAGCATACTGAGAATGGTTCCAAAACTTAACTTTTCAACCTCGGACAACTGTGTCTAAAAGCTAAGTCGTCAAACATGTCTAAACTATACATGCATTCTAAGACAAGCAAACGTTCTGGAGACAGTTCCAACCAATTCCAATAAATATATTTTTATCAGACGGTGCCAATGAAATACGTTGAGCCTAGGTATTGATATGATCCAGTCTTTATCTATTATTTTAGACGCACTTATTATTTATAATCCTGTCAAAGACAAACAATTAATTGAAAAATGTGTTAATATAATATAGAAATTGTTCATTGTAATGAATACGCAGCAGTGTTTTAGTGCAGTTTCTGGAGATCCTATACAATATTAATGCAACAGAATGAAAGATGTGAACACCACATAAAAGACAACGGAATGAATGAGACCAACAATACACATAATGGATCCAATGATCTGATCATTAGGCAATGTCAGCATTCAGAACAACATGTAAGTAATTAAGAATGCAGTCTGAGATTAGGTATGACTGCTATGCTCAGTTGGTAGTGTCCCACACTCCACTACCGATCTGGAGATTTGAACCCCATGTGAGACAAATGCTCTTTGTGAAAATTTCACAGTAGACAATACCAGTGTTTATTTTCAGCTGTTTTTATAGCCGTTATTTGACTATATTCCAAATTGCCAAAAAGAATATATTTTCCCCAATTTGAATGTAAAAATTCCCAATTAATCTTACGAAAATGTTAAGTGAAAAATTAACCAAGTTAGAAGCATTTCTCTCATAGGCAGTGTAAATATGTGTATCATTTGTTGATTAATTAAACACTACATCCTTTTATTTTATTCATACAATTTTGCTGTAATTTCTAGACTAATTTGAACGATTAACGTGCAAAATTCCCAATTTGATGGGTATGGGTAATCTACCCAAAATAGCCAAAATAAACCCGTGGCAATACTGTCCTCTGATTTACATAGGGAAGTATCTCCGTTGTTTTTTTCAGGCAGAACAGGGCCCGATATTATCATGGATACTTGCACTCATCACTCATATCCAAAATCACAGAGTCTACTCTTCTGAGGGAGATAGTGACTCATACTGAGTGTAAACAATGTATGATAATGTTAGATAAATACTGAATATTCTAAGCATCCCATTTTGTTAGAGATTTGAGTGTGATATTAGATCTTGGAGAAATAATTAAGTCTGAGTGTGGAGTGTGGCTCTCAGACCAAAGAATTTCTCCCATATCTCATAATTGTTCTGAAATCTAAAAGTAAATGAACCAAAAAGAACATTTATCACTCAATTAACATGTTCATGTATTTTCCGCACTCAAATATCCACTATCAGTCTCATGAGAGTACATTTTGTAATATGAGATTTGAATGCCGAGTAAGTATTTGTTATAATCCAGGGACCCGATGACCCAGCCACAAACACTGGTCAGGTAAAAAATCCACCATAATTAACAGAAATCCATATGAAAAACAGTGTAAAACTCCTAACACAACATCAACCAATTCCAGACACATTATGTGAAATCCCATACAGTAAAATCTCACTTCCAAACCACCTCGAAATTAAGACCATCTTACTAATGCAACCATATTTTCCTGGACTGGTTTTAAGTTTTTCACATTTTCATATATAACTCATTAATCAAACCCCCTCATTAAAAAGACCGAATTTCTTAAAATAATGGTCACACGAGATTACAACGTACAGTCGGACCTCATTAATTTGAATTCATTGGGTCATTATTTTCATTCGAATAATACATAGTTTCAAATAGCGTATTTCAATTTGACACGCATAAGAAGATACATCGTGTCCAGATATTTATGTTCGATGCTACCATGTATTCGGATAAAAGGTTGTCATATAAACCAGGTCCGACTGTAGTTTTGCTTACTGCTCACACATTTTTCACAGAATGTGAAACAACAATATTTCGTGAAACACAAAATGTACAAAAGTACCATGACGCAGGAGTCGTTGATTTTTTCGGTCGAAATAAAATATCATCGTCATTATCAATGCTCTCATTGGCAATGCTGAAAATAATTGCATTTAACAAAACAAAACTAGAAATTTCTACTGTTGTAAGATTAGCTTTGTAAAAAGCTAGTTACGATGTTTGATATATATACAGTCAACTCTCTTGACATTGACATTTGTTACAACGGAATATTTGTTTAACGACACAAATGTGTTTCTGACAAATTAAAATTGTCAAAAACATAATATCACAAGAGTGATTTCCCCTTTTTCAATCTAAAACCATAATAGTAAACAGCTAGTCAAGATGGACAAATAAAACTGTTAAATATATACAGTTACAAGAGTTATTTCCCTTTGAGTCAAAACAGAACTTATCTAGATTCTGGCATGAACAAGTTGCATTATAAGTAAACAATTCTAGAAATTATCAAAATTTTATCAACAGTTTCTGAAAAGAAATACATAAAATTACTTCAAATAAAATGTTATTTTGCACCCACATGCCATTTCACAGACCACAAGTAACTTTACTTCTTGAATTTAATGAAGATAACTGAAGTTTCGAAGAAGCAACTAACTTCCCTGAATTGAATCACTAGATAAGAAAGTATAGAAGACTAATAGCCAAATGCTTAAATCATCATTTTATAACTTAAAAATGTAAAATCACAAATTATGAAATTCATAATTACACAGGTCATGATTTCTCAGTTTTATAAGTAAGTGTGAAATAATAAATAAAGACGCCACCAGGGGTCTTTTTCGATGAAGGATCTAAAATTTCTGAAATGTATTTATAGTCTGGATTTACCTTCCACTTCCCCTAGATCTTCTGCTTGATGTACTTCTCTCAGAAACTGTTGAAAACCCATCAATATCTGGTAACTTCTTCTTGAATCTGAAAACAACAACAACACTTTTAGATTTGATTTTATAAACCCAATTCGATAAAACGGCTTTCATTATTTATTTATTTATTATACTTGGTATAGGGTGGGAATGTTGTTTAAATCATGTGATATCATTAAACTGTAAATGGGATGTATACGACACCCCTATAATCGATATTGAGGTAAACACTATAATGAAAGACATAGCAAATTATGTTATACATTGATTGTGAAACAAGTTAACAAATCTATGTTTGCATGTATCACCCTCGCAGGCCTCCAAGCAGGACTCGATATAAATAAAGGTTTTTATAAAGTTTAAAATTTAGAAAAATACAGGTTTTTTAGGGTAATTTCTGTAAAAATCTTGAGCGAATAAGTCTGTTTTGGCCACCTAATTTGATGGATCGATGCAGCCTAGATGCACCCACTGCTGCTAGAACGTGTCATAAGGATGCAGTTTACACAAGTGAATAGTACAATATTGAAAATATATCGAATTATATTAATCCCAATTAAACGATCACCGATTTTTTGGCACCAAAAGTCCCTTCAGTACTTTGATTCTAAATTGATAAAGATAAATAAAGTGTCAAACTTACCCAGTTCCCCTAGATCTTGGTGTGACTGGACTTTCCTTCTTACCTGCAAAGGCAGTAGTAATACAATTTTAATACATTATTCTAGAAAAAAACCCAGCTAGACAGCAGTGCTACTTGATGATGTTTAGTGTCCTGTTTGTGGAGGTTATAGTTTATGTGTGTATATAGTTTGCCTCTTTGTGCTTTTATGGGTGGCTGCATACTTTATGTGACATTTTCTGAGTGACACCTACATTTGAGGCACACATGGAAGATTGGGTTGTCACAAAGGTGCTGTCCCTTGATTAAAGACTTCAATTTTAAAAAGTATATCTTTTATCATTCTGTTCAGAAATAATTTTTTCATCGAGAATCAATCAAGGTTTAATTTCACAACTAAGGCCAGGCTTAAAAAATTTTGTTTATAGTACAAAACAACAGCTCTCGAAGCCATTTAGGCTGTCAACCGTCAATGTTTTGTAGCTTTTTAGGTGATGAAAAAATCCTGTTCGGATGAGTCAAATTAGATTAGAGTCAGGTTAGATGGATATTTTAAGGATGGTCTGATGCAGATTTGTTTACATTACACTTTTCTGTATTTTTTAGTCGGACCTCGTTCATTCAAATTCATTAGGTTTATTACGAATAATACTTGGGTCTCAATAGCCCATTTCAATATGATGTGCATAAGAAGACACATCAGGATCTGAGTATTCATGTCCGACTGTATTTCTGATCAATGTTATATAATAAAAAACCTATCCCTGCGTATCAATAGATTATTGCTAGAATGAAACAAAATTGTGTCAGATTATAGTACAGCACTTATCATTGTGTATCAAATTAAGTAAACAATTCTTCATTATTTCTCAAAAACTGCTTTCTTGTTTCTTTCAAATTTGCATAATTTATTATCAGAAGTTAAAAATGCATTACTATAAATAAATAAATCACTAAATAAATCACTAAATTAAATAAAAAACAACAAACAAAAAAACAAATTAATTAATTGATAAATGAGTAAATAAAAAAAAAAATTGCTTAATCAATATGAACTTATATATAAAAAAACATAAAATGAAAAACATTAATGTAAGTATTTGTATGTATACAAATTCATACAAAACTCGTGGTATGAACATTACAAAGACATTATTATTTAAATATTATCTTAATTACCACATTCACTAACGATTATTATCTATGTAAAGCAAAATTAATGAAAAACTAATTTCTTCATTAGTACAAAATTTAATGCTAACACACAAATTAGGCATTGTAAAGCTGTTATTGTAGCAAAATATCGTACAAATAAATGTTATTCAATACCACAATGCATGCACTTCATTAACAAAAATTGGCAAACATCTGCAAACAGTTTCATGTACTTGAACATAAGGTAGTTGATGAAGACAAAGAGATGGCAAATTTTCAGAAAATCAATGTATCAGTATATTTTGTTCCGAGTTTAGAATCATTATCTAAAGTTTGCAATCCAGAGCATGCAAAACAATATTTCAGCTTCAAAACGTTTTTGTCTAGAAGAAGAAGTATTCCTGTAATGTGTATTTGCCATTTTGTGTAATCACAACATTATATTTTGAAAATTCATGGGTTCCTGTGGAAATTAGATCTACTCAGGATAGTTATTAATATGGGGTTTTCACTCTTATCCTGCAGTACAAACAACAATATGCATGTTACATTAAAACAGTAGAACAACTAGTTATGTGGCAATTTCGACAGTCGCATCGCCTTAATACTTTTTTCGGCGCAATTAAAATAACAGGTAAGTGAATCGGTTGAAAAAAAGTTCAACATCTAAGCATAGCCAGCATTACATCATCGATACCGGTAGTAATCTTAATGCATGGTTATATCTATGGTTTACAATGGAAGTAATGATTCATACTTTCTGTGAATCTGGAAGTGTTGAATACGAAACCAGTGTTCAATACCGAACAACTTTAGTGCTTTCAGCGCTTTGAATAATATTGAGTTTTTAGTAAACAATCAAACTGTTAGAACAAAGCATACAATCAACACCACTGTGATAAACCCTTTCACACAACCCTGTAACTCACTGTTCATAGATTCTCTGCCAGTACGTGGGGTTATAATCACGCTTATTTTACCACTTTCAAGTTCTTCACTTACATCACTTAGCATGCTGTTAATAGTTTCAAGTCCAACAAAATCAATATCTTTGCTTGGATGCAAATGTTCACTTCCAAATGCATTTTGAGTGAATTTCATGCATGTGTTATTCTCATGCGCTGACATGCTTTCAAGGTCAATACCAGACTCAAGGTCATCACCTTCATATTCCAAGGTAGAAACTTGTTCAACATCAAACATGTTATTTTCCTCAGTCACCTGGCTATGTTTTGAGCTCTGCTGATCGATGTGGGATATCGTCCACTTATCGGAGAAATGTGATGTGGCATATTCGCTAACAGAGATTGCGCTCTCAAAGGCACTGTCAGTCGATACGTCATCGCAATTTCTTCCTGAATTATCTCTATGCATGAAATTTGGCAAGGGGCCAACTTGAGACAAGTCGGTCAAAGTGCGTTCATTCAGTAGCATATTATCCAGCGCATTCGGACTGCTTTTCCGCGTCATTTTGCTCATCTCCCTTGGCAACGGTTCTTCCACTAAACTAAGCAGTGGATCAGGCTCGTAGTTGAGAAGTGGATCTTCTTCGAAATTTGTCAGCGGATCATCCATAAACCCACTCTGTCCACGTAGTGGGAGACCATTGACAATATCGGACAACGGTGTAGGAGGTGTAAACTGGTCTTCTCTCTCACCAGGCACGTTCGAGGCACCGCCACGATTGAGTAAATCTAATCGTGCATTGTAGTGATTTTTCGCTGACTTAGCCCCGGCACTTTTTGGATCATTCATACTTACTTCCCTTGAGAAAGCCAGCTCACTATTATCGCTAAGTGAACCAGGCGTGGCTGGTAACTCTGTATTCATTCTGCTCGTATCGTACAAATCATTAGCTGAAAGTTAAGTACACACTAATACTCCATGGTCTTACTGTACACATCAATCTGAGTATTCATTATAAGAGAGTAACAATATTTATGATAGTGTCAAGTTTTGTGTACTATAGGGAAACTCCATCTGGGCCCGGGATTATAATGTATACTTACACCCAGCGCTCAAAACTCAAATAACAAAATTTACTCTTATTACTAAATTAGTGTGATAGTAGTAATTTGAGTGTGGACAATGCATATCACCGTTGTGTAAACCAATGAAAGCTTACGTTAACTACTAAACCAACTTCTCTTCAACCGAACGTTTGTAACCTTTACGCAGATTGGTTTACCTTATCATAAGGGGTACGTTACCTTCCTGAAATCCACTGAATTTCAGAGAATATACAGAAATCCATTTTGGATCTGGAGTGAAGCAATCTCGGCGTTTTTTTGCACAACAAATATTAACCTTTAAATTGTGCCGACCATCTTCTTTCAAGATATTTCTTGTATAGAACAGTTTTGTAAATAACACAATTACATAGATATTTACAATTCAATATGCACTAATACATTTAGGCTAGCATTCTACAACTCACTGCTTTGAAGTAGGGGTTTACGGCAAAGACTAAGAACGCAGGACCAAGACGTTCCCTATGTAGGGTGCCCATGAGAATGCAATATTTCAAAATCAGCTGAAAATTTGACAAGGGGTCCAGGGGGACGCTGAAGCTCATGGCTATTAAGCATCTAAGATGGCTTAAATCGTCTCAAAAACGGCCCTTACGAGCATCAAATCTCATGCCTGATTATTGTGCAGTGTACTAAAAAAGTTAACAAATCGATTATGTGGACAGAATGTATGACATTAAAACACACAGACAAACCTACCAGATTTTCCACCTTCTGACATAAATGAAGTTTCTTTCCTCGACCAGGATGGGAAATCATCATCTCTCTGTAAGAAAAGAAATAAGTAGAATTATGATATAACTAAACTGTTATCTTTTATGCAAATAACTTATTTATCATCAAAAAGCTGCCTACAGAACGTACAGCATATCTTGGCCTTGAACCCCTTCTCAGAAAGTCGCCATTTTCCAAAAAAACAAATGGGGTCATGAAAGGTTGCATTAATTTTAGTTACATTTTTAGAAGAGTTTGATTTTGGCCGATTAGACCTTGACCGCCAATAGCGCCAAAATAAAAACCCTGCCAATATAACCCGCTATACAGTACTCACATCTTCATCAAACAATCCGGGAGTTGTACCCTCTACCCAGTTCTGTATTCTATCCAACAACAGTGGATCTTCTTGTTCAGCAAATCTCTCAGCCAACGTTGCTAGTGCTAACTCCTGTATAGTATAGAACAGAACATGATGTCAGAGTTTGTTTTCCCTTATCCAGATAGAAATAACATTTCCTTCTTTGTCCAATGTAATTTTTTTGTAATTTTGTCAGACTTGTATTGAACAGAATTACCCGGTAAATAGAACATGTCATTACTCAGATTTCGGACATTTATCCATTCAACATCATTGTGAATCATCGAAATTAAGTATTGCTACTGTAACAATAAAGTGCATTAAAAAAATTCTATGAATGAGGTACTCTCCACAGGCTGAGAGTTTTGCAAGATTTATGAATTCCAGAAATTTGCAAACATTTCCACAATGTGAACTTTTAAGCTTATTTAGTATTGTTTCTTAAGGCCATGCTGTTTTATATATTTATTAAGCATCTGCGTTCACCTAGGTTTTCAACCCTTTTGTGCCAAAATATTTGTATAAGTTTAAAAATTGCCAAGGGAAGTAACTGCCGTGTCATATTTACATATGTTTTGGTAAATATTTTGATAACTTGCATGTTTGAAAATAGTGAGTGAAAGCCAGTCAGTCTTTCTGTTAGACTTTTAATGTTTTATAAAGAAAAAATATGTTTAGTTTTATTTTCATCATGTTTACCTCATTAAAACATGTGAAATGATACATTGTCTATTATCTGGCTTTTTTTTTCGAAACGACTTTGTGTGTTTTTTTCGAATAGTTAGCTAGGTGAACTGAAGTTAAAGCTTAACAAAAATTAAAAAAACAGCAAGGCTTTACGGTACCTCGTCTTCCTTGCTGTTGTACCAACCACTGGTAATACCCATCTCCTCCAATACAGACATCAACGACTCCTTACTTGTTGCTCCGGTCAGTAATTGGACAGCCTTTGCTGCTGCTTTCCTGATTTGTTCCTGTAACCATGGTAACACATATCAACCAATGACAATCACAACAACAGCAATGCTGATGATAATGGTAAGAATATAGGTTAAGAATGATGATGACTTCAATGATGAACATCAAGACTATGGTAATGGTGATATATAGATGTCAATAACGATGGCAAGAATGTTGATGATGAAAGTCTATGCTGATGACGATGATATAAATGTTAATATTGTGATAATAATATCTATACGAATAATGATGATAATACTGATGATGATGTTGAAAAAGGGATCTATGTTAGTGATGGTGATGATAATGATATATCTATGGGCCTTTGTTATTGAGGTTTCACTGTACATCACACACATCAACATGGATACCACTTACCTCGGGGTCGACAAGTTTTGGCAAGATAAGTGGAAGAACATCAGGCCGACCTTGACCTAGCGCCTGCATCGTCTTAATTGAATATTTCCTAATTGCTGTATTTGGATTTTTCAAATTTGAGCCAAGTTTACCTAAAGCATCATCGAGTAGGTTATCTGATAAGCCGAGCTCACTGAAATACAAACAATGTAGGTAAACCTTGCAATAAAGATGTTTTGATACCATTTTCTCTACATAGCTGTACTAATTGGATTAATTCTTGTCTGACTAATGGTCAAGGTTAATTGGTGGTTTGACATTATACAAAGCTGTTAACACCTTGTTTTATTGACATGATTCAATTTTGCCTTTAAGACAAATAATTGAATAATAATAAGCTTTAGAAATACAGTCGGGCCTCGTTTATTTGACATCCTTCTGTCCGGTTACATGGTATCAGGTCCCACTGTATCTTCTTAGGCATGTCGAATTAGCTGGTTTTCAATAGGAACTGAGCTCTCATAGATACTTAACTGTATAAGTTTGAGTAGTCAAAAGTAAATATTATCGCCTTTGGCCAGTCGAGTTAAAAATGGACCTGAAAATTATGTTCTTAATTTTGAGTTGAGGTGTTCTTTAAGTGAGGTTTTACTGTCTTAACTTACGAGAATATATCCATGATATAACGACAAACGCTGTCATATATTGCTGGATTATCATTGTCAAGTACACTGATTAGTTTACTGAAAACTTCATCATCGTCACATTCTCCGTCAAACTCTGGCATCCAGGATTCCTCCATTAACTGTTTAATGATACCCTGACCACGTGTTCTACGTCCTGATTTTGTCTCCTAGAAATAAATGTAAAGACTAGATACAGTTGAACCACATTTATTCGACAACCTTCTACTTGGTATCAATTCAGAAAAAAATATCAGGTCCCGATGTATCTTCTTATTAAAATGGGCTATTCGAAACCATGTGTCACAAGAAATAAAATTTTGCACCCAATGAATGCGAATATAATGAGGTCTGACTGCAGTTGTTTTTTATTCATGAACATATACTGTCAGGGCACTCATTTGGCCTTTTTAAGGGCCATTTACAGGTACCATTCCTCAACTTAAATATAGCATGTTTAGGACGGAAATTTCCTCATTTGCATGTTTTGGCAACATTCCCCAAAAAGTCGTCATCTTTGACCCTGACTGTTAACCTATAAAAATTGACATTTTTCGCTGAAATGATTTACAGAAAAACGTCAAACATGTTTTTTGTATTGTTTTTTATTTGAACAGAATTACACCAAAAGCCAATACCACAAACGTAACAAGCATGACATATTCTCTAGTTTTACAGCCTCCCCCCAAAAACTGCCTACCCAACATTTTTTTGGTATGACCTTTAACTTAACATGGCTGAAAGACGGGTACTGCACGTTGTTATAATTTGATACACACTCTTGCCAATTCATTTCAAAAGTCTTCTCAAAGTAACATGATATGAAATGAACACAATTTTGTGAACGGACAACAAGACCATAAACTATTTGCCAATGACAAGTATGGTAGCAATTCATGCTGTCTAGTAAACAATTTGGAAATTTTACACTAACCAAAACCGAAATATATTTTTTGGTCAGGTTACTGTAAATAAAAGGCCAGGTATATGTCTTCAACTCCGTTAATATAGAGTTATCATAATCGATATTCACACCATTGTAAGGGATAGATTGGCAAGTAGGATGCTCCATCATTTTATTTACACTGTTTTATTTGGCTGTGAGCATACCATAGTGTGTAATTGAGTGAACATTTATACCAATCCAAACAACGGATATTGCAAATCACCATTCCAAGACATTTCTTCTATTTTTCACCCATTGTTTGTGTTTACATTTCTTTCGCCTTTGTTCGCATTGTAATTATTTATGTCTATAAACATTATATTCATGCTTCCTCATGCTTCTTGACTGTCTGCACTTCTTTCTCGACTTCTATAGTTACTTCAGTATGCATTTTACTTAAGAACGCATTAATGAAAAGGTCAAGAGCACCATCTTCAAACGAACATCATATGAGCGCCGCTGTACGATTTCAAACCCCTTCTTTAAGTGACGTCATTTCCTGAAAACGTCACATGTGATGTCACCATGTACTGACCATTAGCAATATTGTCCCTATATGGCAATATGAAAACGAAGTGACCACATGGAGTAAATATTGTTTCCAGTTTGCAAATAGTGACATCACATGTTGCGTTTTCTTGAAATGACGTCACTTACAGAAGAGGTTGTAAATCCAATAGATATAGATATTTCTTACCTTTGGACGGATTGCTGAAGAGTCCTCATCAACTGCGTAGTTTGTCAGTTTGAAACTTTTCTCTCTTTTGGCACCTGACCTTCGACCTCTCCTCATAGAATCTGGAGTACCCATCTCAAGGTCAAATCTATTCATCTCAATCCTCTTACTCTTCACTGAAATATGAGGTTCAAAAATAACTCAAATGACCTTTGACCTGTGTACATGACTTTGACACAGAAGATATAACAAATTACTTAAAATAGAAAAAAGAGACCTTAGACTTCTTAATGTAACAATGAATACACAAACAGAATAGGGTATAATTATATTTATATAGCAACATTGTTATCATACAGAATATAGCAGTTGAAAAATTGTTGTCTTACAAAATACAGCAGTTGATAAAATTGTTATCCTACAACTATGGCAGTAGATAAAAAAATAACTATATAGCAGTTAATAAATTATTTTTGTACAGAATATGGCAGCTGACAAATTGTTATCATACTGAATATAGCATTTGATAAATTATTATTGTACGGAATATAGCAGTTAATAAATTGATATTGTACGAAATATCTCAATAGACAATTCTTAGTACAATTCCTGCCAGGTTTACAACAGATACAGAAGCATATACCGGTATGCTCACAAGTACAACTTATCTTTACACAACAACACTCAGTCTTCGACATAACCATAACCCAAAACTCCTGGCGAAAGTAAACTGGATCATACATGAACAACATAGTTTACATTAAATAAATAGCAAAGAAACTCCAGTTAGCCAGTTTATTGAGTTTAAGTCACAGACTGCAATACTGAATCAATGTGACTCCACAAATACAACAGAGGTACAATATGGATGTATACATGTTTATACACACTAACTTCGTGCTTCAAACTTTCTACAATAAAGATGTTGCTCTTCCTCAATTGCATATCTTACAACCTTTGCTGAAAGGGAGGTTAGAATTGTATTGCAACTCAATTTTGTTCACATGAATATCACAACAAACTAATCATGCATAACAGGGAGGTCAGTGTGAAGTATAGACTAGAAGCAATAACAGCTGTAGTAGTAATAACAGCTGTAGTAACAATAACAGCTGTAGTAGCAATAACAGTTGTAGAAGAAATAACAGCTGTAGTACCAATAACAGCTGTAGTAGCAATGACAGCTGTATTAACGATAACAGCTGTAGTAACACTAACAGCTGTAGTAGCAATAACAGCTGTAGTAGCAACAACAGCTGAAGTAGCATGAACATGTGCAGTAGCAATAACAGCTGTAGTAGCAATAACAGCTGTAGTAGCAATAACAGCTGTAGTAACGATATCAGCTGTAGTTGCAATAACAGCTGTAGTAGCAATGACAGCAGTAGTAGCAATAACAGCTGTATTAGCAATAACAGCTATGGTAACGATAACAGTTGTAGTAACAATAACAGCTGTAGAAGCAATAACATCTGTAGTAGCAATAACAGCTGTAGTAGCAATAACAGCTGTAGTAGCAATAACAGTTGTAGTAGCAATAACAGCTGTAGTAGTAATAACAGCTGTAGTAGCAACAACAGCTGTAGTAGTAATAACAGCTGTAGTAGTAATAACAGCTGTAGTAGCAACAACAGCTGTAGTAGTAATAACAGCTGTAGTAGCAACAACAGCTGTAGTAGTAATAACAGCTGTAGTAGTAATAACAGCTGTAGTAGCAACAACAGCTGTAGTATCAATAACAGCTGTAGTAACAATGACATCAGAAGTAGCAATAACAGATGTAGTAACACTAACGGCTGTAGTAGCAGTAACAGCTGTAGTAACAATAACAGCTATAGTAGCAGTAACAACAGTAGTTTCATTAACAGCAGTAGTAGCAATAACAGCACAAGACAAAAAAGAATTATCAGCACTCAGTTAGTAGTGTTATCTATTTCAGTCACTTAAATCAGTCACTCACATTTGGACATCTGAGTGCAGAGTGGTCAGTAACTGTTATAATTTATGGATCCTGGTTTGCTAAATATCATGCATGTTAGTAAGGTTTCACTAAAAATCTTATCATGCCATCCTATCTATCTATTATTTATCATAAGGTCATTATTAGTAAATTATTTGTTTGTTGTTACCTGACCCACAATATTTTCGATTGGTTGGAATTTTTTTTTTCAATTTTAGATGTTGCTAGATTTTTGCACATAACTATTCCGGTAAAGGACATGGTAAATGACACATAAGTCCAGTCTGAAAGTTGAGTCGAGGCCAATTGATGTGGGTTGGTAGGTGTACCACAAACAAAGAATTAGTAATAGATGGCCTCATTCATGCTTTTATACAATACGTTTCCAGGCCAATGTGTTTACATTCCACACAAGTACAAATATTTTACTACTCATGCAAACTTGGAATTTTTAACTGAACATTATATCAAACTGAAAGTGGTGACAATATATACCAGAGAGATCCAAGGACAGTATTCTTGCATTATGAGTTAAAGATTTCTCACAAAAAGTAATTCTTGAATTAAATGCAAAAAATAGCCAATTTTGTGAATTATCTTTACGCTCAAGTTCAGTGTGATATATATATCACTATTTCTTTAAACAATATTTTTGATGGAAAGTAATTTCTTAATCAAAGGACTGAAGGCCCTAGGAGTCGCTTTCAATTCAAGACTGCACGTTTTCCATATTGTCATATTAGAAATTAACATGCGACGATTCGGGTACACTCATTTGCCTAAAATGAAACCGATAATCCAGAAAAGCCGTTTATATCAAAACTCTCATCATTTCACAATTGATATATCCCTGACAAATCAGCCATTATGCTCATTAATATATAATTAAATCAGAGGACTTTATAAGTACTAGATTCTTGAGATGATGAATATGGCGGTACTTCGAGTACACAATCCGGTTGTTGATGATAGTAATGAGATGCTAAAGAGCCCATAAATCAGACAAAAATTCCAGATTTTACAGTAAACTATGTTTCTATTTGGTCAGTACTTTAATAAATCTCTAAATAATTTATTGTAAACAGAATACAAATTTTTGAAATGTAATTATTTAATTAATTAGAGGGATAGAAAATACCGAGAAATGACTATTAGCATCCTTAAGTGTTTAGTTAATATATCATTGTGTTCAATCAACTTTATTATAGTGTAATACTTTCTTTTTTTTAATATCACATCCTCCCACTTTTTAATATCACACACTCCCACTTTTTAATACCACACCCTCCCACTTTTTAATATCATGCCTCTCCAATTTTTTAATATCACATCCCTCCCACTTTTTAATATCACATCCCTCCCACTTTTTAATATCACACCCTCCCACTTTTTAATATCACACCTCTCCCACTTTTTAATATCACTCACGTCATACTTTTTAATATCAAACCCCGCCAACTTCAAATATCATACACTCCCACTTTTTAATATCACATCCCTCATACTTTTTAATATCAAACCCCTCCCATCTTTTAATATAAAACCCCTCCCACCTTTTTATATCACACCCCTCCCACTTTTTAAAATCACACACCTCATACTTTTTAATATCATGCTCCTGCCACTTTTTAAAATTGTACTCCTCTCACATTTTACAATATTCCTTACATAGTTTTATCATATTGTACCCCTCCCACTTTATTACACCACAACCTACCCACCTTTTCATATCAAACCCCTCCCTCTTTGTTCATCACATCCTAGTCCTATGTTTTAATACTGTTTAATTACTTCTGCATTTTTTTTATATTGTACCCCACCCACTTTTACGTAATGTACCCCCCCTACTTTTTTAAATATCATACCTCTCCCAACTATTTATCATAACCCTTACTGTTTGTGTAATATTTATAACCAGCACGTCTAAGCGCTTTATATGTACCTTTAAACTAGCATAAACTATGGCGGCACATCTGTTAACTTCTTATGTGAATGAAGTCTCGTTCATTCATTGTAAAAGTTTACAAGACTGTTTCAATAGGTTATTTACAGTAAAAAAGCTACTATTAAATCCAGATTATTTTGTAAGAGTAAAACAACCGATATAATTATGTACTTCATGCATGATCAAAAGTACACAATGTTTATGTAGGCAAGTTTTTCATCGGCTGCATACTTCACATTTTGCTTTCAACCATCCTTATGTATCAAATAATAACTATCGCAAAATTCGCCTGTTCTTTGGTTATATCACTGGAGTGTGAAAAAAAACAGTGTAAAAAGAATTATAAAAGACAAAATTTAGGTCATTTCTATAATTAAAGGGTGATAACTCCCGAGCTCAAGCAATACGGCTGAATATCAAACGTGTTAAAAATGTTATGCCCATACACATTCTGCCGGAATTTGGTGATGATTGGACAAAAGCTTCTTAAGTTATTGATCAAACAACTTACTTCACGCCCACCAATACACCACAGGTGCAACTATAATACGTCCCATTCCGGGCGTATACATATAGACTATAGGTAGAGTAGTATAAATCAAACTAGACTGTATTTTAACTATAAAAGTAATACAATGTAGTAGGGTTAACGCAAACATGAAATCGGGTCTATCGAGCAATGTACAAAAGTTGTCAATGTATACGCGAAATAGTTTTGCTTGTATAATAAATCAGTTACTCTTTGGTGAGATGACACACTGATAAACCAACTTGTATATGTGACAGATATAAAACAGACTATATCTTTAACAAGCTATCTATAATCAGTCACATGACAGAGGTAAACACTTCCTTGTCTATCGGGTTGTTATACAAATAATTCATTCAAGATGGCTGCGAGGAAGGACAGTGAAAATTTAACTCATTCTCAAAAGAATGCTGGTGATGCGTTTTTTGACTTATGTTGTTCTCCTTGTGCTAAGAAGAAATTAAATAAACAAGCAGTGAAGTATTGCACGACTTGCAAGGACTATTTTTGTGCCAGCTGTGTTGAAAGTCATAAAATGTTCAAAGCAATGTCAAATCATGTGTTGATTGAACCACAAACCAGCAGATCAACTTCTAGTAAAACAGGAACTAAGTTTGACGCAATCCCGACACAGCTGTGTAAGAAACATCATACTGAAGTTGTTAACATGTACTGCCGTAGTGAAGACACGGTAGGATGCTCTGTGTGCTTCTTGTACGAACACAGGTATGTATTTAAATTTTGTTATTAGTGATGTTATTGTACTTGTTCAAAATCTTGTTCAAACCATTTTAGGGCTGCCATTATATAAATGCAGAATTGTACAACGGTATAAGAAAATGAATTGTTAACTACCGTTCCTGAAAGGCGTAGTAATGGAGTGTAGAGCGTTAGACTTGTAACCTGTAGGTCATGAGTTAAATCTTGCATTGAGCTTCAACCGCAGATTACAGCATTCCTCAATTTGGTGAAGGTACTGGTTTGAAAAGGGGAAGCAATTATTGATAGCGATTAATAAAAGATGTTCTAACTTCTTTTGATATTGATGTGGAATAAATATTGTTTTAATTATTGACTTGATCAATAGTATCATGTTGCATGAATGTGGCTATTGCTAAATAAAAAGCTACTATATCTTTACATTGATAAAACTTGGGCATAGATAGTTTAAACAGTCAATACCTTCACTTGAAATGTTTTATAACTGAATGCAAGTTTACAGATTTAATGTCCTTATTTTAATCATATGAATTTGTCAAATGGAGTTTAAATTAATAGGGAAGTGTTTACCTTAACAACTAGGGGTGTCATGATATATTGATTACTGTACCTGGGTACATTAAATATGCAGACAAACTACATGTATATTGAAGTGAACAGACTGGTTTGTGAAATTGTCTCTTGAAGATCTTTGATTTATCTAGTCAACAAATCCTATTACTCAAAATTTGAAATGATTACTCATATAGGACCCATATTTATATAATGTTATCCTATTAATAACTGAAAAGTAGGTACTTAAGTTTCTAAGGACAGGAATTTGTACTCAAGTACAGAAATATTGGGAGTTTATCTGCCATATGCAAACTGAGTTGGAGATTGTTTAGTCAAATCTTAAACGTTTCCATATTTCAGAATGATGTTGAAGTTGTTACTTCTATCTAATACATATGCTATTCAGTCTTATTTACTCACCCAAAAGCAAAATAAAATCTCTATCAACATGGTTGAACTTTATTTTTTAAATATTTATATTAAGAAAATCATTTCCAGGTCCTGCGATGACATCCACTACATACCAGAGTATGTACAATCAAATTTCCCCACAGCACAAATAAAACAAATCAACACTGATTTAAAACAAGCCATCAAATCCATGACGAAACTGAAGACACAACATGACAATTTGGACGATAATCTGGATAAAGGCAAAGCCACTTGTAAGCAAGAAATACAGAAGTACAGAGCGGAAATAAATCGTATCATTGACAAGATAGAAGCAGCCACACTGGCAGAACTTGAGGCTAGACATAAAGACACAAAAAAGAAGACTGGAGATACGCATTACAACATACAGGACGTTCATGATGAAATGATAAGGTTCAAGTCTGAGATTGAATCTGACCAAAGTAATGACTCTCAGAAATTTGTCATTGCTAAGCTAAGTCAATGTTTGATGAGGCAAGGGCAAGATCTGCAGTCAGAATTAACCCATGATCAAACAACTCAACTGACATTTACAAGAAATACTGACATCATGAATTTCCTATTGAGCATAGTTGCATTAGGATTGCTGAGCCCTCCACTGGTACAAGACTCATCGCTACCAACAGCTACTACCAGCAGTAAACAACCAAAGGCAATATATCCCACTACAAGTCCATCAGCATCCGGTGATGACAGAAACACCACGAAAATCGCAACACAACAACAAGATACTATGACAGCTATAAAACCACGGAAACAAAGCCTTTATAAAATACTCAGTAAATCAACGCATAACATAAAACAACAAGATGACAAGAAAACATGTTATATATGGTCATCCTGTATTTTAGACAATGGTAATATCTTGTTGGCTGATTATGCAAATAAGAAGTTAAAATTAGTCGATAGTAGAACATATACAGTCAGATCATCATTAGTACTGGATGCCAATCCAGTGTCAGTATGTAGAGTAAGTAGTACAGAAGCAGCAGTATGTCTGAAAAATGGAACAATACAGTTTGTATCTACATGTGATAAACTTGTACCAATACGTTCACTTAGTATGAAACATGGGTGTAGCCGTATTGCTGTAATAACATATAAGATGTATGTATGTGATTGTAGATCTGTATATATCTATACATTGAATGGTAAACTTATACAGACAATTAGTAAGGATAAATCAGGAAATTATATATTCTCAAAGATCTGGGATATTACTGTGAGTGATGATGAGAAGATGATGCATGTAACTGACTGGGAGAATGGTGTGATTACATTGAATACTGATGGAAATGTTGTATGGAGATATTCTGGTACAGCACTAAGTAAGGCATGGGGAGTATGTACTGATGGGAATAGTAATGTGATTGTATGTGGTGCTGGGTCACACAATGTAGTACAACTAGCACCAGATGGACAATACATGGGAGAGATTGCTACACGTACTGATGGTATGTATGGTCCAGCAACAGTGTGCTATGATAGAAACAACAACACACTGATTGTAGGAAAGAGTGACAACAATATAACGGTTTTAAGACTGGAGCGTTAGCCCCATGTCTTTAGTAACCGTAATTTTGGAAACAGCCGTATCAGAGTTAAACACATTTGATAGTTTCACAATCCCCACAGCCAGTGCGAATACAAATCCTAGTATCAGACTTAGACACATTTATCGGTTTCACAATCCCCACAGCCAGTGCGAATACACATCCTAGTCTATATTTAGACAGGCGAGTCGACATGTGTTCAGAGCCATTCAGCCAGCCGCTTACAACAACTTGCTAATGTCCGAAATGTAGGACAGTAAACATGTGTAAATAAATGTTATGCGAGTGTGTATTGAATAAGCTTTCACTGTCATAGAAATGCCGCCGAGACTATGGGAATTGCTAGAAAAACTAAATAAATCAAACGTAAGTGACTATCGTTTCGTCGGCATGCCAAAATTATTCCGATGCCTGTAAATGTGTAGTGATTTGAGGTCATTTAAACAACTGTACGGGCGGAATCTGTGTAAATTTTAAAATGCGTCATATCGTTACTTGGCATCTTGTTAATCAGATTCGCCACGCTATTTTTAAAACGTATCAGTACAAACCTCGATGAATGAACGAAACACTGCCTTCTGTAAGTGTTACACTTTTAATGACATGAACTAAAACCTATAGCTAGATAGTCAACATTTCCTTCGACGCAAAAGGCTATACACTGCGTACACATTTTATTGGTTTAACACTGGAAAATACCGATCTATTATAAACTCAGTAGTCACGTGATCGTGTCGACCAATGGCATTTAGTATCAGGAACGAACGGTGATTTCCTAAGGTCATATATCAAAATATACTGGGTAAAACAGCAGCGGGTGAATGTAACGGTAGAGGAATCAAAGCGCTGTGTGGAGCGTATAGTCATACATGCACGTAAGTGAACTAGTCCCTCTTTCCATCCCCGAGCGAGACAGTGCAATGCTTCTACAATCTCTACCTGAGAAGTCTTTACGAGTCACATAAACTTCGACTGCCTCAGTCAAAAAAAAGTTCTTGTAAAAACAGATTTAAGTTCAAAACAACTTGGATAAATTCATATCAGAAATGGATTCTCGTTGTCATTTCTAATTGAAAACTCATATTTCGGTCTTTATTTCATATAGCTTAAATATGTGATTTTAATTCCGTTTCATCAGAACTCCAGCGTTCATGCCGCCATACTGTTTACATGATATTGGAATAGTATTTCCAAAACTAGTGCCTAACGACCATCCGAGGCACTTGACGTAGTAGGCCAAGGTTTTCCGAATATAACAATATCATGACTCTACAGTATTGTGAAATTCTACTAAAATACTTTAATTATCTGTAAAGATATGTTTATATATGTTATTATGATTATATTAGATCGTAACACGTTTTTGTTATTATATCAGAATTATGTTTGCAAATTGTTATTTAAAGAGGATGTTTTGATGAGTTGAAATGAAATATATTATGTTAAGCACCATACTGGTGCTGAACATGATAAATGGATATGTCTGCAGTTACATTTTTTATTTTGTATTTGTGATTTGAGTATATTTAGAAAGAATCTAGACTTTATATATTAAGTGGTATGCTTTAACGTTTTCATGGGATGATGTCTGTAAAATTTAATTGGTTACCAAAAATATAAACAATGATTGTATATATACTATATATCAATAAAAATAAAAAATAGATCGTTTAATTCATACTTTTAAATTTCTAAATGTTGCATTATGTAAATAATCATTCAATGTACATATATGTCATTGTGTTGTAGATAATTGTTTTTATATGTCAAGGACTTGATTACAATATTGAAGTTTTATAAAAACAAATACTAGTATGTTTGTCCTATAGTTCGTCGACATTACATATTAATATTTTTAAACACCACAATATAATTTCCAAACAATGTTCTTTACCATATTTTTAACTATAAATTCATTTTAGATGAATCTATATAAAATATAGGGTGTGAAAGATTTCTTTAAATAAATATTTATTGATCAAAGTACTTCAAAGATTTATTCATTTATTTGTATCTACTTTTCAATAGGCATTGCTTAGCAACCTTGTTTTATCAGCTGCCGTTTGACACCTTGTTTTATCAGCTGCCATCTTGTATACTGGTCAAATTAAACACGTATTGAGTTTTGTAAGTTTCTGCTTTTAAAATATCATTGATGAACTGTTTGTTTATGTATATGTATCACAGTACGTTTTATGTAGCTAATCTTACATACATAACCTTCTACTTTGTTATCTACCGTATGTCAGACCAATGATTGTTTACTTTAACAAAATTCATAGGGACAATAAAATGGTGTATTGTATCTGGGACAAATGAGCATTTCAGTCAATCCATATTGTAATACGTAATATATATTTTTGTCAATATTGTTTTAAGTTGATTTTATATTTTGCTCAAGTAACTAATTTCTCAAAGCCTGATAAGTTGGTTAGAAATATTAATTCATGATATAATATCAAACTACGAACTTATCAGCTGAGTGATTACTGAGGCGTTTTCTGTTATGTAATTGACAGACATTGTTTACCGTTACATAATCTGTATACAAAATTTGCATATAAAAATTTACACTTCAATTTTTAATGCTCTTTTGTAGTAATTCCAATTATGTTCTTCAAATTGTCCAATAATGCAAAGTATTAAATTTTGTGTTGCAGTTAAGATATTTTCGAGACCTTTGCAGAGAACTAGATATTCAAAATATTGAATATTTTTATTTGGATAAAAGATCGAACATTGTCTAACATCTATTATTCATGACCTACATTGGCTACTGAGCGCTAAATGAGTATAATGAAAATCATTATTTTACTTTTATTCACGTTATTACACCATGGGTCTGGCTTGTAATGTTTAAGTATTTTGTCATCACTTAAATAAAAGTGTTAATATTTGCAAAAATAAATTTATTTTACGCGGAGAGGAACCGAGTCATGTTATCTTTTATTAGATTTATATCATGTGGGACATCGTCTACTTAAGTTTGTCGAGTTGGATTTATCTAAATAATGACTTATGGATTTATTTCCATGGACCAAACTCATGGGTTCCCCGCAATAGACTCATAGGCCCTATAATGGTATGTTTCACAGCTTATTTGTCTTTTACAAATTTCTGATTGCCACAATGTTCTCCATGATGTCTACATGATATGTAATGGACAGAGAAGATGACAAACTTTCAGAAGAACTGGCAATCGCCTATTTGGGATGTTAAAATTAGCAATGCTAGTATTAAACAACACAAAGGTTTTACACAAAATTTGGATGGTAGACTTAGTGATGCTCCAATGTTTAAATGTTTGAGTCAAATCTCTGTGAGAAAAAGGAATGGCTCCATGTTGTACAATAGCACCTTGGACAGAGGGAAATGACACATTTTCGGAACAGCTGGCAAATGCGCATTATGGATGTTAATATTATTAATGCTAGTACTAAACAACACGAAGGTTTTACTCAGAATTTGGATGGTAGACTTATATGTGTACAACTTATAACTACATGATTAAATGTTTGAGTCAAATCTCTGTGAGAAAAACTATACAATTTCTAATCATCAGTAATACAAATCTAGCACAATTCTATTATGCAAACATGCTCATGCATTCTCTCTACATTCCGTATGATAGATATATAACCTGAGTGTAAAGTTCCTGATGATACTCTACTTATGTCACTTGTTGCTGAATTATCAGTATTACATAAATTACACTGCAACTTTGTCATCATTGGACAACACCGAAGATATATCGTAATATCTAGACACAAAAGTCCTGCTTGAAAGTAGAGTCAATGCCAAATGCTGTGGTTTGGTCAGGACACCACAAACAAAGAATTAGTAATAGATGGCCTCATTCATGCTTTTATACAATACATGTTTATGCTAATTTGTTTACATTCGACACAAGTACAAACATTTTACTACTCCTGCAAACTTGGAATTTTTAACTGAACATTCAACATTTAACAAATTACCAATGCATACAATGTACTCTTTATTCACAAATTATTTAAATTTATTCCTAACCGAAATCAATTTTTTAAATATCAAACTGAAGGTGATGACAATTTAAACCAGAGAGATCCAAGGACAGTATTCTAGCATTATGAGTTAAAGATTTCTCACAAAAAGTTAATTCTTGAATTAAATGCAAAAATAGCCCATTTTGTGAATTATCTTTACTCTCAAGTTCAGTGTGATTAATAGATACTTTGTCAATATTTTTTTAAACAATATTTTTGATGAAAAGTAATTTCTTAATCAAAGAACTGAAGGTCCTTGGAGGCGCATGCAGGTACACTCATTTGCCTAAAATAAAACCGATAATCCAGAAAAGCTGTTTATATCAAGACTCTCACCATTCCACAATTGATATATCCCTGACAAATCAGCCATTACACTCATTAAATATATAATTAAATCAGAGGACTTTATAAGTACTATCTTCCTGAGATGATGAATATGGCTGTTCTTCCAGTAGACTATCCAGTTGTTGATGATACAATGAGATGCTAAAGGGCCCAAAATATCAGACAACTTCGTCGAGGTCAATATTTCATGACCTGAAGCTATCAGTTTATTTAAGGATGGTAACAGTTACTGTTCTGTAGTTGCCTTTTCGGTAAACTTAACAAAACAATGATAGGTAAATATCTAAGGAGCTTCTATTATCATAATTATAATGAACAGGCAAAAAAATGCAAACCCCTCACAAAAATTCCAGATGTTACAGTAAACTATGTTTCTATTTGGTCAGTACTTTGATAACTCTCTAAATAATTAATTGTAAACAGAATACAATTTTTTCAAATGTAATTAAATAAATAATTAGAGGGATAGAAAATACTGACAATTAGAGGGATATGACAATTAGCATCCTTAAGTGTTTAGTTAATATATCATAATGGGTTCAATCAACTTTATTATAGTGTCATACTTTTTCTTTTTTAATATCACACCCTCCCACTTTTTAATATCACACCTCTCCAATTTTTTGATATCACACCCCTTACACTTGTTAATATCACTTCCTCCCACTTTTTAATATCACATCTCTCCCACCTTTTAATATCACACCCCTCTCACTTTTTAATATCACATCGTCCCACTTTTTAATATCACACCCTCCCATTTTTTAATATAAAACCCCTCCCATTTTTTAATATCACATCTCTCCCAATTTTTAATATCACAACCTCCCACTTTTTAATATCAAACCCTCCCACTTTTTAATATCACACCCTCCCACTTTTTAATATCACATCTCTCCCACTTTTTAACATCACACGCTCCAACTTTTTAATATCACATCTCTCCCACTTTTTAAAATCACACCTCTCACATTTTTTAATATAAAACCCCTCCCATGTTTTAATATCACACCCTCCCACTTTTTAATATCACATCTCTCCCACTTTTTAATATCACAACCTCCCAATTTTTAATATCACACCCTCCCACTTTTTAATATCACACCCTCCAACTTTTTAATATCACTACTCCGATTTTTTAACATCACATCTCTCCCATTTTTTAATATCACACCCTCCCACTTTTTAATATCACACCTCTCCCACTTTTTAATATCACACACCTCTTACATTTTTTAATATCAAACCCCTCCCACTTTTTAATATCACACCCTCCCACTTTTTAATATCACACCCTCCCAATTTTTAATATCACACCTCTCCCACTTTTTAATATCACACACCCCTAACATTTTTTAATATCAAACCCCTCCCACTTTTTAATATCACACCCTCGCACTTTTTAATATCACACCCTCCCCCTTTTTAATATCACACACCTCATACTTTTTAATATCACACCCTTTTCACTTATAATATCACACACCTCCTACTTTTAATATCACACAGCTAAAACTTGTTTATATCACACACCTCATACTTTTAAATAGCACACTCCTCCACTCCTCCCACTTTTTAAAATTGTACTCCTCTCACATTTTACAATATTCCTTTCATACTTTATCATATTGTACCCCTCCCACTTTACTACATCACAACCTACCCACCATTTCATATCAAACCCCTCCCTCTTTGTTTATCACATCCCTCCCATGTTTTAATACTGTTTAATTACTTCTGCAACTTTTTTATATTGGACCCCACCCACTTTTTCATAATGTACCCCCCCCCCCCCACTTTTATAAATATCATAACTTTTTTATCATAACTCTTACTGTTTGTATATCCTTTTTAACCAGCACGCCTAAGAGTTTAATATGTACCTTTAAACTATCATAAACTATCGCTGTACATCGGTTAATTTCTTACATGAATATGTCTCAATCATTCGTTATAAATGTGTAAAAGTTTACTAAAACGGTTATATAGGTTATTTACAGTAACAATTTTAAATCCAGATTATTTTGTAAGAGTAAAAAAACTGATATAATTATGTACTTCATGCATGATCAAAAGTACACAATGTTTATGTAGGCAAGTTTTTCATCGGCTGCATACTTCACATTTTGCTTACAACCGTCCTTGTGTATCAAATAATAACTATCGCAAAATACGCCCGTTCCCCAGTTATGTGAAACAAAACAGTGTAAAAAGGATTATAAAAGACAAAATTAAGGTAATTTCTATAATTAAAGGGCAATAACTCCTGAGTGAATTGAGCGATATGGCTGGTATTCAAACTTGTCTGAGATATTACACATTATGACTAGATTTGGTGATGATTGAACAAATACTTCTAAAGTTATTGATCAGACAAATTACTGGACGCAACCCGCCCACCAGTACACTTCAGGTGAAACTATAATACGTCCCATTCCGAGTGTGTAAATAAGGAATATAGGTAGAGTAGTATAAATCGAACAAGACTGTCTTTAACAATAACAGTAATAGTAGGGTTAAGGCAAACATGAAATCATGTCTATCGAGCAATGTACAGAAGTTGTCAATATGCCACTTAAATCAGCAAGATTTGCTTGTATAATAAAACACTTATTCTTTGGCGAGATGACACGCTGATAAACCAACGTGTATATGTGAAAGATATAAAACAGAATATATCTTTAACAAGCTATTTGTAGTCAGTCACATGACAGAAGTAAACACTTCCTTCTCCACCGGGTTGTTATACAACTAATATATTCAAGATGGCTGCGAGGAAGGACAGTGAAAATTTAACTCATTCTCAAAGGAATGCTGGTGACGCGTTTTTTGACTTATGCTGTTCTCCTTGTGCTGAGAAGAAATTAAATAAACAAGCAGTGAAGTATTGCACGACATGCAAGGACTATTTTTGTGCTGGCTGTCTTCAATATCATAAAATGTTCAAGGCAATGTCAAATCATGTGTTGATTGAACCACAAACCAGCAGACCAACTTCAAGTAAAACAAGATCTAAGTTTGACGCAATCCCGACACAGCTGTGTAAAAAACATCGTACTGAAGTTGTTAACATGTACTGCCGTAGTGAAGACACGGTAGGATGCTCCGTGTGCTTCTTGTATGAACACAGGTATGTATACTTATGTAATATTTTATGTGAACCACAATTTATCTTTACAATATGTATTATTAAACAGAAATACATTTACTGACAAAGGCATTAGTGCGGGAGAAGTGCATTTAAATTTTGTCATTAGTGATGTTATTGTACTTGTTCAAAATCTTGCACAACGGTATAAGAAAATGAATTGTTGACTACCGTTCCTGGAAGGCGTAGTAATGGAGTGTAGAGGGTCAGACTCGTAACCTGTAGATCATGCGTTCAAATCTTGCATTGATCTTTAACCGTAGATAACATCATTCCTCAATTTGGCGAAGGTACTGGTTTAAAAAGGGGAAGCAATTATTGATAGCGATTAGTAAAAGATGTTCTAACTTCTTTTGATATTGATGAGGAATAAATATTGTTTTAATAATTAATTGATCAATAGTATCATGTTGCATGAATGTGGTCACACAAAGGCTACAAAATAAAGAGCTAGTATATCTTTATATTGATAAAACTTGGGCATAGATAGTTTAAACAACCAATACCTTCACTTGAAATGTTTTCTAATTGAATACAAGTTTACCGATTTTAATCATATGAATTTGACAAATGGAGTTTAAAGTAAGACGGAAGTGTTTACGTTAACAATTAGGGTTGTCATGATATATTGATTACGGTACCTGTGTACATCAGATATGCAGACAAACTATATTGAAGTGAACAGACTGGTTTGTGAAATTGTCAAGTGATTTAACTAGTCAACAAATCCTATTACTCAACATTTGAAATGATAACTCATATTGGACCCATATTTATATAATGTTATCCTATTAATTACTGGAAAGTAGGTACTTAAGTTTCTATGGACAGTATTTTGTACTCAAGTACAGAAATGTTGGGATTTTATCCGCCATACCGATTTCGTCTGCTTATGCAAAACTGAGTTGGAGATTGTTCGTTCAATTTTTAAACATTTCCATATTTTAAAATGATGTTGGAGTTGTTACTTCTATCTAATACATATGATATTCAGTCTTAATACTCACCAAAAAGCAAAATAAAATCTCTATAAACATGGTTGAACTTTATTTTTTAAATATTTATATTAAGAAAATAATTTCCAGGTCCTGCGATGACATCCACTACATACCAGAGTATGTACAATCAAATTTCCCCACAGAACAAATAAAACAAATCAACACTGATTTAAAACAAGCGATCAAAGCCATGACGAAACTGAAGACACAACATGACGGATTGGACGACAATCTGGATAAAGGCAAAGCCACCTGTAAGCAAGAAATACAGAAGTACAGAGTGGAAATATATCGTATCATTGACAAGATAGAAGCAGCCACACTGACAGAACTTGATGCTAGACATAAAGACACAAAAAAAAGACTGGAGATACGCATCACAACATACAGGACGTTCATGATGAAATGATAAGGTTCAAGTCTGAGATTGAATCTGACCAAAGTAATGACTCACAGAAATTTGTCATTGCTAAGCTAAGTCAATGTTTGATGAGGAAAGGGCAAGGTCTGCAGTCAGAATTAACCCATGATCAAACAACTCAACTGACATTTACAAGAAATACTGACATCATGAATTTCCTATTGAGCATAGTTGCATTAGGATTGCTGAGCCCTCCACTGGTACAAGACTCATCGCTACCAACAGCTACTAGCAGCAGTAAACAACCAAAGGCAATACATGCAGCTACAAATCTATCAGTATCCGATGATGACAGAAACACCACGAAAATCGCAACACAACAACAAGATACTATGACAGCTATAAAACCACGGAAACAAAGCCTTTATAAAATACTGAGTAAATCAACGTCTAACATAAAACAAGATGATGATGAAAAATGTGATATATGGTCATCTTGTATTTTAGAAAATGGTAATATCTTGCTGGCTGATTATGATAGTAAGAAGTTAAAATTAGTCGATAGTAGAACATATACAGTCAGATCATCATTAGTACTGAATGCCAATCCAAGGTCAGTATGTAGAGTAAGTAGTACAGAAGCAGCAGTATGTATGTTGAATAATAAAATACAGTTTGTATCTACCCGTGGTGATAAACTTGTACCAATACGTTCACTTAGTATGAAACATGGGTGTAGCTGTATTGCTGTTATAACAGATAAGATATATGTATGTGATTTGGTATCTGTATATATCTATACATTGATAGGTAAACTTGTACAGACAATAAGTAAGGATAAATCAGGAAATGATATATTCTCAAAGATCTGGGATATTACTGTGAGTGATGATGAGAAGATGATACATGTAGCTGACTGGGAGAATGGTGTGATTACATTGAATACTGATGGAAATGTTGTATGGAGATATTCTGGTACAGCACTAAGTAAGGCATGGGGAGTATGAACTGATGGGAATGGTAATGTGATTGTTTGTGGTTTAAAGTCACACAATGTAATACAACTAGCACCAGATGGACAATACATGGGAGAGATTGCTACAATTAGTGATGGTGTGTCTTGTCCATCAACAGTGTGCTATTATAGAAACAACCACAAACTGAGTGTAGGAATGAGTTGTGACAATAATATAACAGTATTTACTGTACAGTAACAAACCAGTTCTACACGAATCGATCAAGCAATGCTTTACAAAACATAAATAAAATTTCAAATCACCTTTAAAACTAACATTTGATCATTATAAAAACATGAATAGTGATATAACCATACATGAGAAACAAGATATGTATCCTGAAGGAGCACAGCAACCGTACAGGAATCATAAATTTATCTCAATCAACATAAACATGTACAGAGCAAACAGATAAACATTTTTTCTCCAATAATTACAAAAATCTATGCAAATAAGAAAATAAATAGTAAGTTCACAATTAGCACTGAAGAATGATGCCATTATGTGTGTGTGGTTTGATTATTGGCTTAAAATATTGACAAATTCAGGAAGATATGGTGTTATTAATGAGTGGTCTGAATTTCAAAGTGACCGTTAAGTGAGATTTTGCTATATTCGGCCATTGAAATCGATATTGACACCACATGTAGGATAATATCCATTCAGCTCTCGGATATTTCCGTACCACTTCGTTACTCTACAAACATCCTCCAGTGTATGTCAGGCGGAGCTCTATGTGGCAAAATTCAACATTTAGTGCGGTCAAAAAATAGTTCTCGTAAAAAAGATTTAACTTCAAAACAACTTCAATAAATTCACATATTTGTATTTGTGATTTTTGAATATTTAGAAAGAATCTTCACTTTATATATTAAGTGGTATGCTTTAACGTTTTCATGGGATGATGTCGTCTTTAAAATTTAATTGGTTACCAAAAATATAAACAGTGATTGTATATACATGTACTATATATCAATAAACATAAAACGTAGATAGTTTAATTCATACTTTCAAATTTCAAATGTTTGCATTATGTAAATAATCATTCAATATACATGTATATCATTGTGTTGTAGATAATTAAACTAAGTGGTTATATGTATCAAGGACTTGATTACCATATTGCAGTAATTATTTTATAGAAACAAATTTTAGTACGTTTGTCCTATTGTGTGTTGACATTACATATCAATACTTTGAAACACCAAAATATAATTCCCGAAAAATGCTCTTTACATAATACATTTATATCTTTAATTTTCTTTTGGATAAGTCTATATAAAACTTAGGGTGGGAAAGATAGTTTTCAAATAAATAATAACTTCAAAGATGTATTCATATATCTGTGTTTCCTCTTCAATAGGCATTGCTTAGCAACCTTGTTTTACAAGCTATTTGACACGTATTGAGTTTAGTTTTGTAGGTTTTCGGTAGACACAACCGACATTTCGAGCGTGAATCAATGTATCAGTGGGGCCCCCACAGTGTGTCATATAAATAACCCATGTATTTCTTAAAATGATGTCAAATAGTGTTTTTTTTTACTGTATCTTTGTTATTAAATCATTGATAAACTCGTATTTAATGTCTCTGTATCACAGCACGTTTTATGTAGTTAAGCTTACACGTATGACCTTGTACTTTGTTATCTATATCAGACCAATGAATGTTTACTTTAACTACATTTATTGTGACAATAAAATTGTGTTATTTACATGTATATATTTGACAATTTTGTTTTAAATTGATTTTATATTTTGATCAAGCAACTAATTTCCCAAAACCTGGTACGTTGTTTATGAATATTAATTTATAATATAATATTAAAGTACAAACTTATCAGCTGAGTGACTACTGGTGCGGTTTCAGTTACGTAATTGACAGACATTGTTCAATGTTATATACTCTGTATACCAAATTTGCATACCAAAAATACAATTCAACTTTGAATGCTCTTTTGTTACTATTATGTTCTTCAAATTGTCAAGAAATGCAAAATATCAAATTTTGTGCTGCAATTATTTTTTTTCGAAATCTTTGCAGAGATCTATATTTTTAATTGACTTAGAGATCGGTCGTTGTCTTACATCAATTATTTATGACCTACACTGGCTATTGAGCACTTGAGTATAATTCTTTTTTCACTTTTATTTACGTTATTACACAATTGGTCGGGCATGTTATTTTATGTATTTTGTCATAACTTACATAAAAAATGTTAATATTTGCAAAAATAAAATTATAATACACAGAGAGGATCCAAGTCCTGTTATCTTTTATTAGGTTTATGTCATGTGGCTCATCGTCTACTTAAATCTGCCGCTACCTATAAGGCATCATGTTGGGACTTTTAATCTAAATCATGACTTGTGGATTTATTTCGATGGACCAAACTCATGGGTTCTCAACAATAGACTGATGGGCACCACATTGGTATATGTCACTGCTCATTGGTCTGTCACAAAATTCTGAAGAACAGAATGTTCTCCATGTTGGACAATTACCACCTTGGATAGCCACCAAGCACAACAACCATTTATATACATGTATATGCAAGGTCAAATCCGTCTAAATGCTTACAATTCTTGCCAGGTTTACAACAGATACACAAGTGTATATGCTTACATGTACAACTTATGTTTAAGCCACAACACTCAGTCTAAGACATATTACCACAATCCCAAACGCTTAGTTTAAGTCACAGACTGCAATACTGAACCAATGTGACTCCACAACTATAACAGAGGTACAATATAACGGCTGTAGTAGCAGTAACAGCTGTAGAAACAATAACATCAGAAGTAGCAATTACAGCTGAAGTAGCAATAACAGCTATAGTAGCAGTAACAGCAGCAGTATCATTAACAACTGTAGTAGCAATAACAGCACAAGACAAAAAAGAATTATCAGCACTCAGTTAGTAGTGTAATATATTTCAGTCACTTAAATCAGTCACTCAAATTTGGACATGTGAGTGCAGAGTGATGAGTAACTGTTATAATTTCTGGATCCCGCTATGCTAAATATCATGAATGTTAGTAAGGTTTCACTAAAAATCTTATCATTCCATCCTATCTATCTATTATTTATCATAAGGCCATTATTAGTAAATTATTTGTTTGTTGTTACCTTTTTTTTCAATTTTAGATGTTACTAGATTTTGCACATTACTATTCCGGTAAAGGACAAGGAAAATGACACATAAGTCCAGCCTGAAAGTTGAGTCGAGGCCAATTGATGTGGGTTGGTAGGTGTACCACAAACAAAGAATTAGTAATAGATGACCTCATTCATGGTTTTATACATTACGTTTTCAGGCCAATTTGTTTACATTCGGCACAAATACAAACATTTTACTACTCATGCAAACTTGGAATTTTTAAGTGAACATTCAAAATTTAACAAATTACCAAGGCAGATTACTCTTTATTCACAAATTACTTTAACTGAGTGAAATCAATTTTTTTAATATCAAACTGACGGTGGTGACAATATATACAAGAGAGATCCAAGGACAGTATTCTTGCATTATGAGTTAAAGTTCAGTGTGATTTATAGATACTATGTCATTATTTCTTTAAACAATACTTTTGATGGAAAGTAATTTCTTAATCAAAGGACAGAAGGTCCTGTGAGGCGCTTTCAATGCAATACTGCACGTTTTCCATATTATCATATTAGAAATTAATATGCTACGATTCGGGTACACTCACATGCCTAAAATGAAACTGATAATCCAGAAAAGCTGTTTATATCAAGGCTCTCGTCATTTCACAATTCATATATCCCTGACAAATCACCCATTATACTCATTAATATATATTTAAATCAGAGGACATTATAAGTACTAGATTCTTGAGATGATGAATATGGCGGTACTTCGAGTAGACTATCTGGTTGTTGATGATAGCAATGAGATGCTAAAGGGCCCAACAAATCAGACAACTTCGCGAGGTCAATATTTCATGACCTGAAGCTATCAGTTTATTTAAGGATGGTAACAGTTACTGATCTGTAGTTGCCTTTTTCGGTTTAGTTGTAAACTTAACAAAACAATGATAGGTAAATATCTAAGGAGCTTCTATTATCATAATTATAATGAACAGGCAAATAAATGCAAACCCCTCACAAAAATTCCAGATGTTACAGTAAACTATGTTTCGATATGGTCAGTACTTTGACAAATCTCTAAATAATTAATTGTAAACAGAATACAATTTTTTCAAATGTAATTAAATAAATAATTAGAGGGATAGAAAATACTGACAATTAGAGGGATATGACTATTAGCATCCTTATGTGTTTAGTTAATATATCATAATGTGTTCAATCAACTTTGTTATAGTGTGATACTTTCTATTTTTTAATATCACACCATCTCACTTTTTAATATCACACCCTCCCACTTTTTAATATCACACCTCTCCCACTTTTTAATATCACAACCTCCCATTTTTTAAAATAACACCTCTCACATTTTTTAATATCCAACCCCTCCCACTTTTTAATTTCACACCCTCCCACTTTTTAATATCACACCCTCCCACCTGTTTAATATCACACACCTCATACTTTTTAATATCACACCCTTGTCACTTATAATATCACACACCTCATACTTTTAATATCACACACCTCATACTTTTAATATCACACACTTTTCACTTATAATATCACACACCTCATACTTTTAATATCACACAGCTAAAACTTTTTTATATCACACACCTCATACTTTTAAATATCACACAGCTAAAACTTTTTTATATCACACACCTCATACTTTTAAATATCACACAGCTAAAAAAATTTATATCACACACCTCATACTTTTAATATCACACAGCTAAAACTTTTTTATATCACACACCTCATACTTTAAATATCACACAGCTAAAACTTTTTTATATCACACACCTCATACTTTTAATATCACACAGCTAAAACTTTTTTATATCACACACCTCATACTTTAAATATCACACAGCTAAAACTTTTTTATATCACACACCTCATACTTTAAATATCACACAGCTAAAACTTTTTTATATCACACACCTCCTACTTTTAAATATCACACAGCTAAAACTTTTTTATATCACACACCTCATACTTTTAAATATCATACTCCTCCACTCCTCCCACTTTTTAAAATTGTACTCCTCTCACATTTTACAATATTCCTTTCATACAAACCAGCACGACTAAGCGTTTAATATGTACCTTTAAACTATCCTAAACTATCGCTGTACATCGGTTAATTTCTTACATGAATATGTCTCAATCATTCGTTATAAATGTGTAAAATTTAAGTTTACAAAAACGGTTCTATAGGTTATTTACAGTAAAAATGATACAATTAAATCCAGATTATTTTGTAAGAGTAAACAAACTGATATCATAAATTATGTACTTCATGCATGATAAAAAGTACACAATGTTTAAGTAGGCAAGTTTTTCATCGGCTGCACACTTCACATTTTGCTTACAACCATCCTTGTGTATCAAATAATAACTATCGCAAAATACGCCCGTTCCCCAAAACAGTGTAAAAAAGATTATAAAAGACAAAATTAAGGTAATTTCTATAATTAAAGGGCAATAACTCCTGAGTGAATCGAGCGATATGGCTGGTATTCAAACTTGTCTGAGATATTACACATTATGACTAAATTTGGTGATGATTGAACAAATGCTTCTAAAGTTATTGATCAGACAAATTACTGGACGCAACCCGCCCGCCAGTACACCACAGGTGAAACTATAATACGTCCCATTCCGTGTGTGTAAATAAGGACTATAGGTAGAGTAGTATAAATCGAACAAGACTGTCTTTAACAATAACAGTAATAGTAGGGTTAAGGCAAGCATGAAATCATGTCTATCGAGCAATGTACAGAAGTTGTCAATATGCCACTTAAATCAGCAAGATTTGCTTGTATAATACAACAGTTATTCTTTGGCGAGATGACACCCTGATAAACCAACGTGTATATGTGAAAGATATAAAACAGACTTTATCTTTAACAAGCTATTTGTAGTCAGTCACATGACAGAAGTAAACACTTCCTTCTCCACCGGGTTGTTATACAAACAATTCATTCAAGATGGCTGCGAGGAAGGACAGTGAAAATTTAACTCATTCTCAAAAGAATGCTGGTGATGCCTTTTTTGACTTGTGCTGTTCTCCTTGTGCTAAGAAGAAATTAAATAAACAAGCAGTGAGGTATTGCACGATGTGCAAGGACTATTTTTGTGCTAGTTGTGTTGAAAGTCATAAAATGTTCAAGGCAATGTCAAATCATGTGTTGATTGAACCACAAACCAGCAGATCAACTTCTAGTAAAACAGGAACTAAGTTTGACGCAATCCCGACACAGCTGTGTAAGAAACATCATACTGAAGTTGTTAACATGTACTGCCGTAGTGAAGACACGATAGGATGCTCTGTGTGCTTCTTGTACGAACACAGGTATGTATTTAAATTTTGTCATTATAGTGATGTTCTTGTACTTGTTCAAAATCTTATTCAAACCATTTTAGGGCTGCCATTATATAAATGCAGAATTGCACAACGATATAAGAAAATGAATTGTTAACTACCGTTTCTGGAAAGAGTAGTAATGGAGTGTAGAGTGTCAGACGTGTAACCTGTAGGTCATGAGTTCAAATCTTGCATTGAGCTTTAACCGTTGATTACATCATTCCTCAATTTGGCGAAGGTACTAGTTTGCAAAGGGGGAAGCAATTATTCATAGCGATTAGTAAAAGATGTTCTAACTTCTTTTGATATTAAAGTAGAATAAATATTGTTTTAATCATTAACTTGATCAAAAGTATCATATTGCATGAATGTGGTCACACAAAGGCTACTAAATAAAGAGCTACTATATCTTTACATTGATAAAACTTGGGCATAGATAGTTTAAACAGTCAATACCTTCACTTGAAATGTTTTCTAATTAAATGCAAGTTTCCCGATTTACTGTCCTTATTTTAATCATACAAACTTGTCAATGGAGTTTAAAGTAAAAGGGAAGTGTTTATGTTAACAACTAGGTGTGTCATGATATATTGATTACCGTACCTGGGTACATTACATATGCAGACAAACTATATTGAAGTGAACAGACTGATTTTACATATGCAGTCAAACTATATTGAAGTGAACAGAGTGGTTTGTGAAATTGTCAAGTCAAGATATTTGATTACTCAAAATTTGAAATGATTACTCATATGGGATCCATATTTATATAATGTTATCCTATTAATTACTGGAAAGTAGGTACTTAAGTTTCTATGGACGGTATTTTGTACTCAGAAATGTTGGGATTTTATCCGCCATAGCGATTTCGTCTGCTTATGCAAAACTGAGTTGGAGATTGTTCTTTCAATTTTTAAACATTTCCATATTTTAGAATGATGTTGGGGTTGTTACTTCTATCTAATACATATGATATTCAGTCTTATTACTCACCAAAAAGCAAAATAAAATCTCAATAAACATGGTTGAACTTTATTTTTTAAATATTTATATTAAGAAAATCATTTCCAGGTCCTGTGATGACATCCACTACATACCAGAGTATGTACAATCAAAATTCCCCACAGAACAAGTAAAACAAATCAACACTGATTTAACACAAGCAATCAAAGCCATGACAAAACTGAAGACACAACATGACAGATTGGACGACAATCTGGATAAATGCAAAGCCACCTGTAAGCAAGAAATACAGAAGTACAGAGCGGAGATAAATCACATCATTGACAAGATAGAAGCAGCCACACTGGCAGAACTTGATGATAGACATAAAGACACAAAAACGAAGACTGGAGACACGAATCACAACATGCACGACATCCATGACGAAATGATAAGGTTCCAGTCTGAGATTGAATCTGACCAAAGTAATGACTCTCAGAAATTTGTCATTGCTAAGCTAAGTCAATGTTTGATGAGGCAAGGACAAGAACTGCAGTCAGAATTAACCCATGACCAATCAACTCAACTGACATTTACAAGAAATACTGACATCCTGAATTTCCTACGGAGCATTGTTACATTAGGATTGCTGAGCCCTCCACTGGTACAAGACTCATCGCTACCAACAGCTACTAGCAGCAGTAAACAACCAAAGGCAATACATGCTACTACAAGTCCATCAGCATTCGGTGATGACAGAAACACCAAAAAAGTCACAACACGACAACAAGATACAATGCCAGCTATAAAACCACGGAAACAAAGCCTTTATAAAATACTGAGTAAATCAACGTATAACATAAAACAACAAGATGACAAGGATACATGTAAGATATGGTCATCCTGTATTTTAGACAATGGTTATATCTTGTTGGCTGATTCTAATAATAAGAAGTTAAAATTAGTCGATAGTAGAACATATACAGTCAGATCATCATTAGTACTGGATGCACGTCCAAGGTCAGTATGTAGAGTAAGTAGTACAGAAGCAGCAGTATGTCTGGATAATTATACAATACAGTTTGTATCTACATGTGATAAACTTGTACCAATACGTTCACTTAGTATGAAACATGCGTGTAGATGTATTGCTGCCATAAGAGATTCGATGTATGTATGTGGTGGTGTATCTGTATATATCTATACATTGAATGGTAAACTTGTACAGACCATTAGTAAGGATAAATCAGGAAATGATATATTCTCATGGATCCAGGATATTACTGCGAGTGATGATGAGAAGATGATACATGTAGCTGTCGGGATGAATGGAGTGATTACATTGAATACTGTAGGAAATGTTGTATGGAGATATTCTGGTACAGCACTAAGTCAGGCATGTGGAGTATGTACTGATGGGAATTGTAATGTGATTGCTTGTGGTATGGAGTCACACAATGTAATACAACTAGCACCAGATGGACAATACATGGGAGAGATTGCTACAAGTACTGATGGTGTGTCTTATCCAACAACAGTGTGCTATGATAGGAACAACCACAAACTGATTGTAGGAAAGAATGACAACAGTGTAACAGTATTTACTGTACAGTAACAAAACAGTTCAACACAAATCAAGCAATGCTTTACAAAACATATAAAACAAATATCAAATCACCTTTAAAACTAATATTTGATAATTATAAAAACATGAAAAGTGATATAACCATACATGAGAAACAAGATATGTATCCTGAAGGAGCACAGCAACCATACAGTAATCATAAACTTATCTCAATCAATATAAACATGTACAGAGCAAACAGATAAAAAAAATCCTCCAATAAATACAAACATCTAATCAAATAAGAAACAAAATAGTAAGTCCACAATTAGCACTAAAGAATGATGTGATTATGTGTGTGTGGTTTGATTATTGACTTAAAATATTGACAAATTCAGGAAGATGATGGTGTAATAAATGAAGTTGTCTTAATAAGTGAAGAACTACTAAAATATACTTCAATTATCTGTAAAGTTATGTTTATATTATGTTATTATGATTATATTAGATCGTGATACGTTTTTGTTATTATATGAGAATTATGTTTGCAAATTGTTATTTAAAGAGGATAATTTGATGAGTTGAAATGAAATATATTATGTTAAGCACCGTACTTGTGCTGAACATGATAAATGGATATGTCTGCAGTTACATTTTTTCTTTTGTATTTGTGATTTGTGTATATTTAGAAAGAATCTAGACTTTATATATTAAGTGGTATGCTTTAATGTTTTCATGGGATGATGTCTGTACAATTTAATTGGTTACCAAAAATATAAACAATGATTGTATATATTACTATATATCAATAAACATAAAAAATAGATCGTTTAATTCATACTTTCAAATTTCAAAATTGTGCATTATGTAATAATCATTCAATGTACATGTATATCATTGTGTTGTAGATAATTGTTTTTATATGTCAAGGACTTGATTACAATATTGAAGTTTTATAGAAACAAATACTAGTATGTTTGTTCGTTGCCATTACATATTAATATTTCGAAACACCAAAATGTAATTCCCAAACAATGTTCATTAATTACCATATGTATAATTATAAATTCATTTTAGACGAGTCTATATAAAATACAGGGTGTGAAAGATTTCTTTAGATAAATATTTATTGTTCAATGTACTTCAAAGATTTATTCATTTATTTGTATCTACTTTTCAATAGGCATTGTTTAGCAACCTTGTTTTACTCAGTGTGTGATACCAATATCATTTGTCATTTGACTGTATCATAGTTTATAAAATCCATTGATAAACTTGTATTTAATGTATATGTATCACAGCATGTTTTATGTATATAATCTTATAGGCATGGCCTTGTACATTGTTATTTATATCAGACCAATAGATGTTTACTTCAACTAAAGTTATTTTTGTCAATATTGTATTACGTTGATCATGTAAACTGTGAACTTGATTATCAATATCAATTAGGCCAAATTTGAACTAATCAGCTAATTGACTACTGAGGCGGTTTCAGTTACCGGTATTTAATTGACAAACATTGTTTACTGTTACACAATCTGTATACTAAATTTGCATACAAGAAATTACTATAATTTATTTTAAAATTTGTGCTGCATTTTAAATATATTCGAACCTTTGCAGAGAATTTGAAATTCAAAATATTAAATATTTTAATTGGCTTAGAGATCGCACATTGACTTACATCTATTATTTATGACCTACAGTGGCTATTGAGCGCTTGAGTATAATGAAAACCCTTATTTTACTTTTATTTACGTTATAACACCGTTATTCTTATGTATTTTGTCATTACTAAATAAAAGTGTTGATTTTTGCAAAACTAAATTTATATTAAGCAGAGAGGAACAAAGTCATGTTATTTTTTACTAGATACAAATCAGGTGGCTCATCGTCTACTTAAATTTGCTGCTACCAACATGGAACCCTGTTGAATCTTAATCATGATTTGTGTATGTTATTGCCATGGATCGAACTCATGGGTTCCCCACAATAGACTGATGGGCCCCATAATGGTATATTTCACAGCTAATTTGTCTGTTACAAATTTCTGAATGCCACAATGTTCTCCATGATGTCTAAAGGATATGTTATCATATCAATGAATACATTTTGGCGCTGGCAATTGCCTATTTGGGATGGTAAAATTATTTATCCGAGTATAAAACAACACAAAGGTTTTACACAAAATGTGCAGGCCCGGATCCAGAAATTCTCGACTGGGATGAACGTGATGAAAATGCCCCGCACTTGAGGTGGGGTAGGTACTGGAGGGTTTTATCCCCCTCCTTTAAGGGGGGGGGGGGTCCGGGTGATCTACCCCATATATTTTTACAATATATATATTAAATGGTGGCTTCTAGTGCATAGTGCATTTCGTAGTCTAAATTTTTAGGACTCATTCATGAGAATTGCACTTGTATTATCTTGTTAAAAATACAGAACGACCAAATCATACAAGTAACATCATTTTAACAGATTTCCAGGGGACAGCCCCGCCTGTACCTACTCCCAATCAGCCTTCAGTAAAAACCCTTGTCACAAGTGAATAATTAAGAAGCCCATTTCGTCATAAACTCTGTGAAAAAGTGTAGATATTAAAACGTGATTCGGCAGAAGTTGACTCTTTTTAATGTCCAAAATGAACATGAAGGGGCTTTTGTCCACCTTGTAAAATTCACGACGGGGATTTTGTCCTCCTAGTGCAAAAGGAGCCATGGGGATTTTGTCCAGACACCGTGATTTTATGGTAGATTCGAGGATAGAGCGATACATGAATTCAAATACCAACCAACATTTAACACAGCGTATTTTGCATATCACACAGCAAAACTAATGCTCGTATGAGAGGACCACAATTATGATGGTGACTTATTACTCAATCTTTTGAATTAATTAATTTTCCTTATGACTCGGTAAAGTTGAACTTTAGAATGCATGCAGGTATAATGTTTCGTTACGGTAATGCGAACGTATTCAAAATACAAAGAAAACCATTGTGTGTTATAGTTTGAATACAAATTCTTTAACGATGAGGAAAATGTAATTTAAGATTTTAGCATTTTGAAATGCAATTCTAAAAAGGAAAATGTGAAAATATGAAAGTAGTCTTGGTCTAGAAAAACAAAATTATTTTATTTTGCAAAACTTCAGGCCCAAGTATTACATTTCCTTCCATAAATTATTGAATTGTTTAAACTATTTTAATAAATTTTATTTTCACTGTTTCACACTAAAACAAAACCACGACAGACATCTGTCTCTGTTACAATTGATGCTCAATAATCTTTGTTTTACAGACGCTTTCAACATGATAAGGAAATTGAAAGCGCCTGTCTGATGTAGAGTGAAAAGCACAAGCTTTTTCTAGACGGTCTCAAGGCCGATGAGCACATCAGGGGGCCAACTTTTATTGCACTTGCTTGAGCACATCAGGGGGCCAACTTTTATTGCACTTGCTTCTGCTATACTGGTAGTATACAAGAGGAAATCGACCATTATTCAATGTATTGTATTTGAAGTACAAAAGGAATAGTAACCTTAAGACCTAATCAGTGGATATACAAATGTAATTTTATATTAGGAATAGAAAAAGGTCACTCCACAGCCGAGGGGGCAGGGCCCCCTTGGTCCCCCTGGCGGATCCGGGTCTGATTTGGAAGGTAGACTATGTGAACTTCCAATATTTAAATGTTTGAGTCAAATCATTGTTAGAAAAATCTACACAATTTCTAAGCATCAGTAATACAATCTAGCACAATTCTATTATGTAAACATGCTCATGCATTCTCTCTACATTCGGTATTATAGATATATAACCTGAGTGTAAAGTTCCTGATGATACTCTACTTATGTCACTTGTTTCTGAAATATCAGTATTACATAAATTATACATCATTGGACAACACCGAAGATTAATAGTATTATCTAGATACATTATAATTTATATTTCTATCGTTTCCACAGCACATAGTACCAGTACAAGTATACACTTCAGAATATTACTACAAATTGTGAAAATTATAATTTAGAACTTATTAAGTAAAGAAGATTGTATCTCCACATTGTCAGAACAACTTCTTTGCGTGTCGTAGTCTGTACAATCAAAGTAACTTTAGTTTTGGACTGTGACTCTCTTCGTTGGGGTTTAAATCCTATAGAGTTTACTTGAAAGTAGGCTATAATTCTGTTATTAACCATCATTGGGTATCCTTAGTAATGCAAAGTCATTTATAAGGTCACACATTGAAGTTGACAGCAAGTTTTATATCGTAATTGAACAGATGCAGCTGAGCAGACATTATGGGAACATATCAAATGAATTATATGTATATATCACCAAAACAAAGAGTTTTCATCGAAAATGTTTAAAAAACACTATAGGAAGTTAAATGGAAGTTCAAGGGAGGTAATTCTGCAACAAACAGCACAAGCATGTTAGAGTTACCTACCCCAGCAAGTATGACAGAAAGCAGACTGGAGAAATTAAACAACTCATTGTCCTGCCTTCCAATTATGTTAATTTTATCTACCCATTTAACATTATTATATTTCTTATAATAAAGTATTGTTAAATATGTTTGTGATGGCAGAGGTATGTGTACTCTGTAAAGGGAGAACACTTCATAGGAGAATGGGTTACATTATAACGTATATCTCAAATTTTTGCACAGTCAGACAAGCAACTATTCAAATGGTGCAAGTCTTGCAATTTCTTATTATTTCTTCTGAATCATTTAATTCACACATGACAATGCTCGAAATGGTAACTGCAACATTTAATTCATTCATGAATGTAAATAGTTATTATGATAATAACTGAAGTATTTTGAAACTTATTAGTCAAAGTACAGGTGAAGGTAAAACGTTTGCGGTATTATCTCGTAATATATATTTAATGTCAGTCACTCAGACAGTCACATGACAAAACTAAACCATTATTTATCAACTGAGTCAAGATTGCTGCAATGAAGGACAGCGAAAACATCTCATTCTAAACGACGTGCTGATGACAAGTTTCATAGCACAGCTTTTGCTACATGAGCGGTGCGTAAGCCTATCAAATCTAAAATTTAATGTCGAGGCATATTGTGGATAGCCGGACTTCGTTTGTAAACTGGACAGTGATTTGTTGCACGCTGTAAACGTTGAATTAGGAATGGATAAATTTGTATGTCCTAAATTATGGTTCGAGTGAAGACATAAATTTCTATGATTGTGCAACACATACTTACAGACAGTTCCTAGACTTTTAATTACTAACAAAACATAGTCGCTGTTTTATGTATTTTATGGATTAAAATAAAACAGCATTATCTCAATGATATGTTAATCAGAAAATATCAACAGTAATTAATATTTGTCAATATTTGTAAACAGAAATACATTTACTGACAAGGGCATTAGTGCGGGAGAAGTGCATTTAAGTTGTGTCATTAATGATGCTATTGTACTTGTTCAAAATCTTGTATAAACCATTTTAGGGCTGCCATTATATTAATGCTGAATTAAAGACGGTATAAGAAAATGAATTGTTAACTACCGTTCCTGGAAGGCGTAGTAATGGAGTGTAGAGCGTTAGACTTGTAACCTGTAGGTCATGAGTTCAAATCTTGCATTGAGCTTCAACCGTAGATTGCATCATTCCTCAATTTGGTGAAGGTACTGGTTTGAAAAGGGGAAGCAATTATTGATAGCGATTAGTAAAATATGTTCTAACTTCTTTTGATATTGATGTGGAATAAATATTGTTTTAATTATTGACTTGATCAATAGTATCATGTTGCATGAATGTGATGACACAAAGGCTATTGCTAAATAAAACGCTAGTATATCTTTACATTGATAAAACTTGGGCATAGATAGTTTTAACAGCCAATCGATACCTTCACTTGAAATGTTTCCTAATTGAATGCAAGTTCACCGATTTACTGTCCTCCCTTATTTTAATCATATGAATTTGTCAAATGGAGTTTAAAGTAATAGGGAAGTGTTTACGTCAACAACTAGGGGTGTCATGATATATTGATTACGGTACCTGGGTACATTATCTATGCAGACAAACTATATTGAAGTGAACATACTGGTTTGTGAAATTATCTAGTGAAGATATTTGATTTATCTAGTCAACAAATCCTATGACTCAAAATTTGAAATGATAACTCATATGGGACCCATATTTATATAAGGTTATCCTATTAATTACTGGAAAGTAGGTACTTTAAGTTTCTAAGGACAGGATTTTATACTCAAGTACAGAAATATTGGGATTTTATCCGCCATAGCGATTTCGTCTGCTTATGCAAAACTGAATTGGAGAATTGTTCGTTCAATTTTAAACGTTTCCATATTTCAGAATGATGTAGGAGTTGTTACTTCTTTCTAATACACATGATATTCAGTCTCATTTACTCACCCAAAAGCAAAATAAAATCTCAATAAATGTTGAATTTTATTTTATCAATATTGATATAAAGAAAATCATTTCCAGGTCCTGTGATGACATCCACTACATACCAGAGTATGTACAATCAAATTTCCCCACAGAACAAATAAAACAAATCAACACTGATTTAACACAAGCGATCAAAGCCATGACAAAACTGACGACACAACATGACAGATTGGACGACAATCTGGATAAATGCAAAGCCACCTGTAAGCAAGAAATACAGAAGTACAGAGTGGAAATAAATCTTATCATTGACAAGATAGAAGCAGCCACACTGGCAGAACTCGATGCTAGACATAAAGACACAAAAACGAAGACTAGAGACACGAATCACAACATCCACGACATCCATGACGAAATGATAAGGTTCCAGTCCGAGATTGGATCTGACCAAAGTAATGACTTTCAGAAATTTGTCATTGCTAAGCTAAGTCAATGTTTGATGAGGCAAGGACAAGAACTGCAGTCAGAATTAACCCATGACCAAACAACTCAACTGACATTTACAAGAAATACTGACATCATGAATTTCCTATTGAGCATAGTAACATTAGGATTGCTGAGCCCTCCACTGGTACAAGACTCATCGCTACCAACAACTACTAGCAGCAGTAAACAACCAAAGACAAAACATGCTACTACAAGTCTATCAGCATCCGGTGATGACAGAAACACTATGAAAATCGCAAAACAAGATACTATGACAGCTATAAAACCACAGAAACAAAGCCTTTATAAAATACTGAGTAAGTCAAAGTATAACTTAAAACTACAAGATGACAAGAATGCATGTAAGATATGGTCATCTTGTATTTTAGACAATGGTTATATCTTTTTGGCTGATTCTAATAATAATAAGTTAAAATTAGTAGATAGTAGAACATGTACAGTCAGATCATCATTAGTACTGGATGCACGTCCATGGTCAGTATGTAGAGTAAGTAGTACAGAAGCAGCAGTATGTCTGTATAATAATACAATACAGTTTATATCTACAAGTGATAAACTTGTATCAGCACGTTCACTTAGTATGAAACATGTGTCTAGTAGATGTATTGCTGTCGTCAGAGATAACATGTATGTATGTGATGGTAAATCTGTATATATCTATCCATTGAATGGTAAACTTGTACAGACCATTAGTAAGGAAAAATCAGGAAATGATATATTCTCATATATCTGGGATATTACTGTGAGTGATGATAAGATGGTTCATGTAGCTGACTGGTATAATGGTGTGATTACATTGAATACTGATGGAAATGTTGTATGGAGATATTCTGGTACAGCACTATGTATGGCATGGGGAGTATGTACTGATGGGAATGGTAATGTGATTGTATGTGGTATGGAGATACATGGGAGAGATTGCTATACGTAATGATGGTGTGTATGATCCATGTTCAGTGTGCTATGATAGAAACAACCACAAACTGATTGTAGGAAAGAAAGACAACAATATAGCAGTATTTACTGTACAGTAACAAAACCAGTTCAACACAAATCAAGCAATGCTTTACAAAACAAAAATAAAACAAATATCAAATCACCTTTAAAACTAACATTTGATAATTGTAAAAACATGTACTGATGGGAATGGTAATGTGATTGCATGTGGTAATATGTCAGACAATGTAATACAACTAGCACCAGATGGACAATACATGGGAGAAATTGTTACTAGTACTGATGGTGTGTCTTGTCCATTAACAATGTGCTATGATAGGAACAACCACAAACTGATTGTAGGAAAGAATGACAACAGTATAACAGTATTTACTGTGCAGTAACAAAACAGTCCAACACAAATCAAGCAGTGCTTTACAAAACAAAAATAAAACAAACATCAAATCACCTTTAAAACTAACATGTGATAATAAAACATGAATAGTGATATAACCATACATGAGAAACAAGATATGTATCCTGAAGGAGCACAGCAACCGTACAGTAATCATAGATTTATCTCAATCAACATAAACATGTACAGAGCAAACATATAAACATTTTTTCTCCAATACATACAAAATCTATGCAAATAAGAAAAGAAATAGTAAGTTCACAATTAGCACTGAAGAATGATCCAATTATGTGTGTGTGGTTTGATTTTTGACTTAAAATATTGACACATTCAGGAAGATATGGTGTTATAAATGAAGTCGTCTTAATTAATGAAGAACGATAACATCATGTGTGTGGTGGTTTGATTATTGAGTTAAATATGGAAGAAGTGACCCTTAAGTGAGATTTTGCTATATTCGGCCATTGAAATCGATATTGACGGTGTGCATGTAGGATAATATCCATTTTCGTCAGCTCTCAGATATTTCCGTACCACTTCGTTACTCTACGAACATCCTCTAGTGTATGTCAGGCGGAGCGCTTTGTGGCAAAATTCAACATTTTGTGCGGTCATAAAATAGTTCTCGTTAAACAGATTTAACTTCAAAACAACTTCGATAAATTCACATAAGAAATGGATTATCGTTGTCATTTCTAATTAAAAACTCACATATTTCAGTCTTCATATAGCTTAAATATATTATGTTTTCCCCGTTTCATCAGAACTCCAGCGTTCACGCCGCCATATTGTTTACATGATATTGGAATGGTATATCCAAAAGTAGTGCCTAACGAACATCCGAGGCACTTGACGTAGTTTGCCGAGGTTTTCCGAATGGGATTATATCATGAATGTACAGTATTGTGAAAATGATAGAGAGACATTCTACTAAAATACTTTAATTATCTGTAAAGACATGTCTATATATGTTATTATGATTATATAAGATCGTAATATGTTTTTGTTATTATATTAGAATTAAGTTTGCAAATTGTTATTTAAAGAGGATGTTTTGATGAGTTGAAATGAAAAATATTACATTAAGCACCATACTTGTGCTGAACATGATAAATGGATATGTCTGTAGTTACATTTTTTCTTTTGTATTTGTGATGTGTGTATATTTAGAAAGAATCTAGACTTTATATATTAAGCGGTATGCTTTAACGTTTTCATGGGATAATGTCTGTAAAATTTAATGTAAATATAAACAATGATTGTATAATTACACTACATATCACTACATAAAACATAGAGCGTTTAATTCATACTTTCAATTTGTTGCGTTATGTGAATAATCATTCAATATACATGTATATCATTGATTCATTGTGTTGTACATAATTGTTTTTATATGTCAAGGACTTGATTACAATATTGAAGTTTTATAGAAACAAATACTAGTATGTTTGTTCTATAGTTTATTGCCATTACATATTAATATTTTGAAACACCAAAATATCATTCCCGAACAATGTTCTTTACCATATTTATAACTATAAATTCATTTTAGATGAGTCTATATAAAATATAGGGTGTGAAAGATTTTTTTAAATAAATATTTATTGATCAATGTACTTTAAATATTTATTCATTTATTTGTATCTACTTTTCAATAGGCATTGCTTAGCAACCTTGTTTTACCAGCTGCCATTTGACACCTTGTATCCTGGTCAAATTTAAAAATTATTGAGTTTTGTATTGTAAGTTTCCGCTAAATAGACACGTCTTACATTTCAAGGTATCAGTGGGACCCCCACTGTGTGTGATCAGTTGTCATTTGACTGTATCATGGTTTATAAAATCCATTGCTAAACTTGTATTTAATGTATATGTATCACAGCATGTTTTATGTAGATAATCTTATATGCATGGCCTTGTACGTTGTTATTTATATCAGACCAATAGATGTTTATGTCAACTAAAGTTATTTTTGTCAATATTATATTAAGTTGATTTTAAATTTTGCTGAAGTAACTAATTTCTCAAACTGTGAACTTGGTTATAAATATCAATTAGACCAAATTTGAACTAATCAGCTAAGTGGCTACATTTGGACTGAGGCAGTTTACTGTTACATAACCTGTATAACAAAATTGGCATACAAGAAATTTACTTTAATTTATTTTAAATTTGTGCTGCATTTTAGATATTTTCGAACCTTTGCAGAGAACTTGATATTCAAAATATTAAATATTTTAAATGGCTTAGAGATCGAACATTGACTTACATCTATTATTTATGACCTACACTGGCTATTAAACGCTTGAGTTTAATGAAAACCCTTATTTTACTTTTATTTACGTTATAACACCGTTATTCTGGCATGTTATTTTTATGTATTTTGTCATTACTAAATAAAAGTGTTTATATTTGCAAAAATAAATTTAGATTACGCAGAGAGAAACCAAATCATGTTATTTTTTACTAGATACAATTAGGTGGCTCATCGTCTACTTAAATTTGCTGCTACAAACATAGAAGCCTGTTGAATCTTAATCACGATTTGTGTATTTTATTGCCATGAATGAACTCATGGTATCCCCACAATAGACGGATGGGCCCCGTAATGGTATATTTACAGCTTATTTGTCTGTTACAAATTTCTGAATGCCACAATGTTCTCCATGATGTCTGTCTAAAGGATATGTTATCAAATCAAAGAATACAATTAGCGCCATGCACAGAGAAAATGGCAAACTTTATGAAGAACTAGCAATTGCGTATTAAGCATGTAAAATGATAAATGCCGGTATAAAAGAATCTACAAAATGTGGATGGTAGATGGTAGATATTGTGATGTTCCAATGTTTAAATGTAGGAGTCAAATCACGGTGAGAACAAACTACACAATTTCTAAGCATCAGCACAAACACAGACAATTCTATAATATAAACAGGCTCATGCATTCTCTCTACATTCTGTATTATAGATTTATAACCTGAATGTAAAGTTCCTGAAGATACTCTACTTATGTCACGTGTTGCTGAACTATCGGCATTACATAAATTATGCTGCAACTTGGTCATCATTGGACAACACTGAATATTTATAGTTATATCTATATAAATTATATACTTCTTCCGTTTTCATAGAACAAAGTAACAGTACAAGTATACACTTCAGAATGTTACTAAAAATCATGAAAATTGTAACTTAGAACTTATAAAATAAAGAAGATTGTATCAACGTTGTCAGAACAAATTCTTTGCGTGGCGCAGTCCGAACAATCAAAGTAACTTCTGTGCTGAACTGTGACTCCCTTCATTGGGTTTTAACCCTATAGAGTTTACTTGAAAGAAATCTATGTTCTGTTTTTAACCATCATTGGGTAACATTGCATGGTAGAGTCGTTTATAAAGTCATGAATTGAAGCTGACAGCAATTTTCAAAACTTTCAAAGAACGGATTGGACCAACAATAGAAATGTCAGAACGAAAATATAATTTTATCGTATTTGAACAGCTCAGCTGATGGGAAATATCAAATACATTATATGTATCTATCAACATAGCAAAGAGTCATCAAAATGTTTTAAAAAACTCGAAAAGAAGTGAAATGGAAGTCAAAGGGATGTAATGCTGCAACAACCATCACAAGAATGTAAGAGTTACCTACCACAGTAAGTATGACCAAAAAGCAAAACACAGACAGGCGAAATTTATTAAATAGTTTAACAATTATATTAATTTTTTAATATCACACCCTCCAATTTTTTAACATTGTACTCCTCGTACATTTAATATTGAGGTAGTTCGATCAGCAACTATAGTGACTAAAATGACTATGGTTAGATGATAAAACTCAGTCTAGTTCATCTACGGTCTAATTACTTTGGTCACTCTTCGAACGTGGAGGTTTGAATACTATATCGAGGTGTTCCGAACATTAACTATGGTTCAACCACCGATTTAGTACGGTTGAACTATAGTCGATATTCGGAACACCTCTATAGGATGTTCAGCCCTCCAAATTCTAAGAATGACCAGAGTAACTAGACCATAGATAAACTAGACTGAGTTTTATCATCCAACCATAGTCACTATAGTTGATGATCGAACTACTTCATTGTATCACAACCACCACACTTTTTTCGTATTAAATCCCTCCTACTTCTTAATATCGCATCACCCGTACTTTAATACTGTATGACCCTCCCACTTTTTAAATTGGACCCTGCCCACTTCACATATTTTACCACTACCACTTGTTTAATATCATACCTTTACCACTTTTTATATCATAACCCTAACTTTTTGTATATCGCTTCCCTCCCACTTTTTCATAATGTACCCTCCTACTTTTGGCCACTCCCCACCAATTTTTTTAAATTTCAAAGTTTTCCCAATTCCAATCCAATCCTGATTAGTGTTATTTGATAAGACTCCTAACTTATTTGTCTGTTCCACATTTCCCTTATTTTTTTATTTAAATTTCACGTGAGAATTCTTGATATCATTATGTGAATTAACATCAACAGCCTTTCTTATATACACTATAACCTCAATGATAGGACCACCATTAGGAAACTAGAAAATATGTCTTCTTATTGAGGTGGAAATGTGTTTTTAATGTTGATGTGGTCTTATTATAGGGTTTGTATTTAGGTGAAATTACTGTATATGGTTTGATGGTATTTTATTATATACAACACTACATGTGTGTACATGTGTGTACTGCCCTAATTTGGCAATGGTTTGAAAATAGATATATAACTGCTATTTGAATTTCATCAACCGAAATAAAGAAATGTTCGTTCTTCATGTTACATAATAACTATTGCTCATTTTGTACGCTGAAATTAACATAACAGTTTGTTTACGTTTTAAATGTATCTTTAAAGTAGACTATCATATAACTTTACTCTTTTATTCTATATTAACAGTGGCCATATTGGAAGCCATCTTGAATTTGGGCACTCGCAATAACTTAAGATAATATGCCGATAGTCTCATAAACTACAGGCTCTGACAAACATTTTGGTATATAACATTGTTTGTTTAACTCTTGTCGTCATCGACCCCTGGAAACAAGACTATTTTCATGCCAACGTCACTCCACTATAGGATAAAGGCAAACATGAAACCATGTATATCAAGCAATGTATAGAAGTTGTCAATATGTCACTTAAAATCACAAAGACTAACTGTAATATAAAAACGGTTCTTCTGTGTTGAGCTAACATGCTGATAACCCAACGTGTAAATAGGACAGATAAAAACAACAGACTCTATCTTTTACAAGCTATTGGTAGCCAGTCACATGACAAAAGTAAATTCCTTATCATCCGAGTTGTTATACAAACCATTCATTCAAGATGGCTGCGAGGAAGGACAGTGAAAATTTAACTCATTCTCAAAAGAATGCTGGTGATGCGTTCTTTGACTTGTGCTGTTCTCCTTGTGCTAAGAAGAAATTAAATAAACAAGCAGTGAAGTTTTGCACGACGTGCAAGGACTATTTGTGTGCCAGATGTGTTGAAAGTCATAAAATGTTCAACGCAATGTCAAATCATGTTTTGATTGAACCACACATCAGCAGACCAACTTCAAGTACAACAGGAACTAAGTTTGACGCAATCCCGACACAGCTGTGTACAAAACATCGTACTGAAGTTGTTAACATGTACTGCCGTAGTGATGACACGGTAGGATGCTCTGTGTGCTTCTTGTATGAACACAGGTATGTATACTTATGTAATATTGTATGTGAACCACAATTTATCATTATACAATGTAATATGTATTATAAAACAGAGATACATTTACTGACAAGGGCATTAGTCCGGGAAAAGTGCATTTAAATTGTGTCATTAGTGATGTTATTGTACTTGTTCAAAATCTTGTTCAAACCATTTACGGCTGCCATGATATAAATGCAGAATTGCACAACGGTATAAGAAAATGAATTGTTAACTACCGTTTTTGGAAGGCGTAGTAATGGAGTGTAGAGCGTCAGACTCGTAACCTGTAGGTCATGAGTTCAAATCTTGCATTGAGCTTTTACCACGGACTAAATCATTCCTTATTTGGCGAACGTACTGATTTGAAAACAGAGAAGCAATTATTGATAGCAATTAGTAAAAGGTGTTCTAACTTCTTTTGACAATGATGTAGAATGAATATTTTACCCTTACTGATGGTCTGTACTTTTTATTTAGTAATAGCCTTTGTATGACCCCATTCATGCAATATGATACTACTGATCAGTAGTATCATATTGCATGAATGGGGTCATACAAAGGCTATTACTAAATAAAAAGTTATATCTTTACATTGATAAAACTTGGGCATGGATAGTTTAAACAGCCAATACCTTCACTTGAAATGTTTTCTAATTGAATGCAAGTTTGATTTACTGTCATTATTTTAATCATATGAATTTGTCAAATGGAGCTTAAAGTAATAGGGAAGTGTTTACGTTAACAACTAGGGGTGTCATAATATATTGATTACGGTACCTGCGTATATTAAAATATGCAGACAAACTATATTGAAGGGAACAGACTGGTTTGTGAAATTATCAAGTCAATATTTTTGATTTATCTACTCAACAAATCCTATTACGCAAAATTTGAAATGATAACTCGTATGGGACCCATATTTATACAATGTTATCCTGTTAATTACTGGAAAGTAGGTTCTTAAGTTTCTACGGACGGTTTTTTGTACTCAAGTACAGAAATGTTGGGATTTTATCGTCAATAGCGATTTCGTCTGCTTATGCAAGATTGGAGATTGTTAGTTCAATTTTAAACGTTTCCATATTTCAGAATGATGTTGAAGTTGTTACTTCTATCTAGTACATATGATATTCAGTCTCATTTACTCACCCAAAAGCATAATAAAATCTCAATAAATGTTGAATTTTATTTTGTTTCAATATTGATATTAAGAAAATCATTTCCAGGTCCTGTGATGACATCCACTACATACCAGAGTATGTACAATCGAATTTCCCCACAGAACAAGTAAAACAAATCAACACTGATTTAACACAAGCGATCAAAGCCATGACAAAACTGAAGACACAACATGACAGCTTGGACGATAATCTGGATAAATGCAAAGCCACCTGTAAGCGAGAAATACAGAAGTCCAGAGTGGAAATAAATCGCATCATTGACAAGATAGAAGCAGCTACACTGGCAGAACTTGATGATAGACATAAAGACACAAAAAAGACGACTGGAGATAGGAATCACAAAATACAGGACATCCATGATGAAATGATAAGGTTCAAGTCTGAGATTGAGTCTGACCTAAGTAATGACTCTCAGAAATTTGTCATTGCTAAGCAAAGTCAATGTTTGATGAGGCAAGGACAAGAACTGCAGTCAGAATTAACCCATGATGAAACAACTCAACTGACATTTACAAGAAATACTGACATCATGAATTTCCTATTATGCCTAGTTACATTAGGATTGCTGAGCCCTCCATTGGTACAAGACTCATCGCTACCAACAGCTACTAGCAGCAGTAAACAACCAAAGGCAATACATGCTACTACAAGTCTATCAGCATCCGGTGATGACAGAAACACTACAAAAATCGCAACACGACAACAAGATACAATGACAGCTATAAAACCACAAAAACAAAGCGTCTTTAAAACACTGAGTAAATCAATGTATAACATAAAACAACAAAATGACAAGCAAATATGTCATATATGGTCATCCTGTATTTTAGATAATGGTAATATCTTGTTGGCTGATTTTGATAATAAGAAGTTAAAATTAGTTGATAGTAGAACATATACAGTCAGATCATCATTAATTCTGGATGACATTCCATGGTCAGTACGTAGAGTAAGTAGTACAGAAGCAGCCGTATGTCTGTGTAATAGTACAATACAGTTTGTATCTACATGTGATAAGCTTGTATCAATACGTTCACATAATATGAATCATGAGTGTAGATGTATTGCTGTAATAAGAGATAAGATGTATGTGTGTGAATGTAAATCTGTATATATCTATACATTGAATGGTAAACTTGTACAGACCATCAGTAAGGGTAAATCAGGAAATGATATATTCTCATGGATCCAGGATATTACTGCGAGTGATGATGAGAAGATGATTCATGTAGCTGACCAGGATAATGGTGTGATAACATTGAATACTGATGGAAATGTTGTATGGAGATATTCTGGTACAGCACTATGTACAGCACATGGAGTGTGTACTGATGGGAATGGCAATGTGATTGTTTGTGGTTTGGGGTCACACAATGTAATACAACTAACATCAGATGGACAATACATGGGACATATTGCTACAAGTACTGATGGTGTGTCTTGTCCACAAACAGTGTGCTATGATAGAAACAATCACAAACTGATTGTAGGAAAGGCTGACAACAACCTTACAGTATTTAGTGTACAGTAACAAAGTTCAACACAAATCAAACAATGCTTAACAAAATAAATATAACACAAACATTATTCACCTTAAAAAATAACATTTGATAATGAACCTTGAATAGTGATATAACCATGTGTATGAGAAAAAATTACTGTATTCTATAGGAGCACAGCAACCATAAATTTATCTCAACCAACCATCAATAACATGTACAGAGCAAACAGACAAAGATTCATTTCTCTCCAATGAATTCAAAAATCTTTGCAAAGAAGACGTCCACTATTAAAGCTGAAGAAGAATGGCATTACATGTATATTTTTGACTAAATAAAAGACCAATGTAGGAAGATGCAGTCTTTAAATGAAGGGGTTTTAATTTTATTTAATTGATATAGCTATATTCGATCATTAAAATTGATATTTACACACCACATAATTTCATGAATGTACAGAATTGTGAAAATGATAGAGTGAAATTCTACTAAAATACTTTAATTATCTGTAAAAATATGTTCATATATGTTATTATGTTTATATTAAACAATTTTAATTACATCATATTTATATGTATTTGTTGTAACAAAATTATGTTTGAAAATTGTCATTAAAATACCTGTAGTTTAAGTATGTTTTTTATGACAGAGTTGAAATGAAACATGTTATTTTAAGCAACATATGCCGGACATGACCAGCAGACCTGTCTTTATGTACATTCTTCTTTAACATTCATGATTTCTGTATACTAGTATTCAGGAAGCATCAAAATTGTATATATTAAGCGGTCTGTTTAAATACTTTCATGGGGCGATGTCACTGTCCCTGAATTTAATCCATTACCAGAGTATAAACATTTTTCATATAATTATATCATCAAAAGTCAAAATAGCGCATTTGATTTATACTTTCTAATTTCTTTATTTAGCATGATGTAAATAAACATTCAATATACATGTCCATGTATGTATATCATCTTGTAGAAGATAGCCGAATACAAGTGGTTTTATTTATCAAGGACATGATTACAACATTTTAAGTAATAGAAATAAATACTGTTTGTCTTATTATAAGTTCGTTGACATTATATATTAATATTTTGAATCACAAACATATAATTCCCGAACAATGTTCTTTACATATATATATAATTATTATGTATAAATTCATCCAAACTTAAAACAAAGTTAGGGTGTGGCAGATTTCTTTTAAAATAAATAATTATGTATCAAATTGAACATTCATACATTTGTGTTTCCTTTTCAAAAGACATTTCTCAGCGATGTTGTTTAAAAGATGTCGTTTGACACCTTGAATACTGGTCAAATGAAACAGTACTGAGTTTTGTTTAGGTTTCCGATAGACACGTCCTACATTTCAAGCAGGAATCAAGGTATCAGTGGGACCACAGTGTGTGATACCAATAACCCATGCATTTCTTGTAATGATGTCTAATAGTTGTCATTTGACTGTATCATGGTTTATAAAATTCATTGATGAACTGTTATTTTATGAACATGTATATGTATCACAGCACGTTTTATGTAGCTAATCTTACATACATGACCTTGTACTTTGTTAGCTATGTCAGACCAATGATTGCTTACTTTAAAAAAATGCATAGGGACAATAAAATGGTGTATTGGATCTGGGACAAATGAGTGTTTCAGTAAATCCATATTGTAATACGTAATAGATATTTTTGTCAATATTGTTTTAAGTTGATTTTATAATTTGCTCAAGTAACTAATTTCTCAAAGCCTGATAAGTTGGTTATAAAATAATTCATGATATAATATCAAACTACGAACTAATCAGCTGAGTTACTACTGAGGCGTTTTCTGTTATGTAATTGACAGACATTGTTTACGTATACAAAATTGCATATAAATTTTTACACTACAATTGTTAATGCTCTTTTGTAGTAATTCCAATTATGTTCTTCAAATTGTCAAAAAATGCAAAATATCAAATTGTGTTGCAGTTTCGATATTTTCGACACCTTTGCAGAGAACTAGATATTCAAAATATTGAATATTCTTATTTGGCTAAAAAATCAGACATTGTCTAACATCTATTATATATAACCTACAATTGCTACTGAGCGCTTGAGTATAACGAAAATCATTATTTTACTTTTATTTACGCTATTACACCATTGGTGTGGCATGTCAGTTTTATGTTATTTGTCATTACAAAATAAAAGTGCTAATATTTGCAAAAAAAAATTATTATGCAGAGAAGAACATAGTTATGTTATCATTTACTAGATACAATATCAGGTGGCTCATTGTCTACTTATGATCTAAATCATGATTTGTGGATTTATTTCCATGGATCGAACACATGGGTTCTCCATAATAGAGTAATAGGCCCCATAATGGTATATTCCACAGCTTATTTGTCTGTTACAAATTCCTGAATGCCATAATGTTCGCCATGATGTCTAAAGGATATGTTATCATATCAATGAATACAATTGGTGCCATGGACAGAAAAGATGACAAACTTTCAGAAGAACTGGCAATTGCCTATTTGGGATGTTAAAATAATTAATACTAGTATAAAACAGCACAAAGGTTTTACACAAAAGTTGGATGGTAGACTATTTAATGTTTCAATGTTTAAATGTTTGAGTCAAATCTTTGTGAGAAAAATCTACACAATTTCTAAGCATCAGTAATCCAATCCAGCACAAAAACAGATAATTCTATTATACAAACATGCTCATGCATTCTCTCTACATTCGGTATTACAGATATATAACTTGAGTGTAAAGTTCCGGATGATACTCTACTTATGTCACTTGTTGCTGAAATATCAGTATTACATAAATTATACTGCAATTTCGTCATCATTGGACAACACCGAAGATCTATAGTATTATCTAGATACATTATATACTTCTATCGCTTTCATACAACAAAGTACCAGTACAAGTATACACTTAAGAATGCTACTACAAATCATGAAAATTATAATTTAGAACGCAGTCCGTACAATCAAAGTAACTTTAGTTCTGGACTGTGACTCGCTTCATTGGGGTTTAAACCCTATAGAGTTTACTTGAAACAATGCTATAATCTGTTATTAACCATCATTGGGTATCCTTAGTAATGCAAAGTCATGTATAAGGTCACCAATTGAAGTTGACAGCAAGTTTTCAAAACTTTCGAAGAATAAATTGGACCAACAATAGAAATGCCACAACGAGAATATAATTATATCTCAATTGAATAGATGCAGCTGGGCAGACATAATGGGAACATCAAAAATGTTTAAAAACCACTACAGGAAGTTAAATAGAAGTTCAAGGGATGTAATTCTGCAACAACCATCACAAGCATGTAAGAGTTACCTACCCCAGCAATTATGACAGAAAGCAGAAGGAGAAATTAAACAACTCATGTTCCTGCCTTCAAGTTATGTTAATTGTATCTACCCATTTATCATTATTATATTGCTGATAACAAATTATTGTTACATATGTTTGTGGTGGCAGAGGTATGTGTACTTTGTAAAGGGTGAACACTTCATAGGAGAATGGGTTACATTATAACGTATATCTATTTTTGTTAGACTATTGCACAGTCAGACAAGCAACTGTTCAAATGGTGCAAGTCTTACAATTTCTTATTATTTCTGCTAAATCATTTAATTCACACATGACAATGCTTGAAAAGGTAACCGCAACATTCAATTCATTCATGAATGTAAATAGTTCTTATGATAATAACTGAAGTATTTTGAAACGTATTAGTCAAAGTACAGGTGAAGATAAAACGTTTGCAGTATTATCTCGTACAGTTGTAATATCTGTTTAATGTCAGTCACTCAGAAAGACACATGACAAAAGTAAACCATTCTTTATCAACTGAGTCAAGATGGCTGCAATGAAGGACAGCGAAACATCTCATTCTTAACGACGTGCTGGTGACATGTTTCATAGCACAGCCGTATTGTGTTCGCCTTTGCTACATGAGCGGTGAGTAAGCCTATCAAATCTAAAATTTAATGGCGAGGCAAATTGTGGACCGCCGGACTTCGTTTGTAAACTGGACAGTGATTTGTTGCACGCTATAAACGCTGAATTAGGAATTGATCAATTTGTATGTCCTAAATTATGGTTCGAGTGAAGACATAAATTTCTATGACTGTGCTACACATACTTACAGACAGTTCCTAGACTTTTAATTACTCACAAAACATAGTCGCTGTTTTATGTATTTTATGGATTAAAATAAAACAACATTACCTTTATCAACGATATGTAAATAAAAAAAAACACATTTGTATTTAATATTTGTCTATATATATCTATATAATATGTACATAGATAACTGATTCAACGTACACAATGTACGGTGAGGACTACGCGAAAGATATTGTCTAATCATTTTAACGACCTCGTTTTAACATATTTGATTATTGATAGTATAAAGAATTATTGGTCTTCCATGTAGGCATGAGATAAATGGGTAAATATCATATTGCTGTACTAGTACATGTTTTAAAAAAAGAAATTTGATTTTCTGAAAGGTCAATGGACAATGCAACAATGGTCCTGTGTTTTGATATACATTTATTTACACGCTTTATTACATTTCATGGAGCATGTAACTATTTGTACCACGCATGCTATTATTGTTGAATAAACGTGTATTCATAACCTCAAATATATAAATGGAAGTAAAATTGTAATACTTGATGTCATTATTACAAATCAGACATTAAAAAGACAAGTGTACTTCATGCATCTTTAATCCAAGGAAAATAAACTGCTAAAGGTATATTGCGGTTTTATCCATTACAGTTGAAACGATGTGTATTTGTCTTTTCCTATATGTTTGCTATAATACTTATCGCCGTGAGTGTGTTGAAATAAAATGTAAACCAGGAAGCAGCGAACTTTATATGCTGTTCAATTATTGTCTATTCAAACTTTCTTTAGTATGAATTTGCCGTTGAATGACAAGGGTACGTTGACATAAGTATTCATTGAATGAGTACCCAAGGTCAGATGCATCAATTAAAAGTACTTCAGAATACTGTCACTGTGTACAGATGATTCAAAACTGTCTGTACATATATTCACGACTTGGCGAGTGAGTCCTTGTAAATACAAAAAGAGATATTAAGTTGTTACAGGCATACACACCATGATACAGATATGACAAGTGTCATTATCTCAATGCGTATCAGGGTAGGTTTGTATGATGAGGATAGTTCATTGTGTTATGCAAGTGGTTCGAATCAATTAGTATATTTTATTCTTCTATATATATAAATATGATTTTCATCAATCATTTATTTAATTATTGATATTTTGTACTGAATCAATTTGCTTTTTTCTGAAATTCTCAAATGAATGCTGGTGACGCGTTTTTTTACTCATGCTGTTCTCCTTGTGCTGAGAAGAAATTAAATAAACAAGCAGTGAAGTATTGAACGACATGCAAGGACTATTTTTGTGCCAGCTGTGTTGATTATCATTAAATGTTCAAGGCAATGTCAAATCATGTGTTGATTGAACCAATTAGCTAGATAGTCAAATTTTCCCTCGACACGAAAGTTAATACATTGCGTACACATTTGATTGCTTATAGCACTTGAAAATACCCATCTATTCTAAACAGTAGTCACGTGATCCTGCCAACCAATGAAATTTAGTATCAGGAACGAACGGTGATTTCGTAAGGTCAACTATCAAAATATACTGGGTAATACCAAAGGGGTTTGTACACAAGTTCTACTTTCACTTTCACTTTGTGTTATATTTTCCGTTTAACGCAGTATAATACAGCTTGATATCTTATTATTTGGAGCTTTGGTACTTGGAACAAAACGACAACACCCCGTTGCGAAAGTCTCCGTGTTATTCCCCTTGCATATATATTACAGTTTAGACGAACACACAAAAAAAAGTGAAAGTAGAAATTGTTACAGACCCCTTTGGGTAATACAGCAGCGTGCGAACGTTACGGTAGTGGAATCAAAGCGCTGTGTGGGAGCGTTCTACGCAGTGATCTCGGGGTTTCTGTAGTATAGCGTAATTGAATGACCGGCGCTCGTAACATTAAGTATTGTTTATGTTGTACAACAAATTTTAACCTTCAGATTGCAACAAATTTGTATTATTGTTATAAATATATTAACATTGATGTTCTTTTTATAATAATAATAATAATTAATATTATTTTATTATGATTATTGGTATTTTTAGTATTATTTAATACGTATTGAGGGATAATATAGCATATTTATTTAAATACTAGACACTAATAAATGTCAAAAAAAATGATTGTAATGTGTGCTTACATTCAGTTTTATAAATGAATTGTTTATTTTTTGCAAACATGTTTATCTCCATGACAGGAAGAAAAGTGTCGTGGTTTTGTTTTTATTGATCTGTTTGTTTTACATTTAACGAATTTTGTTAAATATTTAGACTATTAATTTATTTATAGAACCGGGGTTGATATTCACAAAAAATGTATGTATTAGATTATTGACTGTATCAATCAAGTTTTCCGCATTCGATAAAAGCGAGCATTTGTTTTATCAGTTAAATCATTTCAGTATTTACTATAGAATATACATTAAAACCTCAATAATAAGACCACCTTTGGGACCCATGAAAACTGATCTTTTTATTGATGTGGTCTTAATATCGAAGTTGAATACTGAACAAATGGACTTGAAAAGTGTGGTCTTAATATTGAGGTGATCTTACTATTGAGGTGGTCTTAAAGTGAGTTTTTACTTGATAATACATTATGTTGCTGCTAAAATATTACAGGAACAGTGACTTGACCTTCAAGTAGTTTCACTTTCCATTCGTCTGAAACCTATTTCGCAGACACAATTCTGATGTGAAATACAGTAAAACCTCACTTAACGACCACCTAAATAGTAAGACCATCTCAATATTAAGAACACAATTTTCGCAGTCCAAATGGTGGTCTCATTATTGAGGTTTTACTGTAATAAAGTATGTTGCCGCTAATCTCTTACTGGTACAATGACTAGACTTCCAAGTACATGTAGTTTCACTTTCAATTTGCTTTAAATTTCGTCTGAATTTAGTCCATTTGCACTGTTTTGCTCTTTATTTAACCTCTTTATTGATACCACCTCTATATTAAGACCAACGTTCAAGAGTCCCAAGTGTGGTATTATAGTTTTACTGTAATAAAGTATGTTGCCGCTAAAGTATTATAGGGACAGTGACTAGACGTTCAAGTACATGTAGTTTCACTTTCGGTTTGCTTTAAATTTCGTCAGAAACCTATTTCGCAGATATGGTGTGAAATATACGAAAGCATTGTGCGCAAGTCTTTGGGGAAAGGAGGTGAAGATGAACAAGCAATGAACATTGATTAAAAAAGTATTTTTCTGCATGTTTTAAGGTGCAATAATTTTCGAAAAGTTAAACACGCATTTCCCCTATTGAAATCGGCTAAACCACTTGGCTAACGTTAACACAAGTGGGCGGTTATAATATAAATGCATGTAAAACCGTTGTGCAAATCATAGCTACGCAATAGTTGTTCAGTGTAGACCTACTATTCAAATACGGGACAAACAGGAAGTTTAAAATATCATTGAAATAATTTTGGTTGAGGGGAGATTTAACTTAAAGTATTCAAGTTCAATGTATATATTTAGATATGCATTAATTGAAGTGGGATTTAAACTTGTGCGGTGCAGCTCTCTAGATATTGGAGGAAAACAAATCAACAACAGCAACATCAAATGGCGGCAGAGGAAGGCTCAGATAGTTTCAGAGAAAATAATGACAATGGGTCTGATGTATTGTTTGACTATATATGCAGCGTGTGTGCTTCTACGAAAAAGGAAAAGGAGGCAGTGAAGTATTGTATTGAATGCAAGGGGTATTGTTGTCTTTCATGCGTGCAGACTCATGCTTCGTTTCCAACACTTAAAGGACACAATCTTGTCGAAACTTCGAATTTGCATTCGCTCGGTATAGCACCCGGACCGTCCGGTACTGTCCCGGCATCATCGTCGGCTCCGACTGAAAGATGTTCCGTTCACCCAACCGGGATCGTTGACAAATACTGCGGGAACCATGATGTCGTTGGATGTTCAACTTGTATGTCCACTGATCATAGGTAGGCATTTCTTCCACAATATGAACGCTAGAAATGTATTTCCAGTAAAAATGTATATCATACAAATGGCTGAAATTAGAGCTCGCATTATAATTAGCGAGTTAGCGAGTACTAAATTTGATCCCTATTACCGAACATAGCTTCTAAACACGAAGGGAGGTGATTCCTGCAAAAGCGGGTTCGTCACCACCGCCAAGGGTTTAGCAGATCAGGGTTGCGTTTCATCAAAAATCCTAAGTATGAAGAGATAGGAGTGAAAATTCTGAAAGGAATACGTCATGTTTGCTCAATATGTATTAGACATTTTGAAGTGTAAATATCTTTAATATGTCACATTCTTTAAGATTAAACTAAAATTTTGTTGAATCTTGCTTTTTAGATTCATGTAACAAAACATGCTTAAGTTGGCTTAGGTGCGTAAAGTGTACTTAGGAGGGAAAGCGCACCTAGGTCGTTTGATGACATGCACCCCTGTTCAGGGATTAACTAAAGAAAAGAGACAAATACATAAAAGTTACATTTTCACTGAAATGTAAAGATTTTCATAGATCATGTATGCATAATAAGTTTTTTGAAAATCCATTATTTGTTTTTTTATTCTGTAAAACTTCGCATTTGAAATGCTTTAAACAATTACCGCTCCTCGCACTTAAATTAAAGCACAAAAGTGCTGTGGGACAGTACCACTCGTCTCTGTAGCCTAGCTGGCAATTCGTTGCTTACAAGTTTGTGTTTTGTAACTAAACAGTTTTATAATATAAAAATATGTGTAAATATGTCAGATGGTTTGCTTGGAATATGGAATAAAACTAAAACATATGACAGAAATGCGAGAAAGAATAAACAATTATTAAAAAAATAGTAAACATTTTTTCTAATAGATCTTCAATCCGACTTGTTCTAGAAATGCTAGCTTTTAAACCGAAATAAAGAAAAATGGTCAGTAATAATTGTAGAACATTAAAATGTTAAAACAAGTGAAATGTTTGTCACGGCTGTAAATAAATGAAATACAAATACACCAGACCCTTTATGTAGCGTTCGTGAAGATCTAACTATCGAATGACATATTAAATTACATCAGTACTAAATTAGAGTAAAATCAGTATGCCCAGGCATAACGTTAGGATAACACTAGCTTGCCATAGGTTATGAGTTATCTTGTTGTACATGTAGTGAGGTATTTTCCAATTAATTTTCCAAGCACAGAGTGAGATGTACATAGACAGACGACACCGATAATTTTCGTAGTCGTGCACAACGAGACCATATTTACGATAATAGCAATAAAGAACAACAACAACAACAGTTGTCACTTGTCATCGATTTATATATATCCTTTAAACGCAGACTGAACCCGAGTACACTCTTCTTTATGCGTTCGCTTAGCGAATTTACCGCGTTTATAGCAATAACCTGGCATTTTAAGTCTATAGAACCGGTATGGTAGGGTACCCGTCTGATTGCATTTCTGTCACGCAATTTCACCAACCTGTGAAAAGTTAGAATTTGTACTAAACGAAAACAGTCGACGCTCTTAAAATATGTACTTTACAAAATGATGACGATTTATGAAATTGATAAGGAATAAAATAAGATATGTATTTAGTAAGTACTTCATGAATGAAGTACACGAATGAACCATCTTTAAAAAATATAAAAAGGACAAACATTTTTCGTTCATTATATTTTATAAAGAGCACACCCAAAACTGTAAACAAACTTGTGGGTATTAATACATTGCTTTAAAACCAATCTGAACTCCACATAAACAGCTAATTAGTTCACACACCACTTTAGCAGGTCACCTTTTCAACATTTAATTTAATTGAAACGTTTATGATATTATTTCGTTCGGTGGTTTTTGGAACTACTTCGATGCGAAGTAATTAGGATGTGGACGTTTTTGACTTGTTACCGGTTTTCAGCCTTTTTTCTGTTTTGAAAACGGGAACCTATTGTTGTATGCTATTCAAATTGCCACACGGTCCAAAAATGAAATAAGTGTCGCCGACTTCCGCGGCTAATGATCATAACAAGTAATCAAAGGACTGACGGTCCTGAGAGGCGCTTCCAGGGCACGTGTTCTATAATATTTGAAGGTGATTATTTTCAATAATCGTCTTCCTATGCCATCCATCCGCTCTCTTCTTGGAATTAACACCATCACACACTCATGCTTGATCGATATATAGTTCCAAAAATTCTATAAAGGAATTAGACTCGAAAACCTTCTAAACTGTTTTCGATAATCAGTTTAATATGGACATCTGGGTTTTTGGTATATAATTGAGAAATATTCTGTACTATCAAGAAAAAAATAAGAGATATTAATGCGCTAGGAAATTCATAGACCAAACAGTTGTCCCATAATGACACCTTTAAAAGTTTTGACAATGTACACTGATGTTTCATCATTAATGCATCAATCTATGTTGAATTAATTTGTTTCAATTGCGGTTACTTTGAGTTGAGGTTGAAATTTGTCAAAAATCACCTACCAAAAGTACTTTCAGTACTTTAATTGATCATATTAGAAATTAATACGCGATTATTCGGGTAAACCAAAACTGACTCAAATAATCCAGATACATTTGTAACCCGTTTATATCAAGATTCTCCTTCTACAATTGATATATCTCTGACAAATCAGTCACTATGCTCATTGAATCTATAAGAAATCAGAGGAATGTACATGTACTATTTTCTTGAGACGTATGAATATGGTTGGCGGTACGTTGAATAAACTTACGGTTGATACGATGATAGCAAAGAGACGCTAAAGCGCCTCAAAAATGAAAATACAAGCATATAAGTAAACAATTAAAAATAACAGGGACAAGACACACATATAAATACGGGTGGAAATAGGAGTACCGCATTGGAACGAACATTGCATGATTATGGAAAAACAGAGTAATGTTGTGTTTAATTATATAGTGTAAAAAAACGTTTAAATGATTTTTTAAGAGCAGCGCTATAACTCGACACACAGTACAGACATTAATAGGCCTTCCTGCTTTAAATACTGTTAGATTTAACACAATACACAATAAATGACCTCCGCACTGCGTATAAGAATGTTATAGTTTAAATTTACCACTCGTTGATATTCCTATTTTTTTTAAATGTATACTTTTATGAGAACTAAGGAGATGAGATTTCTTTTTTTGACACGAAGACGCACATTTTAAGGATTGTTCGTAAATACAGACAAGTCTACAAGTAGCCTACAACAGAAAGTTTATATACCAAATTACTAAATATTTTACCATTTGCATATAGTGTACAGTAAAAACCTCAATAATAAGACCACCCTTCGTTCCCTTGAAAGTTGGTTTTATTATTGAGATGGTCTTAATATTGAGTTTAAATAATGAGCAAAACAGGGTTCTTAATGGATTTGAAAAGTGTGATATTAATTTCCAGGAGTGGTCTTATTATTGAGGTGGTATTTAAGTGATGTTTTACTATACATTCATCGCGTAGTGGAAGTGATATATTTCTTAGGATTGGTCGATGGAAAAAATCAGTAATAAATGGTCAATCCTTTGTTTTAATACACTTGGATTTTATCGTATGAACTTTGGTTATCTATGTGCATGTTATGTACATGTAAATGTGTATTTATGATAACAACATTTTACTTTGAACTAAATTTGGTTCAATATCAAGTTTGTTATCAACCAGTATATCCCGGTGCATAATACGCAATAATTTGCTTGTCATTCATCTCGACTTTGATTTATGATAAAATAAAAAAAAATAAGCGTCTGAAACACAGAGAGGAAACTATCCCTCCGCATATAATTAAACGAAGGAAGACCATGTAACAATTAATTAAGCCTTTCCGCATTACAAACTCTACCCATTGCAACCTAGCAAATAAGCAATTTTACAATGTATACACGTAAAATATTTTGAACTCTCAAGCGCACTTCTATACAGCCAATTCGCATGTGTTCCTCTTGAGATTGTTAATGTTAAACTTTACATATGTAGTGTGTTACGTATCCTTGTGCTTTACAAGTAACCATTCACATTGTCATTCTCGACAGCTCTCGGGCATTTCCGTACCACTTCGTTACTCGGATAACACCCTCTAGTGTATATAAGGCGGAGCACTATGTAGCAAAACTCAACATTAGTGCGGTCAAGAAATAGTTCTCGTAAAACGGATTTATAATTTCAGTAACTTCGATAAATTCACGTAAGAGATGGATTATCGTTGTCATTTCTAGTTAAAAACTCACATATTTATAGTCTTCATATAGCTTAAATATTACATTCATCAGCACTCCAGCGTTCATGCCGCCATTTGGTTTCATGACATTCGAATGGTATTTCCGAAAGTAGTGCCTTACGTACATCCGAGGCACTTGACGTAGTTGGCCGAGGATTTCCGAATGTCACATTGTATGAGAAATGTCCTGCTCCACTTCTGTTTTATCATCTCAAACAGCAAAGCCTGTTACAATACAGTATACATTGGGCACTGTCTCATCTTAAATGCAATATTTAAAAAGATACGTGACCAGTTGCTAAAGATGTTTTTGTTTCAGCAATCAATTAAATGTTTGTGTACCATTTAAAAATTAAAGGACTGAAGTTCCTGAGAGGCGCTTCCAAGGCAAGATTGCACCGTTTCCATATAATCGCAATAGAAATTAACACGCGACTATTCGGATAAACTCACAAGCCAAACATGATCAGGATAAACCGTTTATATCAAGACTCCCATTCTACAATTGATATATCTCTGACAAATTAGTCATTATGCTCATTGAATCTATAATAAAATCAGAGGAATGTACATGTACTTTTTTCTTGAGGCGAATGAATATGGATGTCAGTACTTCGAGTAGAACTTCCGGTTGAGACGATGATTGCTAAGAGACGCTAAAGCGCCTCAAAAACCTTGCAATAAATATTCCTTAAACAAATTATGATTTGTCTATTTCAAAAATTTATGTCCGATGTTTACCTCTTTATCTGAAGCAAATGATATTACATGTTTTAAAATTCAAATGTTGAAGCTGTTTATGTAATATTTCAGGACATGCACAGACATTCACTCAATTCCTGATACTATTAACTGTCTGTACAAGAAGTCTGATGTCGACAAAACCAAAGCTGAAGTACAAGTTAGTAAAGATAATGTGGCTAATATGAGCGAGAAGAATGAAGAGTTCATGAAAACGTTAGATGTGGTTAAGAAGAAAGCTGAAGAAAATTTGGAAACATTTACTGAACGTATGAAAACTGCTTTAGATGGCTTTAAAGATGAAAGCCAATCAAAGATTGCAAATGAACATAAGGATCAGCGGGAGGAAATGAAAACAGAGAAAGATAAGGCTGTGAATGTAATGAAATATATCGAAACAACCGTGCAGAAGATGGAAAGAGCCAGAGGAAATATTGCTCAGGAATTTGTCTGCATGAAGCTGGCACAAACGAAGATTAGAGAGTTGAAGTCATTAGACCATCAAATCCAGAATAAAAGCGGCGATGGAGATCAACTTAAATCCAACCATTATGCTGACAAATTCATAGAATATTTTAAGAATTTACAAATCAGTGCCGAGAATGAGAAGACGCCAGAAAAAGTTACGTCAAACAGAAGCAGTTTGTACACGGTTAAACAAAGGAAAGACATAAATGTGCGATTGCCAGATGATGTCAGCCGTTGCTGCATACAGGGTTCCTGTGTAACACGGTCTGGTTCACTGTTGTTAGTAGATAGTAACAATCATAAACTTAAAAGGGTTGACCTTACCAGTCTGTCTGTGGTAGACCATTGTACTGTTAATCGCCCAGAAGATGTTTGCTGCGTAAGCGAAACCGAGGCTGTCGTTGCTTGTTATGCAAGTTCGGTGAGATTCGTCTCGCTGGACAATCAGCTGACACCTACCAGAACATTGAAGTTGGATCAGTTTTGCTGCGGCATCACTTGTACAGACGGGAAGCTCTTCATAACTGACTGGAACAAGTCAGTCTTTGTGTATGATATGAATGGTTTAAAACTACAAGCCATTCCTCAAGATGATTCAGAGAATGCTCTATTCTGTGAAACACGCAAGTTAGCATTCGGTGGTGACAATAGCAGACTATACGTTTGCGACGGTGAAGCCAACGGTGGTGTAGTTATCCTAGATGCGGAAGGAAAGTATATTGACACAGTCAAGGATGCGACCGTAAAAGGAACATACGGGGTGTGTGAGGATGGAAGAGGAAATGTGTTTGTTTGTGGACATTTTTCTCACAATGTGGTACAGATCGGTAATTGCGGAACGAAGGTTGGCGAGGTTTTGAACCAATCTAGTGGAATATATTCACCCAGATCACTTTGTTTCCATTATAAAACAAACCGATTAATTGTAACAAGTCAAGATGATGAAGTTGCAATGTTTGAGCTTTAATAACAAAGAACTGCCTGGAATTGCGATTTGGAAAAAATCCCTTTCCCCCTGTGCAATTCTTTCACTTAATATAGTGTTCATATTTTCGCCATAGTTTCAGCCTATTGTTGCTAGCTGTCTGGACTTGTACTGTGATATTTTCCATCCATTTATCAACCCCCCTCATTGATTTTCCTTGTTATCCCTTGTGGTCGGCCAGTGGTCGGCCAGTCCATTCCTTGCGCTTATGTTCCAATACCTTATGTTTTATGGATTGGTGTTTTCCCGGAGGTCTGTGTGGAGAGGCACTGTCTTATGTAAGTGGCGTTCCCTGTAGCAATTTATTCTCTCTCCCCATACACATAATTTATATTGTTATTTTCCGTCTTGTATGATGTGTTCTGGCATCTATCGCCACAATCCGGACATTTTGTAAGTGGCATTTACCGCTCGACTTAATCGTTCATCAAGACAACTTCACAAAAATATTGACTATACTTAAATATGATCAGCTCACAATCTTATATAACAACGTGTATTCCGGGTTAACGAAAAAAAAAGATATAATCGATGTTATCAAATTCTACATTGCAACATTCAGACAAGCTGGGTAGTAATTGTTTGTGCAATTTATCTCAAACTAGACGGATATCAGATAAAATCACCATATACAAATGGTTGTGATTAAAATTATGACTTTGTGAATTTAAATCAAGGTGACCCCATAGTACTTCCAAACCTGTTTTAAGCAGCTACTCAAGGGATGCATCAAATGTGGCAATTGAAAGCAGGTGGCTGTTTAATACCAGTGTATTACATATTATCCAGATTACATTATTTGAAACAGGCTGCATACTAGATTTTGCGTTTTATTCAGAAGACCACTAACACAAGTACAACTTTGTCTGCTTTTACTAGTTCACCATCATCAGAAACCCACCTTTACTCATCGTGTCATGTTTTTGACATACGTGTATTGAAATGATTTTGGAGTCAGTTTTACCATGATTCCACCAATGAAGGTTTGGTGGTTGAGTGCAAGTTCCCCCCCCCCCGGTTTATCTTGCGCCTGTTTAACTTTTTGTATTTGTTAACATGTAAAAACATTTTTGATATCCCCTTGTACTTTGTGCTCTTTGTATGTGCCATTTTTATTTTTGCATGTCTCATTGGCTTTCGAGGTGGTTTGCATACTAAAAGTGTAAGATACATTTCATGTGTGACTACTATATTCATTTTACACATTTAAGGTTACCACGTTTTCTGATTAGGCATTCAGAAACTTTATAAGTCCTCTTTGATTTTCCTAAGTTATCCCTTATGGTCGGCCAGGCCATTCATTGCGCACCTGTTCCCATGCGTATTTACTCTTGCGCTTCCTCAATGTTTGATGTTTATTGGACTTTTGTTTTCCCGGAGGTCTGCGTGGAGAGGCACTGTCTTATGTATGAGGCGTTCCCTGTTGTAACTTATTCTCTCTCTATTCAAGTCAGACATTTTCCCTTGACTCCAATGTTATTAGAACGATATAGATTTTAATAAAAATGTACAGGCGGAAGCAAAAATCATTCAGACATTATTCCATTTGTTAAGATTAAATGAAAACAAAATACTGGTAAAAATGAATTTCACAAATTTAACGTCTAAGTGTGAGTTTCAGACTAGAAGTGTTTGTGATAGAGAGCAAAGAGATGTACATATTTCGCACATGCTCATGGTTGCCTTAGCAACAAGTCAATAACACGTGAATGCCCTTATGTTTAAGCGCTCATGTTCAGCCATATCTATTTGCATCATCTCATCTAGTCAGAACCAAAGATATTGTGTTCTGTGGAGATCAGTATGCTCAGTTAAGTGATAGTAATTGGGGTTATGCAATATGAAAACTTATATACAATAAAATCACCTATATATGTATTATTTTATGTTCCGTTAAAGTGCAATCCATGTCGATGAATATATTGTCTTAATAATGTGCTGTCCAATCAATAATTTGCGTATTTGTTTGTATAAAAGTGAACATGTATGTTTCTTTCTTTATTAAATGTTGTTAATAGCATATGGTGCATCGATGCATTTGCTTGCCAATCAGTTATTTGCTTGTATAAAAGTGAACATATATTTGTCTTGTTTTATTAAATGTTTTATATAGCGAATTTACGCCTTAAGTCATTTAACACGCGTTGGAGGCGGTGTCTGCTTGAAGCAAACATTGTGCAGTCACACCGTGATACCACGCCATAGACACGTGACAAGACGCCACACCCATTCACAGTTACCTGTCTACGAGCAATACAGTCCTAGTACATGGACTGCCCTTATAATACGGAACATATGTAAAGTAGGTACTAGTACCATTTTGATGACTGCAGGTTGCAGCCAGGGGTCGAAACGCAACATTGTGCATCAAGATCGAGCATTCCACTACTAAGCCACCAACGCAGTTAAAATGACTGTACTGTGTGTAATATTTTTTGAACAAATAAACAATGTAATCACCCAACAAAGGTCTTCCTGTGTATCATTAAGAATCTATGATAACCTAAAACTCACCAGGTAGGCCTTCATATCAACAGTCATACATATAAACAAGGTTCAAGCACCATAGGGTAAACATTTGAAATGTTACGTCATTTTTACAAATACTATAGCAGACACTTGAAATGCTGGTGTAATCATGGAATTGTTAACACCTCTAAATGTTTTAATTGATAATCGCAAAAGAGAAGGATTTCTCAAGATGGGAGGTGAAATAAAATACAACTATCAACAAACCGTGACATACAACAATAGTATTTTATTTTCTGAAAAAAGTTTGACAAAATAAAATCAAAACAACAATATCACATATTTATAGTAATAAAGATATAAAACGAATAAATAACAGTTAATATAATAGTCACAATAATTTACTCTGGGTCATTCAATGGAGCAAAAGTGAGATAAAGTTGCACAGGGAGGGGTCTAACACACACAGGGGCCTCCCAACACAGTTCCCTAACAGGGGTAGGAAATACAACCCAATAAGGGGTTGTCAGTATAAGATAAAACCAAACTATAACTGTGTTCTTCCAAGGACACAGACCTGTGCTCCCACTTTATTCAATCAAGGGACGTTACATAATTATACACTTATCATAACAGAGCAATTAACCAAATGTGGCTTTATGTAAAAGAAATCTCTAACAAACGAGCTATTCAGAAAAAGGGCTCAGCAATATGATGCCAGAATGTTTTTTTCCGGATTTAAATACAGTTTATGTTTTTTCATAGTATACAGTAAAAATCCAAATTCATCAGAGCGGCACTGTCTTCAGCAAGAACCTCATTTCAACAGTGTAAACACAGCCAATTTAACTTCTCTAAGGCAATAACCTCTCAAACACCAGTGAGAGTTTGAATAGTCCATATTGTGTTGTTCAGGAGTGGTTGCAATGGTTCCTATTTCAAGTAAATCAATTGCTGTCATAAAAATTGCCCTATGAGCTTTACTTTTGCATTTACGAATAGTCATCGCAATCATGTCTCGTCTCTTTATATCAATAAGCAGTCAGTAGATTCCTATTTGGCCAAAAGTCATGATTCTGCACATTGTTTCACTGTAATGGTTTGTTTTTATACAAACACAAGTTTGTTCATGTAAATTACTTCTTGGTTTCTATGACAAAACCTGAATTCTCTTGCCAATGATGTTTCATTAGTCCTGTGTCCTAATATTTCTGCATACTGAAGTTTCTGCAATTGTGACGTTTTGAGATTGCAAAATGATGCTGCATCAAAAGAAAACAAATATAAAGTATATCAAGTTGAATTCAAGGCTAACAATGCCTCAGAAATGTGAATGCAATCATGCAAGTAAAAAAATAAATAAACATAAGCCCAATTTAGGTTCATTGTATTAAACATGTACAATAGCAAAGTTTGAAACACAATCTGTAAACCAACAGACAATAAAGTATTAAAATATTTTAACAAGTTGACCAAGTTTTATTGGTGGAAACATCAACGATGATTTCATGTCTGTTTTGGTCAATGTTCTTTTCCTTTTCATGCGGTCATGTGACCTTGTCATGTGACTTCCAGAAGGATCAGGCTCGCGTAGACGCTTGACGAAAACTTCCGGCAGAGTCCGAGTTCTCTCTCTTTGCTGCTACAATAAGAAAATGCAAGACAGAATTGAACACTAATTTTTTTTAATTGCTTCCTTCCTAGCTGTACATTGACAAATTAAATAAGTTATCAGTCGATGTTATGCAACGTCATTATATGTGACGTCATCAGCACGAGAATCATCCTATTTGGGAGTGTGTGTATGTATGAGTTTTCCAGCACTGTGCGTGTAAGACTGGTGTAACCGCAGGAAATTCCGGTCCGGTAGGCGAGAATAAATTATCCTGTACAAAGGATTAGTACCGAACAGCCAATGCGGTACGCACTAACACAGAACTTCCCCGCTGAAAGGTTTCAAGTTCAGTTCTCAAACTTTCACAAAATATACACACATCCTGATATAAACAAGATGACATACCACACACCCTGATATAAACAATAGGACATACCATTCTAAACCTGACAGATAAATGTTATTTGTCTAAACAGTCTTATCAGACCCGAACGGTATGCATTATATCAACTTATTCAATTTCAAAGGTAATTATAAGCACCTAATTCTTTAAAAAAAGGTGGTGCGTAATATGTGTCCGTGAATGCTGGTAGGCACTCTACAAAACCAGCATGCGGATATGGGTCAGTAAAAATCACTAACAGGTATATCGTTTATTTTTTTGTTTTCAAGATATCCGTAGTACCAACGTATAAATATAATAAAGTAGAGCTATAATATACATTTAAGAAACATAAATAACGCACTAAATACAAAAACAATGCAATGAAAACAAACACACGACATGATTTTAAATTGATCTATGAGGAGTCTGTGTAAAAACCTCCCATCATGCAAACACAACAACAAGTAAACATGAAACATGCATAAACAAATTGGACAATAAAGTTACAATGATCTAATTCACAGCAAGTGCTCTAACAATAAATTGGCAGTTTAGTGTAAAAAATATTGTAACTTATGAAATCTACACAACATGCAATGATAAAACAACAATGTATCAATCCATCTAATATTTAAGGCTTGCAAACAGGTACAGATTTGTCAGGGTCATCAACATTCAACAGAACGGGTTTTTTATAAGCCACATTAACAGGTAAGGTCACTATGACCCCTATTACGTGATTATTGATTTTAAGTATTTCAATATAAGGAAATGACAGGCATACACAATTAAACAAAACATAGTTTATGATAGTCTCGCATATTGCACTTGCACAGATAAATGACTGTACGGCTTTGGGTTATATTTTACATTAATCTTAGATGTGTGAAATTTATTAGAATGTATAAACTTGAAAAACATGTATGTGAAGGGCAAACATTGTGAAGGGACACGATTACAGTCGTGATTAACAACATGTCAATGGTACCTCTGAGTTTCACATCATTATAAATATGCTCCGCCAATTCTAGATTTTTCAAATATTTTGTTACCTTCAAAGCAAAATTTCAACCAATTAAAATTCAATTTAGTCAAGTAGTGATGTCTTTGTTTAGTTGGTTCTCCTAATGTTAAGTTTGACCTTATAGCAGGTCTCAAAAACAAGGCTTTATAAAGGTAGCAATTCAGCAAATTTAAATTTTTTTATGGAGATTTATGTAAAAGATAAAAGCAAATAAGGCTAATTTTTACCATCTAATTTAATGGATCAATGCAGCCACGATGGAACGGCAGTGGACCTGCCGAAGCGAGTACGACAGGACCCTGCTTCGGGCAATTGGAGACAGCCTTCACAAATACTCAAGATGATACATGCAAGTAACTTATCATAAGGCTGCAGTTTTTAAAAGTGAATTGTACAACATAAATGTAATATTTATTGATCCCAAAAGACACAGCCAACCTACAACCAACAGGTTGGTAGTCCATTGCTAAACAAACAGAGCTACATGGATTGTGCTTCAGATAAGGAGTTGAACCACGTTTGAATCTCTAGGTATATGTCTCTACAGAATAGTATGCGACACCTATAGATATAAAACATAAAACAACTTTAGGTATCATATTAAGGCTTAGTTAATACAAGTACTTGCAGATAATCCCATTGACTTAAAACTATGTTGTGTCATGACCCAAAATGTGTTAAGTTGCTTAGATTATTTTTAAAAACGTAAACAAAACTATCAGTTCTATAATATTACTACATAACAAAATGCAACTCATGATTTCAAATTTTTGGCCTCTCAATCTTTTATGAGAATGAACATTGTTCATGCTTGTTGAAGGCCAGAGGCAGAACATTGGAAGGACTTCCCCTCCAGGAGGACTTTCAGCGCATTTACATGCATATTTTTTATATTTATTAATTATATTAATGTAGAGATCAATTTGACTACTGTTGTAGATTCAAAACTAGTTGAAAATACATTTTTTGTGTACCGAGAGTATGTCGATTGGTCAATATTTCCTAGAACATGTTTAATTGGCTAAACATCTCACATTTTGTTTACAACTGTATTAACGTTAATCAAAAAGACCTATACGCTATCACATGCAGTTAACAGGTTCTCAATTTTCAAATTCACTACATGTTACAGGGGCATGCAGTTAGTTGACATTAGCCGAGTTTTATAGGACGATTAGTGATTCATCAATGGCATGCAGTACCTTCTGTTTTGGCCGTGCTTTCTCAGCGGAAATATAGGCGGGAATAAAACCTAGATTCTAAATATATATCAAAGATACAAATATTGTAATAGCGTTATGAACTATATTCTATTTTATATTACACTTTTCAAGAGCACATCTCCTAAGTTAGGAACAAAACTATTGTTATTAAACTTGTAAAGAGGCTGTTACAATAAGTCGCAACAAACCCTCAATGTAATGTTTGGTTTCGCTGTTTCATTCATTTCCGTCAGTCTTACGCCATTTTTCTACACCTTTCAGTTATACATGACAGTAAGTTGACCTAACCAGTTTGCCTGGAATTAATTATATACCAGTACTAATCTATTAATGCACTAACAAAAGCAGCTGACAACTTCCCCTTCCTGAGGTGGTGGACGAATGATTGTGGCCAAATAAAGCAGAAAGACACAACCTGCCCTGATCGGGATTGAACTCGGACCTGCTGAGTAATAGCCCAGGACCATACAAACAGAGCCAACCAGGTGTTCTTGATGTAATATGAACATAAAAAGTATACAGAATACAGAATAAACTGACTTGAAACATTATGACTAAAACTGACCAGTAATTAGGCCACGCCAAATTGGAATTTTGTTAAGCGTCAGCGTGCGCCTATGTTTTGCGCTCTTCGTGCCAAAAAATCGACGTTCATGATTCGACAACGGCAATTGTAGTTGACATTCGACAACGATGTGATTATTTTTTAACATTTTATCAATACCGCAATCAAACAGAATCATGTATAGATCTAGTTTTGAAACAAACTATTTTGTTTTGTTTTTATGATGTTTCTTTCATTAACATATCTAAAATTATGCATCGCTTACTATCCGATGATATTCGTTTTTTCGTTATGAGTTTGTGTTTTTTGTTTTGAATAGGTAGCTAGGTTTCGCGAACTTAGGTTGATGCTTAAAAAAAAATCCAATTTGGCGAGGCCTTATCTTACACCAACAACTTAACAATGCTTACATAGAAATTAAGGCATTGCATACATTTTCTAATTCCTGAACTTACTACAGTGACTCGTAAAAAGCATTATCAAGAATGAAAATCGAACGGCATCACCGCTATCATTTAGGTAAGGGTCCTGTATTGAAACCATATCAGCATTTATTTCCATAATAAGAGAATTTCCTTAAAATCACTGCTACATGTAGATTTAAGTAGTAAACAACAGAAATTTGTTCAAACGCAAATTTCAGGCTGTTTTGGGAATGTCACACATTTACATAGGAGTATATTATTGTACATGTAGTAAAAAGTTCATCATCTAAAACACATGCAATTTTCTACAAAAACAACCAACCTACTTCAATCAACAATAACTTCTAATGGAAAATAATAAATTGGAGGTAATAAAATTCGTATGACTTAATTTAACCACATTGTGTGAAGAAGCCGCTTTTATCAATTATCTTAATCCAGCAGTAGTTATCTCCCATATCAGTAAAAATGCCGGTTTAACCATTGCGATAACTAGAAAAAATCTTCCATTTTAGGAAGGTGTTTATTAAATGAATTTTAAAATTAAAGAATTTATGTCCTGCTAGTCATCTGTGTCCAATGACTTGCCACACGTTTATTGTAAACAATATGCATGAATCTTTAAAAGGTTCGATTGGATGACCTAGGGTGACGTCTAACAGCTAACAGTTGCGAACGTTACGAAACTGTTTTGTTTTGTATCCCTGGCCCAACGGGGAACCAAATTGCAAAGGTTACGAAACGTTAGCCGCTAACACCTTTACTGATAGCAGGGTAGAAGTTAGTTGTGAAATAGGACATAGAGACATCAGACATTGTAGCGGTCATTTTAAGTAGAAGGACACACGTCTTACTTTTAAATCAAAATATCAAAATCTATTACTACGGCTCACACAATGTGGTCAAACTATTAGATATGTATATAGCGATGTGTAACCTACTTAAACTTCCATCGCATTCTTCCATAAAGGCTTAAAAATAATATATGGTCAGATTTATATTGGTTAAAATAATTGTCAAATCAAAATGTGCAAAAAATCAATCAAGACTTGAAATAATTATCAAAATACTGAATAGTTTTGAACATTTGTAAAATATTTCCGGTATAAGGTAATATATTAGCAGACAAATATCAACACTATTTTGATTATACATGTATTTTTAAATTCCTTTAATAGGCTATAATGAACTCCTATTTTGTCTGTATGTTTATGTGTGTATTCCTTTCATATTTAAATGTTCGATTTTATGAGAAAAATATACCATTTAAGTAACTAATTCATATTTTTCACTTCACAGTAACTTATCATATTGTCATTACACAATTTTGCCACGTTTTTAGACAGTACCAATTATTCTGCATTTTTCAGTCATAATATTGATATTTGTGTGTTTCAAGTATCGAATGACAGAAAAAATGTGGATATATCTATATTGACAGGCATGAGATTGCAAAATTTCAAAATCAGCAAAAAAATTCGGCAAGGGACCCAGGTGGGCGCTGAAGCTCTTGGCTTTTAAACATCTAAGATGGCTTAAATTGTCTCATGCCTGTATTGATATCAATCATGTCAATGACAGCCCTCAACAAATTTCTTGTATGATTGGGCAATGTTTGTATTTTATCGAATTATGGCAATAATTTCGGATAAAATAATTTTGGATACATTCCTTATAGCAGTAATGTAAACTTACCGAGGTGTAAAGATGCAACTTCTTTTTGATCAGATTGTAATATTTACAATAGCTATCATGGTCCTTCCTGATGTGTGCGATACTCGTGCGGGACTCCTTAGCAGGAGGCGGGGGTAACGGGTACTCCCACTCATAATGATTAGTTGTTCGACTACTCAATACTGACGGCGTGTTTGATCCAATATAGGGTAAGCGTAGTTCCTCGTCTTCTGAAACCATCTGCTGTCTCCTGGAATAAACAAGGAAAGTTATTGCCATATTTTTTTTCAATTTTATAGCCATCAAAAGTTCCTATCATCAACATCAAACAGTGTTTACTTGTACAAATTGAATGTAGCATAGCTAAAATGTACCAAGAAGCAACACCTTTAGACGTACTTCTGATGGACACTGTAAAGAGGGATACCAAAAGAGACCTGGCGTAGATCCGAAGAGCGAGAGATGTAATCGACGTTGGGTCAACTCCAGAAGCCTTCGACTGATAGACAAAGAAGGCATGTCTTGGTGCTGACATTATGTGCAAACCAGTGCAAAAAGGAATAAATAGTAGTCATTTTGAAAAAAATATATTTAAAAAAGTACAAAATCAGCCCTTTTATCACATTTTGGGGAAGTATGGCGGGGCCTTTTGAAAAGGGCTTTGAGTGTTTTAAACATTGTCCGATATTTACAATGGATGAAGAAAATTCGATTAGAGCAGGGAAATAACTCGTAAAAATATTTTTAGCGAACTGTAAATTTTGACAAAATCTAGGGAAAATATGTATTTTACTCTTTGGGGAATGGGGCCAAATATCAGCACAAATTTGCCATAAAAAGGGCTGACAATTGTACACCTTTCTATAAAGACCTAACTTAACATAACAAAAAGGGTCATCACATCCATACCTGTGTAGACTTGAATTTATCGTAGATTCATCCGAGCGTATCATACGTTGAGTTCTATACTGTGGTATACGTTGCGGAGGATGTAAACGATCCTTCACTGTTGGTACGCCAGTTGTCCACTGCATTTGTAGGATTCCAAAATTGCTCAAACCAGCATCCCTATAATAGGATCAATTATTTCAAAATGTAGTGAAATAAAATATCAAATTAACACATGGTCAATGTTTGCAAAATGATATCAGAAGAAAAGGGCACCAGACCTTACATGAAATATCTTCATTTAGCCATACATGTATAACATGTTGTTGCCCTGCAAAAATCTTCATTCATTGAAAATATTTTGACATTGACACAAAATATAAATGGTTTGTGATTAAATAAAATGCAAGAAAAATAACTTACTCATTTTGCGTATGGACCTGTAGTTTTCCTGGGACGGATTCTATTCTATGTCTTCCGTCGCCAGGCAACTGCCTCTACAATACAATATACAGCGGTAATGAGATGTTAAATGAGATTATGTATGGTGACAGTGGCGCAAAACTATTTTTATCTGCATTTTTAAAAAAGATTGAGTCATAATAGTTTGATTGAAACCTGCATTCTAAATAGTATTGATTCAAATTTTTTGCATATCGACAATATGGATATCTCGAACGACAAATACAGATGATATATCAATATTATTTTTAAATTCCCTTAACAGACTATTAACTATTTTACTGTATGTTAAGGTGTGTTTGCCCTACATAATTGAACATTCAACTTGTATAATTTATGATATCAATACATTTAAGTAATTAATCCATATGTTTAACTTCACCGTATTATATTATATTGACGACATTTGGAATGTATTATCCACGTGAGCGCCGTTTAACAAGCTGCCAACTAGAAAGTGATGTCACACTAGTTTGGCACATGTTAAAACTGTTACCATTATCCTGTATTTTCCCGCTATAATAGTGATATTTGTAAGTGTGTATGAATATCAAACAAGAATAAAATCATGAAACATTGTCTTTGGAAAAAATTCAAGAATAACAGTAATTATGGATAGAGTTACCTTTTCACCGACACGAACAGTCTGTAACAATCTTGTACCGGCTTCACCAGGTAGCATGGGTAAATCTTCAGCAAAGTATGTGATAGGAGGTAACGTAGAATGCCTCAGTTTACCCTCTTCCATTTCTTTACGTATTTGTTCCATCTGTCGTCTTTCATGCGCATTCGGCACCATATCGAAAAACTTTCGCCAGTCTGAAATGCACAGTGTTGATGCGTCGTTCTTTTTTGATAGTAATTCAGTTATATATGGTGGTCAGTTTACGCAATAAATAATGAACTCAAATCAATTGGTATATGTAGAAACCATGTATTGGGTCAATTATTATAGTTGTGCTAAAGTTTGATGCCATTATTTTCATAAAGCGTCCCGCTTTCACATGTATACACTGCATTCATGTTCAATTGCTAATTTAAAGATTTTAAAAATATCGCCGTATGACAAATATGTTGCAGTCTCTGAGATTTTTGGCCAAGTGACATGTCTGGGAGAAATCGAGTTATTAACATTTCTGAACGCAGGGATATTTGTAATGCACTACAAAACAAAATTTATTGCAAAAAAACGTTTTAATGTCATCGATACTAGATCTACAAAAAAATTTCACACATTTAATACAGCAAATATGTTTTCAGGTAAAATAACATTTTACAAATAAATGTACATTATTTTTCTCTTTACAGATAATTGTTTTGTTTCTGCTCGCTGCTGAATCATAAATATTTTACTAAAATGGTTCAACTAGTTGTTGCAATTAATGTGAAAACGTGACGTCGTAATGTGAAAACGTCATCTTTATTGCGTTTTCTCAGAAACGAGGTTCAGTGCATTAGGGCCAACAATCTCAGAGACTGCCACATATATCCGCGCATCACTATGTGCAAACCTTCCAATTCAATACACCACGTCATTTCTATAAATCCCATGTAGATTTCTGATAATAAATTCGACATATGTTACAGTATATTACAAAATTATCACCATTAAATTGGATGAACATAATAAGAATTTCATTGCTTTGATATCACAATAAGAATAAAACATGTTTACCTTGAGGGGATTTTTGGGACGGGCTGGTAGGTACAGATTTCACAGGGGACAAAGGTACTCCATGATCTGAAAGGAACCAAAACAACATTACAATATAATTATATTTTTTGTATTTTGACAATCTCCACAATCTGACTCTACATTTTTTAATAGTTCAATTCATATTATTTTCTTCTTCTTTGTATTTTGACAATCTCAACAATTGTAGACAAACCAATCTGATTGTGATTTTTTTCAATAGTCCAATTTATGTGAATTATAAATGTTATAGCTTAAACGAATAAAGAACAACCAAAGGAGTATCCAGTAGTTGTTTAGTAACTACATGAATTAGTACTTGAGAATTGGCACTTTTCAGTGGTGGATACAGGATTTTTGTTTGGGGGCGTGTCGTAAATTGTAGATGGGGTAACCAGGGGTGTTTATGCCATTTGTACAGGTTGTCTGGGAGCATCATAAACACCTTTCTCGCTAATTCTGAGAAACAATTCTACCATATGTTGCTCAATGTATTGCCAAGCTTAGTAGATGCATTGTTGTATGTTGACAGGGTTAAATATACTTCATTTACATAATGCTAAACAAGCTTGATATATTTTAGGGGGAGGGGCTCACACCGGCTCCACCCCCCTAAATCTGCATACACGTTTCACCAGTATAGAATAAAGATGTAATATACCTTTCCCGTACATTCTACCATGACTGTATTCTGAGATGTCGTGTGTAATACCGGAATCATAGCCACTTAATCTGTCGTTGATCTGAAAAAGATATACATAATAATAACATATAACAATATTATAAAACTCCAAACATCCTTGTCACAAAATATTTAATGAAAATTTTGTACAAAATTACTCAAGTCCTTTAACCTTACCCCCCCCCCCCCGAAAAGGGAGGTAAATCCCAAAAAGAAAAAGTGTGATGTAGTCTTTACCCCCACATGACTACATTTGTTTTTTTTTGCTGATTTTAGTTGCTCCCGATTTCATTTTTTGGTAGTAAAATGTAAAATGTCTGAAATTAGTTTACTATTATACCTTTAGACAAAGAATTAAGTTTAGGAGTTTTTGATTTCTTTTATAAATGCTAGGTTTCAACTTTCAAAAAATCTCGACAATTTACTATGCTAATTTACTATGAAAAAAGGCCAGCCACTGTATCTTGATTGGTATTTGAACCAACTGCAATCGTATTATTGAGGTCATTCAAAAACAAATTAAATCCACTTTGATTGTGAAGAAAGTATGCACCTTAACTACATGTACCATAAATGCATTTTAAATGATTCATTTCAAGGGAGACAATTACCTGTTGTCCTTCACTATTGTAAAATATCATTTGTTCAGAACTATTATACATTGGATTGTTTTTCAACCATTTAACCTTTTTATTCCTGTTATATTCTCGAACATGTGGCAAAACTTCTAATATTTCCGCCCTCTCTCGGTTTGGGCTGTTGCTATTTATAGAATTAGTTGTTGTTAGTGTCCCAAATGTTTTCCCAGAATTCTTTGACTTTTTGGTCACATGACTTAACTTTGAATTGCAAGATTTTGTTGTCTTCAATGAATTCTGGGTAAGGAAAGTTCTCGCCGACTGCCGGGAACCAATACCCGTAAATTCCATTGACCCAATTCCAGAGTCGCAAAAATCCTTCACACTATCGAATGATGAAAGTGACTTAACTTTCGAAACAGCCATCATTTTTAATTCAAACACAAATTCAGTTATTTTACGAAATTCATCAACTAAGTAAAATCATTTGAAGTCGTTGATTTCAAATCAATTTCAACAAAAAGTGTCGGAGCCAATAAATAAAAGCATTCAACCACAAAATTAATCATTATCAACAAAAATAACTAAATGGCCACACCAGGCATATCATATCTCTTTACATTGTCCTATGTTCCATAGAATCCCAATCTTCAGACACATAAACAAAGCAATTAACACAACTCTTTCAATGAAATAATTTATTCCAATAAACTACACAAGACTTGTTGATGTAAACACACAAAATGCCTATCGTTTTTTTTGGACACAATTTCAAATCTTTATGTCTGTGAGAAGTTGATGTCACGTGATACATTTAAAATACTGTCCATTTTACTATCATATGTCTGTTATTTAAATCTCTAAATAGAAGTCAGTTAAGCATGAAAACAATTAATGTGTTCTTTTTATTCTCGTATTCTAAATAGGCCAGGCAAAACAATTCAAACTTTTTACGTGACACAACAAAATTTGACAAATGAACTTCAATTGTTTGTTTCATCGGGTTTAACGCCGTTTCTCAACGATATTTCAGTTATATACGGCAGCCGGTTCACCTAACCAGTTTTTCCTGGACTGAAATCTAACCAGTACTAACTTACCCTTCCACAAGGAGCCGGCAACTTCTCCACATGAGGAGGAAAATCGACATTTTTGTCAAATTTTCATGGAAGGGTATAACCTGCCGCGACCGGGAATCGAACCCGGATCGCCGGGTTACAAGTCCAGCGCACTAACCACTGGACCACGGCCGCGGCTAATGAACTTCAAATACAAGATTTTTGTGGCCTTGCAAGTTTTTCACGATTGCTACATTTCTTGCAATCATTGTAAATTATTATCTTATAAAATTTATTTTTTCAATCAATTATTAAATTCGAACTTTCAAATTTAGTACTTATGGTAATTATTTTAACTGAGGCGTCTTCAGTTTTATTTCATATCCTAGTTTGTTTGACTAATAAAATCAAATATTTCATATTTCATGAATTCAAATTACCTGTTTTATTGGTGCAGTACTATGACATGAAACATTTTCGCAAGGCTAATATTTCTTGAATGCCAAGTACCTGCTTTATTGGCGAGTTAAATATTATTTTTTACCGATTTAGCAATCGGAAAATGAAAAAAATTAATCACTCATGAAAAATTTCTTATTTGACAGAATTTTGTTCCCTAGGGATCTACATGGAAAGTCCCAGCACACAGTAAAACTTGCTTAAAGAGAATACTCATATAACAAACATTTGATATAATGAACACCAATATTTTAAATCCCCAAATGCATATTCATTATGAATATAGTCATCAACTGATATAAAGAACAGTTTTTCATGGTCCGATGGGTGTTCTTTATAAAACCGGGTGAGGCAAGGTTCTTTCCTGTCAATTTGACTGACAATAATGCATCCCTTTGTCCAACGCCTCTGAACTCTGCTTTATGTGGAGAAGTTGTGAAGGAGCAGGTAAGTATAGTGCTGTTAGATTGATCCATGTCAATTTAGGTAAGAAAATGCACCAGGGTGTAAAATATTAACAGGTGTTTTATTTTATTTTCTATCAAAATACTATCACAACTTTTTTCCGTCATGCCCACGGAAAGCCCAAACTATTGTGTACACCTCTTTTGCAATGAATTAAAAAGGTTATATAATCATGAGTTCGCGGACAATAAAACAGCACTATACTGGTTGGTAACTCAGGAACAGTAGTTGTGTCAACTTATCTCCATATATAACTGAAATACTGTCGAGAAACGGCATAAAACCGAAAAAGAAATAGTCGAAAAGTTTTCTATAAACGGTGAACGTTGTCTTCTCTACTTTTTGTCACTTTTAAAAAAAAATTAACAGCAGAATAAAAAAATTGGTGCAGCCTTACTTGTCCAACCTTACAACATTGTAAGGCGAGACCACAAACACATTGAACAATTTTCACCCTTCATTTGACATGAATAGATAGCAGCGTTTCATGTTCCACTAAAACAAAAGTGGAAGATTTTAATCAATTTTTAAACCTGTCATGATTTATTTGATAACTAAGATCATGATAAATCTTGGGAGATATTGTATGTTTTTCTGGACCATAGATTTCCGACCGAAAACTATTTGCGTTAAATAATTAACGGACTAACGTTATTATCAGTAAATAATTTCACGTTCATGTTGAAAACAGCACATACTGGTTCAAAGTTACTCTTATTGTTTAAATAATTCCTCAGTTGTAAAGTAAATTCCATTGCTCTAAGGGAGGCAAATGCAATTGTTTAATGTCAACTCAAAAGTTGTAAGGAAAGTAACTAATGTAAATTCTAAATTCTTTTTTCTATATTTGACCTAGTGACATAGTTTTTGACTTGACATGACACACTCTTCTAAGATAAATATTCTGACCAAGTTTCATGAAGATTGGATAAGAACTGTTGAATTTATAACGCAAAATTGTTTAACGACATCTCACCCCTCGTCTGCTTTTCCCCAATCTGTTAGTCCTATTTTTTTGCTGAAAAAGTCGGCTAAATTATCAAACAAACAAGTTTACGTACCTGACTGTTGGTAACGTCAGACATTGTACGGTAATCCGAATCCTTCTGTCCAATCTCTTCCTCTGTCTCTTCTACAAATAAACAAACAATGTACATGTAACAAGTGACCACTGGGTAATGGTTTACACCATAATTATTGTGACATTATTATCCTTCGCAGCCAAACTGTGAGCATGACCACAATTCTGAAAAATTTTAATACGGTCAAACTGGTTTATAAAGAACACTTACATAAAGAACACATGGATATAAAGAACACTAACATAACAAACACTTTTAAATCTTTATGAAAATAGCATAACAACTGATAGAACACATACATGCATGTACATGAAACTTATAGGAAAAAGGAGGACATTTTAGCTGATATAAAGAACAGTCTTTTAAAGTCCCAGGAAGAAGTTCTACTGTACCATGTATTCTTAAATCACAATTTAGACCAGATTATTATCCATCTTTAAGAAAAAAGCCTAAACACTTTTAGTTTTGTTTCAGATGCATGCCTCCGTTTTGTTTTGAAGAATCAGCAAGAAAAGGAGAAGACTCAAAGTAAAATCATACAAATTTGCTAGTTATTAAAATGAAGATTCAACTCACATTTTAAGCATAAAAATTTCACCGACATCCACATTACTATTCTAATTTCGACGTAATTTACATCACAGTTATTTGAAATATTACAGAATTAATAAAAGGAAATTGCACAGACCTAATTATGTAATCCAAACTTGTATATTAGAGTGCTATAATATGTAGACGCTAACATACTCTGTTTTATCTCATATTCATTGTTAAGAAGGATCGACCCTATAATCTCAGACTGAACAAACTTCGCACTTCAATCTATTGATTAGTAAATTTTCGATAAATTGAAAAAGACGTCCAAATTCGTTTTTGATCAGATGTCAAAGGGTTGAAAGCAAGGCAAGTCTTACTGCTATTTTATTCAGATATCGTAAAATCAAGAATTTATTGCAAAAAAATAAATTGTACTACCTATGTGAAAATTGATACTCACAAATTATGCTACATATAAATTGTGTTAATTTTACAACAAAAATGCAAGCTTAAGAATCATCCAGACATCTGATAACTCCAATTTGAAAAATATTGATCTCACGAAAAAATGTTTGATTTCAAAAAACAGATACAGTACTAGCTGACCCTCCTGCCCTTAAAGTATGAAACAAATATACTAAAAGGTGTCAATAAAGAAAATTGAAAGTTCCATGTGCAGTCAACGGCAGTGTAGAAAAAAACTCGAAGTCAACTAAATGTTCAAAATTGGCCGTTCAACTGATTTTTAATTCGCGTTTAAAGTGAAAAGCTTTATACTGCAAGTTTTAAGTTCCCAATGTTTTATCAGACTGATAAGTACTGCTGTAAGGGTTGTACATATTTATCGATATGTACCTATATTTGAAATCATATCGATTCTTGATACCACAAAAGCCTGAATATTGCCATATCTTTGATTTTTAGTCTGTAACTTATCTCTGACATAGTAATCTATCCACATTATGACCATCGAAAGATCATTTTGCCTCACTCTAAAATGATTAAAGGACTAACATACTTGCATTTTGTTAATTCAAACTCTGTTCGATTAGATCATAAATAACTATTAAAATAGTTTGTGCAACATTCAATGAAGACAAATGAACAGCTTCGTGCGAAATGCATGATATGACCGCCGCTATTGGATTTCCAACCTCTTCTGTAAGTGACAACATTTCAAGAAACCGCAACGTGTGATGTCACTATTTGCAAGCATTTACCCCAAATGGTCTCTTCATTTCCATAATGCCATATGGGGCAAATATCGCTTACTGTCAGTAAATGGTGACTCACATATGACATTTTCTGGAAATTACGTCACTTAAAGAAGAGGTTGAAAATTGTAGAGCGGCGCTCATATATTGATGACAAAAATCACACTATGTATGATCATAATTGTTTATGAACTAACAATACAGTACTATTAGATTGACCACAATCATACAGTGGATGAACTTTCAAGACCGATCCTTGTCAATTTAGGAAAGAAAATGCACTTGTGTGTACATCATAGTAGCTCTTTGGTTTACGATTCTATCATAACACAATGCCGCCTTTTTCTCCGTTAAGCTTACAGACAAACACGAAAATATCAATACACATATATTGAAATGTAACAGTCCAGGTAATAATATTTATGTATTTGCGGTTTATATAAACAGAACTGTACAAAGCTGTAAACAATGTCTGAGACATATAGAACGACCCAATTTTCAATCTATAGCTAATAACAACACAAACAAAACACAAACTAAACAATCGAGCAACAACATTTCAGACTAACAGCAAGAAGCGTCTTACTTTTCGCAAAGCATTCACCTTGCGCATATTTAAACAGAATGTTTCCCAACATGCTACGGATCCCGATCGCTGTTCGTAAAGCATGAAACGCGCACCTATTACATTGTATATGAAGTGCACGTAACCCCCGTATATCTCATAATTTAAAGTTCCCATTTGTTGCCTGATTAAATACTGGAAGCGTATAGTGCTGTTAGATTAACTGCAAACTGGCACACCAACTTTCAGAATCGATCCATGTCATTTAAGGTAAGAAAATGCACCTGTGCGTTAAACATTAACAGGTGTTTGATTTTCTTTTCTATCAAAGCACTGTTGCAACATTTTTCCGTCAAGCACACGGAAAAGTACGAACAATTATGAACACCTATTTTGCAATCAATTGAACCGGGTAAATATATTCATGCGTTCGTGGCTAATACAACGGCACTATACCAAGACCATCATCAAACATTATAACACTGGTGCGCGTTTCACACTTTAAGAACAGCAATCAGGAGCAACCACTGAAGGTTGGATGAGGCCCCGGCATTATACATGTACAGACATGAGAGCGGAACCAGTCTATCTTCGAATAAATAATCCAGCATAAAGAATAGTATCGTTATTATCCATCGATGTGAAAGATTACGCAGACAGAATATTTCCGGTAGCTAACAATGAACTAATAAACTAGAAAATATAAAACATGTACAAAAAACTATCATTCAAATAAAGACATAATATCTGTACTTACAATAAAGAAGTTATTTACAGTAACCTTTCTACAGAAAACAAACAGATATATTTCAACTTTCTATTGAAACAATCATTCATAGAACTAGGAAAGAATCAATTATACATACTGGTCAAAAGTGCCGACCTGCCAGTAATATTTTACATAGTGTCTTAATAGCTATTGGATACATCTTCTGTTGAGTTTGATTACAGTAAGCTATGAAATATATAACTCAAATGATTTGAGCTATCAAAAAAAAGTCAAAATCATGTCCATTCAGTGTTTTTTATCAGCTGTTATTATAGCTGTTTTTCGGCTAAAAAATGCCAAAAAGTATATATTTTTCCCATTTTTAATGTAAAAATTTTAAATAAATCTGAAGAAAAAGTTTTGGTTCAATTTAGCCAAAATTTGACCAAGTTAGAGGTTTTTCTGTCACAGGAACTTTATATATATAGAAATTGTTGATTAACTAACCACTGCATCCTTTACTATTATTAAAAAAAATCGCTGCAATTTCTATACTTTTCCCCCAATTTGAAGGGTATGGGTCATCTTCCCAAAATAGCCAAAATAAACCCTGTCATCGTTTTAAATCGCTTTGTCATGATGTAGTGATGATTCTTAAAATGTAAACTGGCAGGTTAGCTCTTTCAACCAGTAAAATATCAAGAATTGAGTTATTTATACTGAAAGCCAATAAAGAGCTCTCAGTTTAGTTAATAATTCATGACAGAGAAATAGTGGAGAAGAAAGACAATGGTAATTAATTCAATTTATCTGACTGGAAGTTCGGAGATATACAATGAATAAAATATAAACATAATAGGACTGATTGGTTTTCGGCGCTGCCATACTAACATGGCTTTGCTATTTGCAAATAAGTGATGTGTTAACCAACCAAATCTTACGTTAACCACTTAACAAACTTCTCTCCAACTGAACACCGTTTGTTACCTTGACATGGATTTGTTAACCTTTCGATTAGAGGTACGTGTTTTGGTCACATGGTATGCCGGAGCATGAGAAAAAGACTTAACAAAGACTTAACAAAGAAGATAAGTGCAGAAGTGTGCAAATCAGAGATAGGTCAGATGCAAACTGTCTCTACCAGGTGAATAAATCTACTGACTCTAGGTGAATATTTACCCATAATAACCCACTAAGGAACAAACATCAGAGATATCGGTGTCTTTTTGTAAATCGCGAACGTATATCCTTGTAAATAAAACACAAATAAAATAAATATCCAAAAACTTACATCTCACTTACACCAGTTGACAAGCCATTCAATGTAATGTAATTCTACCAGTAATTTTACGCAATAACGTTTACATACATTCCATATTTTAACGTTTCACAAATATTTCAAAAAATGTATACACGGAAACCAGTAGTCCTGATGGTTACCTTGAAACAGCTTACAATTTATCAAGTATATAAGTGAAGTTCAGTATCAAAAACTAGTATATTCTGTAAAGTGACAGTATTTCATTACCAACATTATGTGACTTCACTGCTATAGTGCAGAACAAGCGTAACTGCTTCTTCAGAAAAACAGAAATACAAAAGTTTTACACCAAACCGATTTTGGCGAAGTACAAATGGTTAAAATCACACCAATTCAAGCGTTGTTTTTACAAGAAAGTGTATGACTGAAATGTTGTATTTTTAAAACTAATACTGGATCAATATTTGTGTGACCGGGTCAAACGTATTCATCAAACTTGTATGTTAAATTTGATTAAAGAGTAAATATCATTTATTCACAGTGGAGAAAAGTTTCACCAATGGAAGAACAATATAATTACAAATGTATTGATAAATGAAAATATTTTTCAAAATGACACAATCATTATATTCTGACAAAGGTAGATATACTCTCAAATGGTTAGATAATTTATTCAAATAGAGATAACCCTTAGATAAAAAATTATTTACAACAATAATAATCCTTAATTTTTAGATCATTCATGTAAACAAAGGGAAAGAAATCTCAACAGCCAGCCAAATTATTCATTAAGGTAAAAGGGAGACAATCTAGATATGTAGATATTTATTTCCAGTAAGGGAGACAATCTTTAATAATATGACAATTTAAATAATTGATTTAGACAAAGGGAGACAACAATATGATACATAAAAAGGGAGACAATCCAAAATTCATATTCAATTGATTTCTAGTAAGGGAGACAACCTTTGATAATCTGAAAATTTAAATTATTCATTAAGACAAAGATAGACAACAATATAATCAACATTACAAGGGAGGTAAAATGTGACAAGGAAAAATCATTAATATATACTTACTGAATGTATGTTTCCTAGAAGCCTCATCTTGATGTAAGTTATCATAGTATTTATACAACTTTGGATCCCTGGGTGTGAACCTAACAATGAGAGAAAAAAAGAAGTTGATGTCTTGTAAAAGCTTTGTAGAAAATATTTCGTTTTACACTACTCTTAATGATTATGTTAATATAACAAAGAGACAGCATAATGTACATCAAACTAACACTTTTTTAAGGATAAATATAATAAATTCAATCCGTCACTTACCACCACTTGAATGGAAATGGAAGCTCAGTGTCCATTCTTTGTATAGTTATTTTTTTATTTACACTCATTTTTTTAAAGTGATATTCACATTTCACATTTAATTCCACAACAGTATTGTACTACAACACGATATTTAACATCCCTTTTTGAACCTTTATACACGATGTATGAATTTTAATTGAAACACACTTATGGTTAGCATTTTTTCATTTTTTCCAAAATAACAATTCAGACACATTTTAACTTTCCTTTTTAAACACATAGTTTCCATAGAAACAGTTTCACCTGAGAAACAAATTTACACAGGATAAACTTTCTGTGATTTTAGAAAGTGTTGATCTAATATAAGTATAGTACATAGATCTGCAAAATTATGAATTCTGATAGTGAAACATGACTATTGAATTAACATAATTTGCAGAACAAGACACTTCAAATCAATGCAGTGACCATCTTATTCCAATTCCAGTCAAAATCTTATCTAAATTTTTATTTTACACAAAAACAAAATTATATACTACTTTTTATCAGTATTATAAAGAACCGCAAAATGCAATAAAACACTATAATTATAAGCCAGTTGGTTTGCTGTCACGTTGGGTATACCTTTATTCACCCTCAGATAACACTGAATAGTAAACAAACTTTAAGGCGTGGTTAAGGTGTGGGAATCCTAGGGCACAAGCATCCCCCCCAGGTTTCGGGTATATTTACTAAAGAGAGGATCTTACTTGAGTAGTCATTTTTTATTGAATTTATTAAACGAGTCCAGGGATTTCCCTGATGCAGAAATCTCGAGTCCCTGCATGGCTCCCTTTTTTCTAGGGACTCCCATTTGCCACTTGCTGTTCATCCCTAAGGACCCTCAATTTGTCAAACATGAGAGACCAAGGACCCCTAACTGTCCTCTAACGATTAAAACGACGCTTTGCTGACAAGAATTGTAAGATTCTTATTTTCGACAAATCATTACCTTGACCTCAAAATCAGCGAAATTGAATATTTCTTACTTAGTTTTGCTTTTAGGATATACATCTTTGTTTGGGACCAGATTTAAAACACAACTCTTTGATTGGCTGGTTCTCAGCACAGTATTAACATTGACCAATAGTGAGGCTGCATTGTTAGACTGAAACACAGGACACAGGCAAAGCTCGGCAGGCAACAATAATCAGATAAAATCACATAAAGATGAAACTATTGTATACTCCCTAGATTATATATTACAGATTTGTACGTATATTCATGAGCGTCAAGAAAACATAGTGCGAGGACACATGTACGTACGCCCCAGCCTATGCAAGACAATGATCTTTTCAAATACTTCATGTTTTCATACTCAAAGCCGTAAATCCTGTCATAATTGGGATTTTTCATTAACTTTGCGATACAAATCTCTTCAGATGACATCAATAGATAGAAGCCACAATGGGTCGATGTTATCAGTTAGACAAACCAATCAACAACTGTCAATGGTGAATTGATGTACCGAAAATGTGCCGTATCTACATATCCGTCAGAGTGTTAAAAAACTGGGTTTTAAATTGAAGTGCAAATATTATAAAATTGTTTATCTTTGCGGGCAGTTAATTTTTTGGCTAAATTTGACTAAATGATTAGTTATTCAAGTTATTATAATTTGATGCAAATCTGTTTTAAATCAGTTATACTGAATCCCGTAATAATTCTATTTAATGCCCGGGCGCTTATTAGAATCACGATCAGGCCCGGAGGAACGTTTACCAGGGATTATTCGGTAAAATTGTTTTAGATTTATCTAAACGCAACATAAATCAACGTACAAAGTATTCATAACTTACAGTATATAAGCTATGTGTACAATATGAAGTTTTATATGGCTTATCAGGATAAAACTGTTTGACACATATTACGAATCAAGCAACACGTGCAGTTAACTCCATGTAGATGAAATTTAAATCTCTTCTTGCCAATAGATTTATATAACATTTGAAATTTTAATCCAATCCAACGCTGAGAGATGTAAAGAAATGACATAAATAAAGCCATAATGATTTTAATAGCTTCATTATAATCCTATGTGTCCCCTATTTTATCATGTCAGGAAAGGGATTTTTTTGTTTTTACAAGGGCCTCATTAACTGATGCACACTTATATTCAAACAAGAGAACCATGGTACCCAGTTTTCTAAAAAAATTAACAGAAGATATACTAAAAATAAAGTTGTAATACTCATTATGAAAAAAATCATAACTCCAAAAACTCCAAAACGAAGGTCACCAAATTGATGTTATCACAACATGATTGTTATACTAACAGAGACAGTAATCAGAGCAAGAACAGAAGTCCAACAATAACAGTAACTGTTCTATCAAACCTTATACAAACACAACTTAACAGCAATGTAGTCAGCTTTACAATCACAATCACCATAACAACACAAAAAGCAACATTCACCAATGACCTCCATTATCCATAGTAACAGTGAAAATCTACCACCTCTTGATACTAAACATGTAGAATAAGAACAGTAATATTAGAATAAAATACTAAGCATTTTTTTAGAAACATTGATTCTGACCTAAAAACACACAACACACATGACCTTTGACCTTTCAAGGTCAGTACCTTATGTCAAGTGCTGGATGCTCCGGTGAGGTCATTTCCTGTACAGATTCCAACCTAAATTAGGGAATAGGAATGACTTTAACTAAAATATGGACAGTCAGTGTAAAATATCAACTCTTGTCCATTTTTCACCATCATCGATACCCAGGCTATTCATAACATATTATGATACCCTGGGTAAATTGGCTGGTGAAACTTCATAATGCATGAATATTCATTAGCATTTTTCGAACAATAAAATGGATGATAACAAAAAAGAAGGAATCTCCTTTGTGAAGAGTTATCCGTAACGCATGAGGTGAGTGTCAAGCGGCCAATCAAACAGCTGGATTTCACCTCATTAATTATTCATGAGTACAAGATTTAAACAGTCAGTTTACCAAGGGTATCATATATGTTATAAATAGCCTGGGTAACGAGAATGAGTTTTCACAGAAAAATGTATTCCAAGTATATCCTCAAACTCAAAATGAGTTTTAAAACAACTGTATTTGCACTCAATTCTGTATTAACAAAGCATTTTCAAGAATTCAGGCGTTTCAAGAATTCAGACGCCGAACTCCTAACGGATCTCTCATTTTTCTCATCTTAGACAAGACTGAAAATGGTTATTACAAAATAAAGATTATATGAGTTTTTTTTTCAGAATATTTACAAGAGATCCCACAGTAGATTATCTCACATTCTGATTTGAGCAAAATCTCATATTGAGCAGATATTTCTATTTGAGATGTTTTGAGAGATCGGGCCCAGATAGCTATAGACCAATCTCAAATTAAAAGTATTATAATTACGCATATGTGCCAATTGGGATTTTGCAATGCATCAGGTGCATTTATTAGGATGAATACGGTATGATCACAATAATGAAAAAAGTCATTATCTGATACAGCATGGTATTTTAGAGTCTTGGGACTCATAACTGAACACCCTAAAGGGAAATGTGTGAAAGTTTCACACTGAAATATACATTCACTTACCTTATGCTGTTGATTCAAAATTATGGTAGTTGAGAATACTGTGACTATGTATATTATGTCTATTGGTCAATATTTTGCTAAACTTGTTTTCATTGGCTGACAATCGCAGAATTTGAATGCAACCGTTCTCAAGTAAATAAAAATGGACTACACTGATCCAGTTTTAAATTAAAGCTGTACGTATGTTGGTCATGCTTTTGTTATCTCTGGTATATTCATTTATTTCAATCTCCGATGCAGTGGTCTCCCTTTACAAAATACAGAGACCTCTGTTTCATCGCAAGTATTTTTAACTTCATTGTGTTATTTCAGTTTTTTTATAACTTTTAATTTCATGTACTGTTCTGGACAAATTATTTATCTTGATAATGAGATACAAGTGTATTGTCAGTATCTGTGCAGACTGTTTTCATGCTGATTGAGCAATCTTGTAATAACTTGTGAGTGTTTTTTTAGTTGATCGACTCGATGCAAGCCAATCTTCATCAATCGCATTGCCTTACTACGAAAACTACTTTTTCGGGAAGTGGCGCAAGAATAGCAGGTAAGTGAATCGGTTAAAAAATAGTTCAACATCTGAGCATAACCTGCATAACATACTCAATACTGGAAGAAAAATCTTTACTGCGCAATTTAAAATATTTAATGGTTCAACAATGGACAATAATGATTCATACATTTTGTGAATCTGCCAGTGTTGAAAAGAAAACTAGTTTTCAATACCGAACAACTTCAGTACTTTCAGTGCTTTGATTTGTAATGGGGATTAATGAGTCACATTAACAGTCATGGTCATATAGTGTTAGTGTGGAGGATCACCCCAGTCAGACCACAATGAGTAGAACCACGGACATTTCATAAGCCAGCGGGATCATCATGGCTTCCTCGTGTACAAATACCATATTCCGGGTAGAATTCAAACATTTGTATTTAATATTACTTGTTTTATTGTTTTGATAATACATTTGTGGTTATTATAATAAAAGTACTGGCGAGAAAATATGTAATCTAAAATTTGAAACAATTCTAGCCATCAACCAGAATTGTGACAAACTGTTGGAATAAATTTCGGAAAATTCAATGGAAAATACAGGAGTTGTTTACCCTAAAACAAAAATAGTGTGGAAAACTACTGCATGGAATCTTATCTGACACTGTTCTGTATTTTGTAAATAAGTATTCATGTGTTTGTTATTTACTACACTAAATTTGTATATCCATGAAAAATAATATACTTGGGATCTGAAACAAAACAAAAAACCTTTAATGCCCTTTATTTGAAAATCAATGTCAAATAAATTGACAAACCACATTACAACCTCTCCAAAGCAATGCTCTCTAGAGCAACAACCTCTGTTCAATCACAGTCAGCAGTCAGGGGTGTCAAAAGAGTAAAATCAATAATCCTTAAAACTAAGGTGGAGTCTGGGTAATTTTGTTACAAAAGAAAAATGCCGGGTAGTTCAAAGAACTCAGTCGTCGAACACATTGGTTTTTAATGTATGCTTTTTAATTATGTTCATTCAGTAGCAGATTTGCCCCTACACCCTATAAAACTCATTGGTTTTACATTGATCTGAAAATCGAACTATGTGGCTCTTAATGCGGATTTCCAGATTTATCCAGATTTCTGACACAAGTGTTTCCCAAATAGTTCTGCTTTGAAGTTGTTGCACTGTCGTCTGCTTTAATTAAAATTAAAATAAACGAATGAATATGAACAAAAGTATCACACATAAATAAATCCACTTTATCATTAATAAAACTCAAATCATAATAAAACAATAAAATCGAACAACAAATTCTAATAAATGAGGGTACAAATATTTAATCAAAACTAAAAAGAAATCAATAATTTTGATAAAGTTATAAAATATATCAATACTGATTTTTGGCCCAATAAAAAATTAAAATATGACATAAACATAAAAAAATATTGACAATCATAAAACAGATTCTGGAAAAAACAACCTTGAAGTACGAATTTTCTTACTTTTTGTAACTCCTTTTTAATAAAGAAGCGGTTAATATTGTTTTTCATCAAACTTTAAATACAATTTACAAAACTAAACTACCTTATTTAATACCAGCAGTGAGTCACGCCAAGCATCTCTAAAATACCATGCTGTGAAAGTTTACCCCTAACCTATACTATACAAGGTGAGTTATCAGCCTCCTGTTCAGAAACAGTTAATGTTAGCAAACCACAGTCTGCCAAGCTTTACAACATATTTATCTTCACACACACTACATACTGAAAGCCACTAATTGGTGGATATTATTAGACAACAATAAATTGGAACCTCATTAATGTTCGCCACTCCCAACAAACACAATTGCCAGCTTTGTCGAGATAATAACACAATTTGTGTCGCTCTCTGCAATTCACCAAAGGTACGTTGGGTTTTCACAAAGACGCGTAAAATATTGCCTGACTAATCAGGTTATTTGGTAATAGAAATTGCTGAACTTTTCCAAACGTGTACAAGCGGTTACTTTACTGAACACAAAGCACTGAGCAATAAATCCACTTTTGTGATGATCTAGATCAATGGCTTAAATGTAACGTTTTGAAGGTCCACATTGTATTGCTAACCTTCCAAACATGACACAGGTGAAACCAATCATGTAATACAAATGTACAACAAAATTGAAGCAGTGTAACATTCAGTGAATATGATATTTATACAAATACAAATGAATTAAGACATCAAGAATGTAATGCCATAAACAAAGTGCACAACCACCCCAAACAGCACAAGGAGACATGACGAGTAAACAATACAATTGCAAAAGTGACAAGACACAACCAAAAAACCTTTATAGCCATTACATCTGACTCCATCAATAATTCATGATAGCACCAAATGGTTCCCAATCACAGGCAAACAAAAACACATCAGTCAACAAGTAAATGTTAAAACTAAGCTTGCCAGCACTAAACATATTGCAACAATGTGGACAGTGTTACGAGCAACAGTATGCTACTGCTAGTGTATGGACACCAAAATCACAGAAAGAGACAAGAAGCGTGTGCACCACTCCAGATCATGTACCTCATAGGACTTCCAATAGACTTGTCTTTCTTATCATCACCAGTATTGTCTGTGTAGCCATTGGTTGTATTTTCGTTTCCAGATGTTTTCAGGATGACTGTTGACTCTTCATCTTCATCAATGGTTGCCATGGCAACATTATGATTATCACCAATCACAGGGGTGTCTTGTATGGGTGAGAGCATGCCATTTGCATTGACAGTGTCTGTCAAATTTGCAGGCGTTTCTTTAGACGCTGTTTGTGTTACTTTGGGAACGTCAGTGGTTTCAGCAACTCCATGTACTGCACTGGATTTTACCTTTTTCTCAGAAAGTTTCAAATCATCCTTTTGTTTTTTATCTAAACGATTGGTACCCTTTGCAACCTTACCCTTTACTGAGCCTTTAGATTTTTCTCTTTCATTTGCATGCTCTTTCTTTGCGTCCTGTGATTTTGCTAGTGACTTTGTTACACTTTTGTGTTTAACTTGCTTAGAATGTTCACCTCCTGACTCCTCTGGTGTTTCTGTAATTGATTTTTCCTTCTTAGAGAACTTCGATGTTCTCTGCATCCGTAATGGATTGACAGATGCATCTTGGGATCCCACTGTTGAGGTGAATGGCAATGGTATGCCAGGCTCAGAACTAGATCGACTGGCCAGAGTTGACCTTTCAGGAGAAACTTGCCTGTGAATCAGGTGACAATCAGAAGGGGGCAAGTGTGAAAAAGTCGTAAAACATGTGTTAGTACTCTGGTTATAAGGTAACCATAAAAGTACTAATGCAACTACAATCCAAAATTACAAGGGTTTCAACTTTGAAATACCATATTCCTACTTTTTCTTTGTTCATCAGGTCGGAAAAAATTGCATTAGTCTTGAATGGTTAGATGCCAGAGGCCTGTTTGAGCTTGGGAAGCAAAACATGTATCTGCTAATGAAAACAGACTTATTTTGCTCTCTCTCCTGTTTTTGCTCAAAGCTGTTTTAAAAATAATGTCACAACGAACATTTTAACACAGCTTCAAGCAACAAGGTCCATAGCACTGAAACATAATATTTTTCACACCTGCCTTGCCCCCCTGTAGAGACAATATATTACTAGTACATGTAAGCATATCTTATCTATTACAACAACAGACCAATATACCCTGTGTTAATTTTTCAACAGTCTTGGATTATTTCACCATAAGAATGAAAGTACTACAGAATCCTTTTTTTGTTTTCAACATAGTCTTGAACATTTTCACCAATGTATTAGATTCAAAATACCACTTAATCAGACATAACTGACTATTTTTTAACCGTGGATTGAGGGAATTGGTTTTCTGAACTTAAAATATTTTTAAACAAGACGTCTCCTTGCTCTCTACAACTGTATAAACTTATTCAGGGTTATTACACGAGTTGGATACAATACATGCTTCTTGTTTGCCATTTTTGGTATAGTGTGCTCCGTCCTTAGATTTTTTTTTCTAACTTGTTTAGAATTTATACCAGATGTCTCTGGCATTTCATTGACATATCTTCCAGTTTTGGAGTTAGCTGATGCTCTCTGTAGGGGATCCTTTTCAATGACAGGTGTATCTCGGGACCCCAAAGATGAGGTACCATAGGGTACTGGAATACTGGGGTCAGAGCTAGTTCGACTAGTAACAGTAGATCTTCCTGAAGACCCTAGCCTGTGAATCAGGTTACAATGAGTCATATTTATAACAGCAACAGACTTATCATTATTTAACAGATCTGTAAAATTTCTTGAAGAATTTTATATAAAAAAATCAATTTTTTAATCCTACTCACTCTTTATTTTTAACTGATGGGTGTTTATTGATATTACGAATTTTGGAACTTAGATAGAATTATTAAGATTATTTTTTAGGTTAAAACATGACAGTAATACAGCATTATATCATGTGTTTTATACAACACAATTACAATATATTTATACCTCTGAGAAATCCCTTTGTAACCATGTTCACTTTTACCGCTGCAAATCAAGGCGGACAAAGTAACAGACAGCATATTACATTACTATGAGAATTACAACGTAGAATTCATGGAATAAACTTAAAAAGAGTTTGACCGATGATGAAACAGGAAAAAAGACGTATGAGACGCATCAACATCATGAGAATAGTAAAGACAACATGGAAGCCCCACTTTCTACCTTTTTTAGTTGATCAGTAGATCAACTAGTTTTATGGCAATTTTCAACAGTCGCATCACCTTTTCCGGAAGTGGCGCAAGAATAACAGGTAAGTGAATCGGTTAAAAATAGTTCAACATCTGAGCGTAACCTGCATAACACACTCAATAAATGAAATAAATATTTTGAGTTAACACCGTAAATTTTAAAAAAAAGTAGGGTTAGTAGGGCTCTTTTGAGAAAAAGTAGACAAAAACTACGGAGCAAATAAAAAAGTAGGGAAAAGGACATTTTATGAGCTCCTTGGAAAATGTAAGGACAGGTTTTTAAGTTATAACAAATTGTTTCATAACAGATGTAAAATAAATAAATTCAACTAAACCAGACCTACATGACATTACAAACACTATGGATATAATGACAATATCACATTCTTTGCTGAAATTATGTCAAGCACTTAAGTTACGCAGTATAACCATTTGTCTAAAAGCATTCTAACTTGCCTGAAGCATTATATCAATATTTGGAACAGTCATAAAGTCACAAGTATGTATCAATAGACGCAACCTGGAATTAGCTAAAAATGGGTTTTTACCTGTGGTAATTTTAGATCCATTGAAAAACTATCATGAAATTACATTTACTAGCCCAGGTCACGTCAAAGACTGATATTACAAAACGTCTTTAAACAATTATAGTTCCAGTTGAAGTTAGAGAACTACAGATGTGTGAGTAAAAATCACAACATAATTATGTACTATAACAACATGAAGATCACCTAAATGTTTGCCGAGAATTCCCTGTCCTGGACGAGCCTTTTCTTTTTCCACTTTTACTGAAATCCATGTTTCACTAATTAATTTTTTCCTTTTCTTCCTAATTAACAAATTTTCTCATATAAACTGATTGTCCTTTTTTAATTATCAAGTTTAAATAATTATAATAACTACATAGGAGAATAAAGTTAAAATTTCTAACAAGTGAATTTCATGGAATTCATACTTATTTAATAACCTTCATTATGAATATTTTATTTCTACAACAAATATTTGTGTAAATAAATTAGGCTATACAAAATTAAACCAGTAACTGATGTTTTACTGGAATTTAACAACTGTTGGAATTAATTACTTCAGTCAATTTTGTTGGCATGTTTCACATCTAAATTTGAGGTTGTGAATCTATGTTTGGAGACCAGCCTAAAAACTCAAGGAAGCAGCTGATTGGTTGATTATGCCAGCAGTCTTCAAATTGACCAATGGCAATGTAGTATAGTGAGACTGGTTCCAAAACTTAACTTAATTTTCAATTTTGGACAACGGTGTCTAAAAGCTCAGTTGTCAAACATGTCTAAAAATATACATGCGTTCTAAGACGAGCAAATGTTCTGGAGACTATTGTCCAAAGGATTCCTTAAACCAACTTTGCTGGAAATCTTCACAGACTGTGCAATGCAATTTGTCGAACCTAGGTATAGATAAAGTTAGGCCTTTACCTATTATTTTAGAGACACTAATTATTTATAATCCTGTCAAAGAAGAACAATAATTGAAAACTTTGTTCATATAACATAGAAATTGTTCATTGTAATAAATACACAACAGTGTTTTAGTGCAGTTTCTAGACATCCTATGCAATATTAATGCAACAGAATAAAAGATGTGAACACCATACAAAGACAATGGAATGAGACCAACAATACACATTATGGATCCAGTGATCTGATTATTATGCAAAGTCAGCATTCAAAACAACATGTAAGTAATTAAGAATGCAGTCTGAGATTAGGTATGACTGCAAGGCTCAGTAGGTAGTATCCCGCACTCCACTACCAATCTGGAGATTTGCATATACTCTTTGTGACAATTTCACAGTAGACAATACCAGTGTTTATTTTCAGCTGTTTTTTTATAGCCGTTATTTGACTATATTCCCAAATGCCAAAAAGTATATATTTTTCCCAATTTGAATGTAAAATTTTCCAATAAATCTTACGAAAATGTTTTAGTTAAATTAAGTGAAAAATTAACCAAGTTAGAAGCATTTCTCTCATAGGCAGTGTAAATACATGTAGCAATTGTTGATTAATTAAACACTACATCCTTTTATTTTATTCATACAATTTTGCTGTAATTTCTAGACTTTTTCCCAATTTGAAAGATTAACGTGCAAAATTCCCAATTTGATTGGTATGGGTAATCTACCCAAAATAGCCAAAATAAACCCGTTGCAATACTGTCCTCCGATTTATATAGGGAAGTGTCTCCGTTGTTTTTTTCAGGCAGAACAGGGCCCGATATTATAATGGATACTTGCACTCATCACATATACCCCAAATCACAGAGTTTACTCTTCTGAGTGAGATGGTGACTCATATTGAGTGTAAAATATGTATGATGATGTTAAATAAATACTGAATATTCTAAGCATCCCCTTTTATTAGAGATTTGAGTGTGATATTAGATCTTGGAGAAATTATTAAGTCCGAGTGTGGAGTGTGACACTCAGACCCAAGAAGTTCTCCCATATCTCATAATTGTTCTGAAATCTCAAAGTAAATGAACCAAAAAGAGCACTAAATTAACATGTTCATGTATTTTCTGCACTCAAATATCCTCTATCAGTATCATAAGAGTACATTTTGTAATATGAGATTTGAGTGCCGAGTAAGTATTTGTTATAATCCAGGGAGCCGGTGACCCAGCCACAAACACTGGTTAGGTCAACCGTCCGCCATAATTAACAGAAATCCATATGAAAAACAGTGTAAAACTCCTAACACAACATCAACCAATTCCAGACACGTTATGTGAAATCCCATACAGTAAAATCTCACTTTCGAACCACCTCAAAATTAAGACCATCTTATTAATGCAACCATATTTTCCTGGACTGCTTTTAATTTTTTCATATTTTCATATATAACTCACAAACCCCCTCATTAATAAGACCCAATTTCTTCAATTAGTGGTCACATGAGATTACAACGTACAGTCGGACCTCATGAATTTGAATTCATTGGGTCATATTTTTCTTTCGAATAATACATAGTTTTAAGTAGCATATTTCAATTTGACATGCATAAGAAGATACATCGTTTCCAGATATTTATGTTCGATGCTACCATGTATTCGGATAAAAGGTTGTCATATAAACCAGGTCCGACTGTAGTTTTGCTTACTGCTCACACATTTTTCACAGAATGTGAAACAACAATATTTCGTGAAACACAAAATGTACAAAAGTACCATGACGCAGGAGTCGTTGATTTTTTTGGTCGAAATAAAATATCATCGTCATTATCAATGCTCTCATTGGCAATGCTGAAAATAATTGCATTTAACAAAACAAAACTAGAAATTTATACTGTTGTAAGATTAGCTTTGTAAAAAGCTAGTTACGATGTTTGATATATATACAGTCAACTCTCTTGACATTGACATTTGTTACAACGGAATATTTGTTTAACGACACAAATGTGTTTCCGACCAAAATAAAATTGTCAAATACATAATATCACAAGAGTGATTTCCCCTTTTTTTCAATCTAAAACCATAATAGTATACAGCTAGTCAAGATGGACAAATAAAACTGTTAAATATATACAGTTACAAGAGTGATTTCCCTTTGATTCAAAACAGAACTTATCTAGATTCTGGCATAAACAAGTTATAAGTAAACAATTCTAGAAATTATCAAAATTGTATCAACAGTTTCTGAAAAGAAATACATAAAATTACTTCAAATAAAAAGTTATTTTCCATCCACATGCCATTTAGCAGACCACATGTAACTTTACGTCTTGAATTTAGTGGAGATAACTGAAGTTTCGAAGAAGCAACCATCTCGCCTGAATTGAATCACTAGATAAAAAACTTTTAGAAAGTATAGAAGACTAATAGCCAAATGCTTAAATCATCATTTCATAACTAAAAAATGTGAAATCACAAATTATGAAATTCATAATTACACAGTTCATAATTTCTCAGTATGTGTGAAATAATAAATAAAGACGACATCACCGGTCTTTTTCAATGAAGGATCTAAAAATTCTGAAATTTATTAATAGCCTGGATTTACCTTCCACTTCCCCTTGATCTTCTGCTTGATGTACTTCTCTCAGAAACAGTTGAAAACCCATCAATATCTGGTAATTTCTTCTTGAATCTAAAAACAACAACAACACTCTTAGATTTTATTTATAAACCCAATTCAATAAAAGTCTGTTTTGGCCACCTAATTTGATGGATCGATGCAGCCGAGATGGGACGGCAGTGCACCAACTGCTGCGAAAATGTATCATAAGGAGGCAGTCTACACAAGAGAATAGTACAATATGGAAAATAGATTGAATTATATTAACCCCAATTAAACTATCACCGATTATTCTGGCTCCAAAAGTCCCTTCAGTACTTTGATTCAAAATTGATAAATAAAAATAAAGTGTCAAACTCACCCAGTTCCCCTAGATCTTGGTGTGACTGGACTTTCCTTCTTACCTGCAAAAGCAGTAATAAGACAATTTTAATACATTATTCTAGAAAAAAAAACAAGCAACACAGCAGTGCTACTATGTTTAGTGTCCTGTTTGGGGAGGTAATCGTTTATGTGTGTATAAAGTTTGTCTCTTTGTGCTTTTATGGGTGGCTGCATACTTTATGTGACATTTTCTGAGTGACACCTACATTTGAGGACCACATGGCTTGTCCCAAAGGTGCAGTCCCTTGATTAAAGACTTCAATTTTAAAAAGTATATTTTTTATCATTCTGTTCAGAAATAATTTGTTCATGGAGAATCAATCAAGGTTTAATTTCACAACTAAGGCCAGGCTTAAAAATATTTGTTTATAGTACAAAACAACAACTCTCGAAGCCATTTAGTCTGTCAACCGTCAATGTTTTGTAGCTTTTTAGGTGATGAAAAAATCCTGTTCGGATGAGTCAAATTAGATTAGAGTCAGGTTAGATGGATATTTTAAGGATGGTCTGATGCAGATTTGTTTACATTATACTTTTCTGTAGTTTTTAGTCGGACCTCGTTCATTCAAATTAATTAGGTTTATTACGAATAGTACTTGGGTCTCAATAGCCCATTTCAATATGATGTGCATAAGAAGACACATCATGATCTGAGTATTCAGGTAGAAAGTTTTCGAATAAACGAGGTACGACTGTATTTCTGATAAATGTTATATAATAATAAACCTATCCCTGTGCATTAGTAGATTAACAGCTTGCTAGAATAAAAATAAATTGTGTCAGATTATAGTACAGCACTTATCATTGTGTATCAAATTAAATAAACAATTCTTCGTTATTTCTCAATAACTGTTTTCTTGTTTCTTTTAAATTTGCATAATTTATAATCAAAAGTTAAAAATGCATTACTATTAATAAATAAATCACTAAATAAATCACTAAATTAAATAAAAACAACAAACAAACAAATTAATAAATGAGTAAATAAAAAAATTAATTGCTTAATCAATATGACCTTATATATAAAAAAACATAAAATGAAAAACATTAATGTAAGTATTTGTATGTATACAAATTCATACAAAACTCCTGGTATGAACATTACAAAGACATTATTATTTAAATGTTATCTTAATTACCACATTCACTAATGATTATTATCTATGTTAAGCAAAATTAATGAAAAACAAATTTCTTCATTAGTACAAAGTTTAATGCTCACACAAAAATTAAGCATTGTAAAGCTGTTATTGTAGCAAAATATCGTAAAAATAAATGTTATTTAATACCAGAATTCATGTACTTCATTAACAAAAATTGGCAAACATCTGCAAACAGTTTCATGTACTTGAACATAAGGTAGTTGATGAAGACAAAGAGATGGCAAATTTTCAGAAAATCAATGTATCAGTATATTTTGTTCTGAGTTTAGAATCATTATCTAAAGTATGCAATCCAGAGCATGCAAAGCAATAAAACAATATTTCAGCTTCAAAACGTTTTTGTCAAGAAGAAGAAGTATTCATGTAATGTGCATTTGCCATTTTGTGTAATCACAACATTGTATTTTGAAAACTCATGGGTTCCTGTGGAAATTAGATCTACTCAGGATAGCTATAAATATGGGGTTTTCACTCTTATCCTGCAGTACAAACAACAATATGCATTTAACATTAAAAAAGTAGAACAACTAGTTATGTGGCAATTTCGACAGTCGCATCGCCTTAATACTTTTTTCGGCGCAATTAGAATAACAGGTAAGTGAATCGGTTAAAAAAAAGTTCAACATCTAAGCATAGCCAGCATTACATCATCAATACCGGTAGTAATCTTACTGCGTGGTTATATCTATGGTTTACAATGGAAGTAATGATTCATACTTTCTGTGAATCTGGAAGTGTTGAATACGAAACCAGTGTTCAATACCGAACAACTTTAGTGCTTTCAGCGCTTTGAATAATATTGGGTTTTTAGTAAACAATCAAACTGTTAGAACAAAGCCTAATACAATCAACACCACTGTGATTAACCCTTTCACACAACCCTGTAACTCACTGTTCATAGATTCTCTGCCAGTACGTGGGGTTATAATCACGCTTATTTTACCACTTTCAAGTTCCTCACTTAAATCACTTAGCATGCTGTTAATAGTTTCAAGTCCAACAAAATCAATATCTTTGCTTGGATGCAAATGTTCACCTCCAAATGCATTTTGAGTGAATTTCATGCATGTGTTATTCTCATGCGCTGACATGCTTTCAAGGTCAATACCAGACTCAAGATCATCACCTTCATATTCCAAGGTAGAAACTTGTTCAACATCAAACATGTTATTTTCCTCAGTCACCTGGCTATGTTTTGAGCTCTGCTGATCGATGTGGGATATCGTCCACTTCTCGGAGAAATGTGATGTGGCATATTCGCTAACAGAGATTGCGCTCTCAAAGGCACTGTCAGTCGATACGTCATCGCAATTTCTTCCTGAATTATCTCTATGCATGAAATTTGGCAAGGGGCCAACTTGAGACAAGTCGGTCAAAGTGCGTTCATTCAGTAGCATATTATCCAGCGCATTCGGACTGCTTTTCCCCGTCATGTTGCTCATCTCCCTTGGCAACGGTTCTTCCACTAAACTAAGCAGTGGATCAGGCTCGTAGTTGAGAAGTGGATCTTCTTCGAAATTTGTCAGCGGATCATCCATAAACCCACTCTGTCCACGTAGTGGGAGACCATTGACAATATCAGACAACGGTGTGGGAGGTGTAAACTGGTCTTCTCTCTCACCAGGCACGTTCGAGGCACCGCCACGATTGAGTAAATCTAATCGTGCATTGTAGTGATTTTTTGCTGACTTAGCCCCGGCACTTTTTGGATCATTCATACTTACTTCCCTTGAGAAAGCCAGCTCACTATTATCGCTAAGTGAACCAGGCGTGGCTGGTAACTCTGTATTCATTCTGCTCGTATTGTACAAATCATTAGCTGAAAGTTAAGTACACAATAATACTCCATGGTCTTACTGTACACATCAATCTAAGTATTCATTTTAAGAGAGTAACAATATTTATGATAGTGTCAAGTTTTGTGTACTATAGGGACGTTCCATCTGGGCCCGGGATTATAACGGATACTTACACTCAGCGCTCAAATGACGAAAGTTACTCTTATTAGTGAGATAGCAGAAATTTTATAGTGGACAATTTGCATATCACCTTTGTGTAAACCAATTAAATATAATGTTAACCACTAAACTAACTTATCTTCAACCAAACAACATTTGTATCCTTGAAGCAGATTGTTTAATATTTTCATAACGGGTACGTTACCTTACCGAAATCCACTGAATTTCTTGGATAGAACTGTTTTGTAAATATCAAAATTACATAGGTATAATATTTACAATTAAATAAGCTCTCATGCATTTGAGCTAGCACTCAACAACACTAGGGCTTTGGGCTAGGGGGTTAAGGCAAAGACTAAGAACACAGTACCAAGATGTTCCCTTCATGCCATGACTGTAAAGAAAGTAATCAAGTACCCATTATACAGGCACGAGAATGCATAATTTCAAAATCAGCTGAAAATTTGGCAAGGGGTCCAGGGGGGCGCTGAAGCTCCTGGCTATTAAGCATCTAAGATGTCTTAAATTGTCTCAAAAACGGCCCTTGCGAGCATCAAATCTCATGCCTGATTATAGTGCAGTGTACTAAAAAAGTGAACAAACTGATAATACGTACAGAATGTATGACACTAAAACTATCACCAACAAACCTACCAGATTTTCCACCTTCTGACATGAATGAAGTTTCTTTTCTCGACCAGGATGGGAAATCATCATCTCTCTGTAAGAAAAGAAACAAGTAGAATTATGATAAAACTGAACTGTTATATTTTATACAAAAAACTTATTTATCCTCAAAAAGCTGCCAACAGAACGTACAGTATATCTTGGCCTTGAACCCCTTCTCAGAAAGTCGCCATTTTCCAAAATAACAAATGGGGTCATGAAAGGTTGCATTAATTTTAGTTACACTTTTTGGTGGAGTTTTATTTAGGTGGATTAGACCTTGACCTTCAAAATAAAACCCTGTCAATATAACCAGCTATATAGTACATGTACTCACATCTTCATCAAACAATCCGGGAGTTGTACCCTCTACCCAGTTCTGTATTCTATCCAACAACAGTGGATCTTCTTGTTCTGCAAATCTCTCAGCCAACGTTGCTAGTGCTAACTCCTGTATAGAATACAATAGAACATGATGTTAGAACCAGCATAGACCTGAGTTTGTAAAACACAGCTTGCCTTATTCATATAGAAATAACATTTCCTTCTTTGTCCAATGTAAAATGTTCATCACCCACCTACTTTTCTTGTTATATAACACATTTTTATACTCATCGGGTACAGTCATATTTTTGTTTTAAGTTTTCTAAATAGATATATTATGGATTGTTGTTTTCCCGGAGGTCTCTATGGTGAGGCACTGTCTTAAGTATGTGGCATTCCCTGTAGCAACTTATTCACTCTCTTTTGAATGATCATAATTGAGGGATTACCCCCAAGACCCCCGTCTACTATTGGTGATTTCCCTACTACTTCAAGAATTAGTGAAAACACTGATGTAATACATAGTTCTCACATCTACAATATTTACCTCCCTTGTTCTTAATCATCAGCCATTTTGATAGGCAAAACTGATAAGCCTTTATATGAGTAATTGTGATAAATGAGAAAATACCAAGATAATTTGTAAGTGACAACCACTTTTTTTCAACTTACTGAGCCAACTGCCCACAAGAGTATAATGAATAAGTAATCTTTTTTATGTCTGATTAGTTTATCATCGTTTACATTATATTCCCTATAAACTTTAAAGAAAATCACCTATCAATATGGCCAACAATTCAGAACAAGGGAGGTAAATATTGTAAATGCGGGAACTATCTATTGTTTGTATACTGTACCTCATCTTCCTTGCTGTTGTACCAACCACTGGTAATACCCATCTCCTCCAATACAGACATCAACGACTCCTTATTTGTTGCTCCGGTCAGAAATTGGACAGCCTTTGCTGCTGCTTTCCTGATTTGTTCCTGTAACCATGGTAACACGTATCAACCAATGACAATCACAACAACAGCAATGCTGATGATAATGGTAAGAATATAGGTTAAGAATGATGATGACTTTAATAATGAACATCAAGACTATGTTAATGATGATATATAGATGTCAATAACGATGGCAAGAATGTTGATGATGAAAATAAAGTCTATGCTGATGACGATGATATAAATGTTAATAATAAAGATGACAGTGATAATAATATCTATACAAATAATGATGATAATACTGATGATGATGATGATGAAAAAGGGATCTATGTTAGTGATGGTGATGATAATGATATATATATGGGCCTTTGTTATCGAGGTTTCACTGTACATCCCACACATCAACATGGATACCACTTACCTCGGGGTCGACAAGTTTCGGCAAGATAAGTGGAAGAACATCAGGTCGACCTTGACCAAGCGCCTGCATCGTCTTAATTGAATATTTCCTAATTGCTGTATTTGGATGTTTCAAATTTGAGCCAAGTTTACCTAAAGCATCATCGAGTAGGTTATCTGATAAGCCGAGCTCACTGAAATACAAACAATGTAGGTAAATTTTGCAATAAAGATGTTTTGATACCAATTTCTCTACATAGCTGTACTAATTGGATTAATTCTTGTCTGACTAATGGTCAGGGTTAATTGGTGGTTTGACATTAAACAAAGCTGTTTAACACCTTGTTTATTGACATGATTCAATTTTGCCTTTAAGACAAATAATTGAATAATAATAAGCTTTAGAAATACAGTCGGGCCTCGTTTAATTGACATCCTTCTGTCCGATTACATGGTTTCAGGTCCCAATGTATCTTCTTAGGCATGTCGAATTGGCTGGTTTTCAATAGGAACTGAGCTCTCATAGATACTTAACTGTATAAGTTTGAGTAGTCAAAGATAAATATTATCGCCTTTGGCCAGTCGAGTTAAAAATGGACCTGAAAATTATGTTCTTAATTTTGAGTTGAGGTGTTCTTTAAGTGAGGTTTTACTGTCTTAACTTACGAGAATATATCCATGATATAACGACAAACGCTGTCATATATTGCTGGATTATCATTGTCAAGTACACTGATTAGTTTACTGAAAACTTCATCATCGTCACATTCTCCGTCAAACTCTGGCATCCAGGATTCCTCCATTAACTGTTTAATGATACCCTGACCACGTGTTCTACGTCCTGATTTTGTGTCCTAGAAATAAATGTAAAGACTAGATAGAGTTGAACCACATTTATTCGACAACCTTCTACTTCGTACATGTATCAATTCAGAAAATATTATCAGGTCCCGATGTATCTTCTAATTGAAATGGGCTATTCAAAACCATGTGTCATAAGAAACAAAATTTTGCACCCAATGAATGCGAATATAATGAGGTCTGACTGTAGTTGCTTTTTATTCATGAACCTATACTGTCAGAGCACTCATTTGGCCTTGTAAAGGGCCATTTACATGTACCATTCCTCAACTTAAATAGTATGTTTAGGACGAAAGTTCCCTCATTTGCATGTTTGGGCAACAGTCCCCAAAAAGTCGTCATCTTTGACCCTGACTGTAAACCTATAAAAATTGACATTTTTCGCTGAAATGATTTACAGAAAAACATCAAACATGTTACATAGCATGTTTTTTGTATTTTTTTAATTTCAACAGAATTACACCAAAAGCAAATATCACAAACGTAACAAGCATGACATATTCTCTAGTTTTACAGCCTCCCCCCAAAAACTGCCTACCCAACATTTGTTGGTATGACCTTTAACTTGACATGGCTGAAAGACGGGTACTGCACGTTGTTATATTTTGATACACACTCTTGCCAATTCATTTCAAAAGTCTTCTCAAAGTAATATAATATGAAATGAACACAATTTGTGACAGACGAACGGACAACAAGACCATCAACTATTTGCCAATGACAAGTATGGTAGCAATTCATGCTGTCTAGTAAACAATTTGGAAATTTGGAAATTTTACACTAACCAAAACCGAAATAATTTTTTTTGGTCAGGTAAAGGCCAAGTATATGTCTTCAACTCCGTTAATACAGAGTTATCATAATTGATATTCACACCATTGTAAGGGATAGATTGGCAAGTAGGATGCTCCATCATTTTATTTACAGTTTTATTTGGAATTTTGTGAGCATACCATAGTGTGGAATTGATTGAACATTTACACCAATCCAAACAACAGATATTGCAAATGACCATTCCAAGACATTTCTTCTATTTTTCACCCATCGTTTGTGTTTACATTTCTTTCGCCTTTGTTCGCATTGTAATGTTTATGTCTATAAACATTATATTCATGCTTCCTCATGCTTCTTGGCTGTGCTGTCTGCACTTCTTTCTCGACTTCTATAGTTACTTCAGTATGCATTTTACTTAAGAATGCATTGATGAAAAGGTCAAGAGCACCATCTTCAAATGAACATCATATGAGTGCCGCTGTACGATTTCAAACCCCTTCTTTAAGTGACGTCATTTCCCGAAAACGTCACATGTGATGTCACCATTTACTGACCATAAGCAATATTGTCCCTATATGGCAATATGAAAGTGACCATATGGAGTAAATATTGTTTCCTGTTGCGTTTTCTTGAAATGACGTCACTTACAGAAGAGTTTGTAAATCCCATAGCAGCACTCAAATGTTATCTGTCGTTGGCTATTACACGCTATAGATATTTCTTACCTTTGGACGGATTGCTGAAGAGTCCTCATCAACTGCGTAGTTTGTCAGTTTGAAACTTTTCTCTCTTTTGGCACCTGACCTTCGACCTCTCCTCATAGAATCTGGAGTACCCATCTCAAGGTCAAATCTATTCATCTCAATCCTCTTACTCTTCACTGAAAATATGAAGTTCTAAAAGTAACTCAAATGACCTTTGACCTGTGTACATGACATTGACATAGGAGATATAACAACTTTCTTCAAAATAGAAAAAATGAGACCTTAGACTTCTTAATGTAACAATGAATACTGCGTACAAACAGAACAGGGTATATATTTATATAGCAAAATTGCTATCATACAGAATATAGCAGTTGAAAAATTGTTGTCTTACAAAATACAGCAGTTGATAAAGTTAATATCCTACAAATATGGCAGTAGATAAAAAAAAATATAGCAGTTGATAAATCATTTTTGTACATAATATTGCAGTTGACAAATTGTTATCATACAGAATATCTTAATAGACAATTCTTAGTACAATTCTTGCCAGGTTTACAACAGATACAGAAGCATATACCGGTATGCTCACAAGTACAATTTATCTTTACACAACAACACTCAGTCTTAGACATAACCATAGCCCAAAACTCCTGGCGAAAGTAAACTGGATCATACATGAACAACATAGTTTACATTAAATAAATAGCAAAGAAACTCCAATTAGCCTGTTTAATGAGTTTAAGTCACAGACTGCAATACTGAACCAATGTGACTCCACAAATATAACAGAGATACAATATGGATGTATACATTTTTATACACACTAACTTCGTGCTTCAAACTTTCTACAATAAAGATGTTGCTCTTCCGCTATTGCGTATCTTACAACCTTTGCTGAAAGGGAGGCAAGTATTGTATTGCATCTCAATTTTGTTCACATGAATATCACAAAAACTAATCATGCATAACAGGGAGGTCAGTGTGAAGTATAGACTAGTAGCAATAACAGCTATAGTAGTAATAACAGCTGTAGTAGCAATAACATGTGTAGTAGCAATAACAGCTGTAGTACCAATTACAATGTACATATGTAGTAGCAATAACATGTGTAGTAGCAACAACAGCTGTTGTAGCAATAACAGATGTAGTAGCAATAACATTTGTAGTAGCAACAACAGCTGTAGTAGCAACAACAGCTGTAGTAGCAATAAAAGCTGTAGTAGCAATAACATGTGTAGTAGCAACAACAGTTGTAGTAGCAATAACAGATGTAGTAGCAATAACATGTGTAGTAGCAATAACAGCTGTAGTAGCAATAACATTTGTAGTAGCAACAACAGATGTAGTAGCAATAACATTTGTAGTAGCAATAACAGCTGTAGTAGCAATAACATGGGTAGTAGCAATAACATGGGTAGTAGCAATAACAGCTGTAGTAGCAATAACATGTGTAGTAGCAATAACAGCTGTAGTAGCAATAACATGTGTAGTAGCAATAACAGCTGTAGTAGCAATAACATGAGTAGTAGCAACAACAGCTGTAGTAACAATAACAGCTGTAGTAGCAATAACAGATTTAGTAGCAATAACAGCTGTAGTACCAATAACATGTGTAGTAGCAACAACAGCTGCAGTAGCAATAACAGCTGTAGTAGCAATAACATATGTAGTAGCCATAACAGCTGTAGTAGCAACAACATCTGTAGTAGCAATAACAACTGTAGTAGCAACAACACCTGAAGTAGCAACAACAGCTGTAGTAGCAATAACATCAGTAGTAGCAACAGCACCTGAAGTAGCAATAACAGCTGTAGTAGCAATAACAGCTGTAGTAGCAATAACACCTGAAGTAGCAATAACAGCTGTAGTAGCAATAACAGCTGTAGTAGCAATAACAGCTGTAGTAGCAACAACAGCTGTAGTAGCAATAACAGCTGAAGTAGCAATAAAAGCTGTAGTACCAATAACATATGTAGTAGCAATAACAGATGTAGTAGTAATTTCAGCTGTAGTAGCAACAACAGATGTAGTAGCAATAACAGATGTAGTACAATAACGGATGTAGTAGCAATAACAGTTGTATTAGCAATGACTTCGGTAGTAGCAACAACAGCTGTAGTAGCAATAACAGATGTAGTAGCAATAACATTTGTAGTAGCAATAACAGCTGTAGTAGCAAAAACAGATGTAGTAGTAATTACAGCTGTAGTAGCAACAACAGATGTAGTAGCAATAACAGATGTAGTACAATAACGGATGTAGTAGCAATAACAGTTGTATAAGCAATGACTTCGGTAGTAGCAACAACAGCTGTAGTAGCAATAACAGATGTAGTAGCAATTACATTTGTAGTAGCAATAACAGCTGTAGTAGCAAACACAGATGTAGTAGCAATAACAGCTGTAGTAGCAATAACAGCTGTAGTAGCAACAACAGCTGTAGTAGCAACAACAGCTGTAGTAGCAATAAAAGCTGTAGTACCAATAACATATGTAGTAGCAATAACAGCTGTAGTAGCAACAACAGTTGTAGTAGCAACATCAGATGTAGTTGCAATAACTGATGTAGTACAATAACAGATGTAGTAGCAATAACAGCTGTATTAGCAATGACTTCGGTAGTAGCAATAACAGCTGTAGTAGCAGTAACAGCTGTAGTAAGAATAACATCAGACTAGCAGCAATTTCAGCTGTAGTAGCAATAACAGCTATAGTAGCAGTAACAGCAGTATTAGCACTAACAGCAGTAGTAGCAATAACAGCACAAGACAAAAAAGAATTCTCAGCACTCACTTAGTAGTGTTATCTATTTCAGTCACTTAAATCAGTCACTCACATTTGGACATCTGAGTGCAGAGAGGTGAGTAACTGTTATAATTTATGGATCCTGGTTTGCTAAATATCATGCATGTAAGTAATGCTTCACTAAAAATCTTATCATGCCATCACATCTATCTATTATTTATTATAAGGCCATTATTAGTAAATTATTTGTTTGCTGTAACCTGACCAACAATAGTTTGGATTGGTCGGAATGGGAATTTATTTTCAATTTTAGATGTTACTAGATTTTTGCACATAACATAAGGACAGGGAAAATGACACATAAGTCCAGTCTGAAAGTTGAGTCGAGGCCAATTGATGTGGGTTGGTAGGTGTACCACAAACAAAGAATTAGTAATAGATGGCCTCATTCATGCTTTTATACAATACATTATCAGGCCAATTTGTTTACATTCCACACAAGTACAAACATTTTACTACTCATGCAAACTTGGAATTTTTAACTGAACATTCAATTTTACAAATTACCAAGGCAGATTACTCTTTATTCACAAATTATTTCAAATTGATTCCTAAGTGAAATCAATTTTTTAAATATCAAACTGAAGGTGATGCCAATTTATACCAGAGAGATCCAAGGACAGTATTCTTGCATTATGAGTTAAAGATTTCTCACAAAAGTTAATTCTTGAATCAAATGCAGAAAATAGCCAATTTTGTGAATAACCTTTACGCTCAAGTTCAGTGTGATCTATAGATACTTTGTCAATATTTCTTTAAACAATATTTTTGATGGAAAGTAATTTCTTAATCAAAGGACTGAAGGCCCTAGGAGGCGCTTTCAATGCAAGACTGCACATTTTCCATATTATCATATTAGCACGTAATATGCGACTATTCGGGTAAACTCATTTGCCTAAAATGAAACCGATAATCCAGGAAACCTGTGTATATCAAGACTCTCATCATTCCAAAATTGATATATCGCTGACAAATCAGCCATTATACTCATTAAATATATAGTAAAATCAGAGAACTTTACAAGTACTATATTCATGAGATGATGAATATGGTGGTACTTCCAGTAGACTATCCGGTTGTTGACGATAGCAATAAGATGCTAAAGAGCCCAAAAAATCAGACACCTTCCCGAGGTCAATATTTCATGAACTGAAGCTATACATAGGGTATACATATATAGGAGGGTAGCTATTCTTTAGTTGCCTCTTTCGGTTTTGCCATAAACATTGATATGGTAGGTAAATATCCGAGGAAATTTTGTAATCATAATTATAATGAACAAGCAAAAAAAGGCATATCCCTCACAAAAATTCCAGATTTTACAGTAAATTATGTTTCTATTTGGTTAGTACTTTGATAAATTTCTAAATAAATAATTGTAAACAGAATACAATTTTTTTGAATTAATTAAATTGAGAGATAGAATATACTGAGAAATGACTATTAGCATCCTTAAGTGTTTAGTTAATATATCATACTGGGTTCAATCAACTTTATTGTAGTGTAATACTTTCTTTTTTTTAATATCACATCCCTCCCAATTTTTAATATCACACCTCTCCCAATTTTTTATATCACACCCTTCCCATTTTTAATATCACACCTCTCCCATTTTTTAATATCACACCCTCCCCATTTTTTAATACCTCACTTTACTACTCAACAACCTATCCCCATTTCATATTATAAACCCCTCCCTCTTTGTTTATCACATCCCTCCCATGTTTTAATACTGTTGAATTACTTCTGCAACTTTTTTATATTGTACCCCACCCACTTTAACATAATGTCCCCCCCTCCTTTTTTAAATAGCATACCTCTCCCAACTTTTTTATCATAACCCTTACTATTTGTGTATCCTTTTTAACCAGCACGACTAAGCGCTTTATATGTACCTTTAAACTATCATAAACTATGGCTGTAGATCTGTTAACTTCTTATGTGAATGATGTCTCGTTCATTCATTGTAAATGTGTAAAAGTTTACACAAATGTTTCAATAGGTTATTTACAGTAAAAAAGCTACAATTAAATCCATATTATTTTGTAGGAGTAAAAAAAAACGATATATGTACTTCATGCATGATCAAAATTACACAATGTTTATGTAGGCAAGTTTTTCATCGGCTGCACACTTCACATATTGCTTACAACCATCCTTGTGTATCAAATAATAACTATCGCAAAATTCCCCTGTTCTTCGGTTATGTCACAGGAGTGTGTAAAAAGGATTACAAAAGACAAGATTTAGGTAATTTCTATAATTAAAGGGTACTTCGCAGGTAAACTATAATCCACCTTGTTCCGGGCGTATAAAAAAGCACTATAGGTAGAGTAGTGTAAAATAAACTAGACTGTCTTTTAACAATAACAGTATTAAAATAGTAGGGTTAAGGCAAACATGAAATCGTGTCTATCTAGCAATGTATAAGTTGTCAATATGCCACTTTATTCAGCAAGATTTGCTTGTATAATAAAACAGATACTCTTTGGTGAGATGACACGCTGATAAACCAACGTGTATATGTGACAGTTATAAAACAGACTATATCTTTAACAAGCTATTTGTAGTCAGTCACATGACAGAAGTAAACACTTCCTTCTCCACCGGGTTGTTATACAAACAATTCATTCAAGATGGCTGCGAGGAAGGACAGTGAAAATTTAACTCATTCTCAAAGGAATGCTGGTGACGCCTTTTTTGACTTGTGCTGTTCTCCTTGTGCTAAGAAGAAATTAAATAAACAAGCAGTGAAGTATTGCACGACTTGCAAGGACTATTTTTGTGCCAGTTGTGTTGAAAATCATAAAATGTTCAAGGCAATGTCAAATCATGTGTTGATTGAACCACAAACCAGCAGATCAACTTCTAGTAAAACAGGATCTAAGTTTGACGCAATCCCGACACAGCTGTGTAAGAAACATCATACTGAAGTTGTTAACATGTACTGTCGTAGTGAAGACACGGTAGGATGCTCTGTGTGCTTCTTGTACGAACACAGGTATGTATTTAAATTTTGTCATTAGTGATGTTTTTGTACCTTTTCAAAATCTTGTTCAAACCATTTAAGGGCTGCCATTATTTAAATGCAGAATTGCACAACGGTATAAGAAAATGAATTGTTAACTACCGTTTCTGGAAAGCGTAGTAATGGAGTGTAGAGCGTTAGACGTGTAACCTGTAGGTCATAAATTCAAATCTTGCATTGAGCTTTAACCGTAGATTACATCATTCCTCAATTTGGCGAAGGTACTAGTTTGCAAAGGGGGAAGCAATTATTGATAGCGATTAGTAAAAGATGTTCTAACTTCCTTTGATATTAAAGTAGAATATATATTGTTTTAATCATTAATTTGATCAATAGTATCATATTGCATGAATGTGATCACACAAAGGCTACTAAATAAAGAGCTATATCTTTACATTGATAAAACTTGGGCATAGATAGTTTAAACAGCCAATACCTTCACTTGAAATGTTTTCTAATTAAATGCAAGTTTACAGATTTACTGTCCTTATTTTAATCATACAAACTTGTCAATGGAGTTTAAAGTAAAAGGGAAGTGTTTATGTTAACAACTAGGTGTGTCATGATATATTGATTACCGTACCTGGGTACATTATATATGCAGACAAACTATATCGAAGTGAACAGACTGGTTTTACATATGCAGACAAACTATATTGAAGTGAACAGACTGGTTTGTGAAATTGTCAAGTCAAGATATTTGATTACTCAAAATTTGAAATGATTACTCATATGGGATCCATATTTATATAATGTTATCCTATTAATTACTGGAAAGTAGGTACTTAAGTTTCTACGGACGGGATTTTGTACTCAAGCAGAGAAATGTTGGGATTTTATCCGCCATACCGATTTCGTGCGCTTATGTAAAACTAAGTTGGAGATTGTTCGTTCAATTTTTAAACGTTTCCATATTTCATAATGATGTTGGAGTTGTTACTTCTATCTAATACATATGATATTCAGTCTAATTTACTCACCCAAAAGCAAAATAAAATTTCAATAAATGTTGAATATTATTTTTTTCAACATTGATATTAAGAAAATCATTTCCAGGTCCTGTGATGACATCCACTACATACCAGAGTATGTACAATCCAATTTCCCCACAGAACAAGTAAAACAAATCAACACTGATCTAACACAAGCCATCAAAGCCATGACAAAACTGAAGACACAACATGACAGATTGGACGACAATCTGGATAAATGCAAAGCCACCTGTAAGCAAGAAATACAGAAGTACAGAGTGGAAATAAATCTTATCATTGACAAGATAGAAGCAGCCACACTGGCAGAACTCGATGCTAGACATGAAGACACAAAAACGAAGACTAGAGACACGAATCACAACATACAGGACATCCATGAAGAAATGATAAGGTTCCAGTCTGAGATTGAATCTGACCAAAGTAATGACTCTCAAAAATTTGTCATTGCTAAGCTAAGTCAATGTTTGATGAGGCAAGGACAAGAACTGCAGTCAGAATTAACCCATGACCAAACAACTCAACTGACATTTACAAGAAATATTGACATCATGAATTTCATATTGAGCATTGTTACATTAGGATTGCTGAGCCCTCCACTGGTACAAGACTCATCGCTACCAACAGCTACTAGCAGCAGTAAACGACCAAAGGCAATACATGCTGCTACAAATCTATCAGTATCCGATGATGACAGAAACACCACGAAAATCGCAACACAACAACAAGATACTATGACAGCTATAAAACCACGGAAACAAAGCCTTTATAAAATACTGAGTAAATCAACATCTAACATAAAACAAGATGATGATGAAAAATGTGATATATGGTCATCTTGTATTCTAGACAATGGTAATATCTTGTTGGCTGACTATGGAAATAAGAAGTTAAAATTAGTCGATAGTAGAACATATACAGTCAGATCATCATTAGTACTGAATGCCGGTCCATGGTCAGTATGTAGAGTAAGTAGTACAGAAGCAGCAGTATGTCTGTGTAATAATACACTACAGTTTGTATCTACATGTGATAAACTTGTACCAGTACGTTCACTTAGAATGAAACATGGGTGCAGATGTATTGATGTCGTCAGAGATAAGATGTATGTATGTGATGGTAGATCTGTATATATCTATACATTGAATGGTAAACTTGTACAGACCATTAGTAAGGATAAATCAGGAAATGATATATTCTCATGGATCCAGGATATTACTGCGAGTGATGATGAGAAGATGATACATGTAGCTGTCGGGAAGAATGGTGTGATTACATTGAATACTGATGGAAATGTTGTATGGAGATATTCTGGTACATCACAAAGTGAAGCATGGGGAGTATGTACTGATGGGAATGGTAATGTGATTGTATGTGGTTTGGAGTCACACATTGTAATACAACTAGCACCAGATGGACAATACATGGGAGAGATTGCTACAAGTACTGATGGTGTGTCTTGTCCAACAACAGTGTGCTATGATAGAAACAACCACAAACTGATTGTAGGAAAGATTGACAACAATATAACAGTATTTACTGTACAGTAACAAAACCAGTTCTACACTAATCAAACAATGCTTTATAAAAGAAAAAGAAAACAAATATCAAATCACCTTTAAAACTAACATTTGATAATTATAAAAACATGAATAGTGATATAACCATACATGAGAAACAAGATATGTATCCTGAAGGAGCACAGCAACCGTACAGTAATCATAAATTTAATAAACGAAATAGTAAGTTCACAATTAGCACTGAAGAATGATGCGATTATGTGTGTGTGGTTTGATTATTAACTTAAAATATTGACAAATTCAGGAAGATATGGTGTTATGAATGAAGTCGTCTTAATCAATGAAGAACGATAACATTATGTATGTGGTGGTCTGATTGTTGAGTTAAAATATGGAAGAAAAATAAAAGAGCAATACAGGAAGATATGGTCTCATTAATGAGGTGGTCTGAATTTCAAAGTGACCCTTAAATGACATTTTGTTATGTTCGGCCATTGAAATCGATATTGACACACCACATGTAGGATAATATCCATTCTCATCAGCTCTCGGATATTTCCGTACCACTTCGTTACTCTACGAACATCCTTTAGTGTATGTCAGCCGGAGCTCTATGTGGCAAAATTGAACATTTTGTGTGGTCAAAAAATAGTTCTCGTAAAACAGATTTTACTTCAAAACAACTTCGATAAATTCACATAAGAAATGAATTATCGTTGTCATTTCTAATTAAAAACTCACATATTTCAGTCTCCATTTAGCTTAAATATGTGATTTTAATCCCGTTTCATCAGAACTCCAGCGTTTACGCCGCCATATTGTTTACATGATATTCGAATGGTATTTCCAATAGTAGTGCCTAACAAACATATCCGAGGCACTTGACTTAGTTGGCCGAGGTTTTCCGAATAGAACAATACAGAGTAGTACAATAGACTGTACAGTATTGTGAAATGATGGAGTGAAATTCTACTGAAATACTTTAATTATCTGTAAAGATATTGTTATATATGTTATTATGATTATATTAGATCGTAATATGTTTTGTTATTATATCAGAATTATGTTTGCAAATTGTTATTTAAAGAGGATAATTTGATGAGTTGAAATGAAATATATTATGTTAAGCACCATACCTGTGCTAAACATGATAAATGGATGTGTCTGTAGTTACATTTTTTCTTTTGTATTTGTGATTTGTGTATATTTAGAAAGAATCTAGACTTTATATATTAAGTGGTATGCTTTAACGTTTTCATGGGATGATGTCTGTAAAATTTAATTGGTTACCAAAAATATAAACAATGATTGTATATACTATATATCAATAAACATAAAACATAGAGTGTTTAATTCATACTTTCAAATGTTTGCGTTATGTAAATAATCATTCAATGTACATGTATATCATTGTGTTGTAGATAATTGTTTTTATATGTCATGGACTTGATTACAATATTGAAGTTTTATAGAAACAAATACTAGTATGTTTGTCCTATAGTTCGTCGACATTACATATTAATATGTTTAAACACCACAATATAATTTCCAAACAATGTTCTTTACCATATTTTTAACTATAAATTCATTTTAGATGAATCTATATAAATATAGGGTGTGAAAGATTTCTTTAAACAAATATTTTCTGATCAATGTACTTCAAAGATTTATTCATTTATTTTGTATCTACTTTTCAATAGGCATTGCTTAGCAACCTTGTTTTATCAGCTGCCGTTTGACACCTCGTATACTGGTCAAATTAAACACGTATTGAGTTTTGTAAGTTTCTGCTATTAAAAGCTCATTGATGAACTGTTATTTTATGTATATGTATCACAGTACGTTTTATGTAGCTAATCTTACATACACTACCTTCTACTTTGTTATCTATGTCAGACCAATGATTGTTTACTTTAAAAAATGCATAGGGACAATAAAATGGTGTATTGTATCTGGGACAAATGAGTGTTTCAGTCAATCCATATTGTAATAAAGGGTGTAAAGAAAGTTCGTTCCTGTTTTTAAAAGGCTAATAAATAAATAACAACTCGACACATTTTGTTGACATTTTGTATTCAGTATCCTGATAGACCACCTTTATGGTGTATAACATTTTTTAACCGATATGGCATTGAATGAATTAATGAAACAAGATGGTCTGGAGAAATGTTACCCCAAGCATGACGTAAACGACGTCGTAACTGAGTCATAGTACAGGGAGCGGGATCTTTATACACTTCTGTGTCCAGAATGCTCCATAAATTCTCAATGACATTTAGATCTGGAGAATTGCCGGGCCAGTCCTCTTTAGTTATGAAATCATTAATATTATTGTTCAACCATTGCTGTGTTTTAGCAGCTGTATGAGGGGTAGCCCCATCCTGTTGGAAAACGACTTTTCTGTTGTCTGGAACCAATCGTTTCTTGTCTATTGTACCGGTAATACCTGAACGATTTAATGCAGGCTTAAGTTCCTTTTCAAGTACATACTTTATATAGTAGTCAGCTGTAATTGACTTTCCACTTGGCACAATATGTAAACGTGACAATCCATAAGCACCCATAGCTCCCCATATCATAAGCTTGGCACTGTGCTTGACACAAGTGACGTCCGGTACATTTTCCCCTTGTGACCCCCACACTATATCATTTTGTTTATTTGGGACATGGAATAAGTGTTTTGTACTTTCATCTGAGAACACAAAATTCTCCCAATCTGCAGGTTCTAAGTGTTTGTATTTTCTAGCAAATGCCAATCTTTTCTTCATCTGTTTTTCTGTCAATAATTGAGATTTTTGTCTCTTAAATGGTTTCCACTTCTTAGTGTTTCTTAAATAATTATGAATTGACATATGAGATACCTCCTCTCCAATGCCTTTGAGATGTTTTTCAAGCTTTCTTGTTGATTTTCCACGCTTATATTTCACGCCGTCTATCACTTTCTTAACCCTACCCTCAATTTTCGTGGGACGTCCGGACCTCATCAAATCACTCACACTGCCAACTTTCTCGAATCTGCGCTTCCATTTACGTACCCAACGCTCAGACTTTGACAACTTAAAGGCAACTTCCTTATCTGTTAGCCCAGCATCATTGTAAGCCAACATTTGGGCACGTTCTTGCTCTGCAGTGAGTTCATTTTGTCGTCGTAACTTTGAATTGACAGGCGGCATCGTACTAGCGTTTGTTTACTTCCGCGTTTTTTATTTCCGTGACAACGGTGCGCGTGCGAACAGAACGACGTGAAATTTACTCAATATTTCCGAAATTTAGTGGTATACTACCATTTCAAATTTCATAAGATTTCGTATGATATTATAAAAAATACGATACTTTTTCTAACCGGAACGAACTTTCTTTACACCCTTTACGTAATAGATATTTTTGTCAATATTGTTTTAAGTTGATTTTATATTTTGCTCAAGTAACTAATTTCTCAAAGCCTGATAAGTTGGTTATAAATATTAATTGATGATACAATATCAAACTACGAACTAATCAGCTGAGTGATTACTGAGGCGTTTTCTGTTATGTAATTGACAGACATTGTTTACCGTTATATAATCTGTATACAAAATTTGCATATAAAAATTTACAATTCAATTTTTAATGCCCTTTTGTAGTAATTCCAATTATGTTCTTCAAATTGTCCAAAAATGCAAAATATTAAATTTTGTGTTGCAGTTGAGATATGTTTGAGACCTTTGCAGAGAACTAGATATTCAAAATATTGAATATTTTTATTTGGATAAAAGATCGAACATTGTCTAACATCTATTATTTATAACCTACAATGGCTACTGAGCGCTTGAGTATAATGAAAATCATTATTTTACTTTTATTTACGTTATTACACCATTGGTCTGGCTTGTAATGTTTAAGTATGTTGTCATCACTTAAATAAAAGTGTTAATATTTGCAAAAATAAATCTATTTTACGCAGAGAGGAACCGAGTCGTGTTATCTTTTATTAGATTGATATCATGTGGCACATTGTCTACATAAGTTTGTTGAGTTGAATTTATCTAAATAATGACTTATGGATTTATTTCCATGGACCAAACTCATGGGTTCCCCACAATAGACTGATAGGCCTCATAATGGTATATTTCACAGCTTATTTGTCTTTTACAAATTTCTGATTGCCACAATGTTTTCCATGATGTCTACATGATATGTAATGAACAGAGAAGATGACAAACTTGCAGAAGAACTGGCAATGGCCTACGTGGGATATTAAAATTATCAATGCTAGTATTAAACAACACAAAGGTTTTACACAAAATTTGGATGGTAGACTTAGTGATGTTCCAATGTTGAAATGTTTGAGTCAAATCTCTGTGAGAAAAAGGAATGGCTCCATGTTGTACATGTACAATAGCACATTGGACAGAGGGAAATGACACATTTTTGGAACAGCTGGCAAATGCATATTAAGGATGTTAATATTATTAATGCTAGTACTAAACAACACGAAGGTTTTACTCAGAATTTGGATGGTAGACTTATATGTGTACAACTTATAACTACATGATTAAATGTTTGAGTCAAATCTCTGTGAGAAAAACTACACAATTTCTAAGCATCAGTAATACAATCTAGCACAATTATATTATGTAAACATGCTCATGCATTCTCTCTACATTCCGTATGATAGATATATAACCTGAGTGTAAAGTTCCTGATGATACTCTACTTATGTCACTTGTTGCTGAAATATCAGTATTACATAATCATACTACAACTTGGTCATCATTGGACAACACCGAAAATATATCATAACATCTTAACACATTTTCATCAATGTTTGACAGATTATAGTGCTACATTACTTCCACACAGACCATTAATACATGATTAATGGAGTTACCTTCCCCAGCAGATGTGACAATGAAAAATGAAATGAAAGTGTAAGTAAATAGCTGAAGAACAAACTGTTTTTGTATTGGATTTTATCAGATATTTAGCATTAACTACATTGCTTTTGAATGACCAAGGGAGGTAAATCTGCAACCGAAGAGTTATAGTATTATCGAGATACATTATATACTTCTATCGTTTTCATAGAACAAAGTACCAGTACAAATATAAACTAAAGAATAGTACTACAAATCATGAAAATTATAATTTAGAACTTATTAAGTAAAGAAGATTGTACATCCACATAGTCTGTATCTATTACCAATACTAAAGAGTTTTCATCAAAAATGTTTAAAAGACACTATAGGAAGTTAAATGGAAGTTCAAGGGAGGTAATTCTGCAACAACCATCACAAGCATGTTAGAGTTGCCTACCCCAGCAAGTATGACAGAAAGCAGACTGGAAAAATTAAACAACTCATTGTCCTGCCTTCAAATTATGTTAAAGGTATCTACCCATTTAACAGTATTATATTTCTTATAACAAAGTATTGTTAAATATGTTTGTGATGGCAGAGGTATGTGTACTTTGTAAAGGGAGAACACTTCATAGGAGAATAGGGTTACATTATAACATATATCTCTAATTTTTTGTTTGACTATTGCAAAGTCAGACAAGCAACTGTTCAAATGGTGCAAGTCTTACAATTTCTTATTATTCCTGCTAAATCATTTAATTCACACATGACAATGCTTGAAAATGTAACAGCAACATTCAATTCATACATGAATGTAAATAGCTCTTATGATAATAACTGGAGTATTTTGAAAATTTTTAGTCAAAGTACAGGTGAAGATAAAACGTTTGCAGTATTATCTCGTAATATCTGTTTAATGTCAGTCACTCAGACAGACACATGACAAAAGTAAACCATTCTTCATCAACTGAGTCAAGATGGCTGCAATGAAGGACAGCGAAAACATCTCATTCTTAACAACGTGCTGATGACAAGTTTCATAGCACAGTCGTATTGTGTTCGCTTTTTAATGGCGAGGCAAATTGTGACCAGCCGGACTTCGTTTGTAAACTGGACAGTGATTTGTTGCACGCTGGAAACGCTGAATTAGGAATGGATAAAATTTTATATCCTTAATTATGATTCGAGTGAAGACTTAAATTTCTATGATTGTGCTACACATACTTACAGACAGTTCCTAGACTTTTAATTACTCACAAAACATAGTCGCTGTTTTATGTATTTTATGGATTAAAATAAAACAACATTACCTTTATCAACGATATGTAAATAAGAAAAACACACTTGTATTTAATATTTGTCTATATATATCTATATAATATGTACATAGATAACTGATTCAACGTACACAATGTACGGTGAGGACTACGCGATAGATTTCTCTTATCATTTTAACGACCTCGTTTTAACATATTTGATAATTGATAGTATAAAGAATTATTGGTATACATTGTATCTTCCATGTAGGCATGAGATAAATGGTAAATATCATATTGCTGTACTAGTACATGTTTTAAAAAAAGAAATTTGATTTTCTGAAAGGTCAATGGACAATGTAACAATGGTCCTGTGTTTTGATGTACATTTATTTACACGCTTTATTACATGTCATTGAGCATGTAACTATTTGTTCCGCGCATGCTATTATTGCTGAATAAACATGTATTCATAACCTCAAATATATAAATGGAAGTAAAATTTTAATACTTGGTATATTGCGGTTTTATCAAAAGGTCCATTACAGTTGAAACGATGTGTATTTGTGTTTTCCAATATGTTTGATATACTTATCGCCGTGATTGTGTTTAAATAAAATGTAAACCAGGAAGCAGCGAACTTTCTGTGCTGTTCAATTATTGTCTATTCAAACATTGTTTAGTATGAATTTGCCGTTGAATGACAAGGGTACGTTGACATAAGTATTCATTGAATGAGTACCCAAGGTCAGATGCAGTCAATTAAAAGTACTTCAGAATACTGTCACTGTGTACAGATGATTCAAAACTGTCTGTAAATAAATTCCCGACTTGGCGAGTACTCGTAAATACAAACAGCGATATTAAGTTGTTACAGGCATACACACCATGATACAGATAAGACAAATGTCATTATCGCAATGCGTATCAGGGTAGGTTTGTATGATGAGGATAGTTCATTGTGTTATGCAAGTGGTTCGAATCAATTAATATATTTTATTCTTCTATATATATAAATATGATTTTCATCAATCATTTATTTCATTATTGATATTTTGTACTGAATCAATTTGCTTTTTTCTGAAATTCTCAAATGAATGCTGGTGACGCGTTTTTTGACTTATGCTGTTCTCCTTGTGCTGAGAAGAAATTAAATAAACAAGCAGTGAAGTATTGCACCACATGCACGGACTATTTTTGTGCCAGCTGTGTTGATTATCATTAAATGTTCAAGGTAATGTCAAATCCTGTGTTGATTGAACCAATTAGCTAGACAGTCAAATTTTCCCTCGACACGAAAGGTAATACAATGCGTACACATTTGATTGCTTATAGCACTTGAAAATACCCATCTATTATAAACTCAGTAGTCACGTGATCCTGCCAACCAATGAAATTTAGTATCAGGAACGAACGGTGATTTCGTAAGGTCAACTATCAAAATATACTGGGTAAACCCAAAGGGGTTTGTAACAAGTTCTACTTTCACTTTCACTTTGTATTATATTTTCCGTTTAACGCGGTATAATACAGCTCGATATCTTATTATTTGGAGCTTTGGTACTTGGAACAAAACGACAACACCCCGTTGCGAAATTCTCCGTGTTATTCCCCTTGTATATATATTACAGTTTAGACGAACACAAAGGGAAAGTGAAAGTAGAAATTGTTACAGACCCCTTTGGGTAATACAGCAACGTGCGAATGTTACGGTAGTGGAATCAAAGCGCTGTGTTTGAGCGTACTTCGCAGTGATCTCGGGGTTTCTGTAGTATAGCGTAATTGAATGATCGGCGCTCGTAAAATAAAGCATTGTTTATGTCGTACAACAAATTTTAACCTTCAGATTGCAACAAATTTGCAAACTTCAAGTTGCGCCGACCATCTTTTTAAAGATATTTCTTGTTTATTCTTGTTGTATTAGTATTTTTGTTATAAATATATTATCATTGATGTTCTTTTTATAATAATAATAATAATTAATATTATTTTATTATGACTATTGGTATTATTATAGTATTATTTAATACGTATTGAGGGATAATGTAGCATATTTATTTAAATACTAAACACTGATAAATGTCCAAAAAATTGATTATAAATGTGTGCTTACATTCAGTTTTATAAATGAATTGTTTATGTTTCGCAAACATGTTTATCTCCATGACAGGAAGAAAAGTGTCGTGGTTTTGTTTTTATTGATCTGGTTTTTTTAACATTTACAAAAATGTAACGTGTTTTGTAAAAATTAGACTATTAATTCATTTATAGAACCGGGGTTGATATTCACAAAAAAATGTATGTATTAGATTATTGACTTTATCAATCAAGTTTTCCGCATTCGATAAAAGCGAGCATTTGTTTTATCAGTTAAATCAGTTCAGTATTTACTATAGAATATACATTAAAACCTCAATAATAAGACCACCTTTGGGACCCATGAAAACTGATCTTCTTATTGAGGTGGTCTTAATATCGAAGTTGAATACTGAGCAAATGGACTTGAAAAGTGTGGTCTTAATATTGAGGTGATCTTACTATTGAGGTGGTCTTAAAGTGAGGTTTTACTTTATAATACATAATGTTGCTGCTAAAATATTACAGGAACAGTGACTTGACGTTCAAGTAGTTTCACTTTCCATTCGTCTGAAACCTATTTCGCAGACATAATTCTGATGTGAAATACAGTAAAACCTCACTTAAAGACCACCGAAATAGTAAGACCATCTCAATATTAAGAACACAATTTTCACAGTCCAAATGGTGGTCTCAATATTGAGGTTTTACTGTAATAAAGTATGTTGCCGCTAAACTCTTACTGGTACAATGACTAGACTTCCAAGTACATGTAGTTTCACTTTCAATTTGCTTTAAATTTCGTCTGAATTTAGTCCATTTGCACTGTTTTGCTCTTTATTTAACCTCTTTATTGATACCACCTCTATATTAAGACCAACGTTCAAAATTTCCAAGTGTGGTATTATAGTTTTACTGTAATAAAGTATGTTGCCGCTAAAGTATTATAGGGACAGTGACTAGACGTTCAAGTACATGTAGTTTCACTTTCGGTTTGCTTTAAATTTCGTCAAAAACCTATTTCGCAGATATGGTGTGAAATATACGAAAGCATTGTGCGCAAGTCTTTGGGGAAAGGAGGTGAAGATGAACAAGCAATGAACATTGATTAAAAAAGTATTTTTCTGCATGTTTTAAGGTGCAATAATTTTCGAAAAGTTAAACACGCATTTCCCCTATTGAAATCGGCTAAACCACTTGGCTAACGTTAACACAAGTGGGCGGTTATAATATAAATGCATGTAAAACCGTTGTGCAAATCATAGCTACGCAATAGTTGTTCAGTGTAGACCTACTATTCAAATACGGGACAAACAGGAAGTTTAAAATATCATTGAAATAATTTTGGTTGAGGGGAGATTTAACTTAAAGTATTCAAGTTCAATGTATATATTTAGGTATGCATTAATTGAAGTGCGATTTAAACTTGTGCGGTGCAGCTCTCTAGATATTGGAGGAAAACAAATCTACAACAACAACAGCAACATCAAATGGCGGCGGAGGAAGGCTCAGATAGTTTCAGAGAAAATAATGACAATGGGTCTGATGTATTGTTTGACTATATATGCAGCGTGTGTGCTTCTACGAAAAAGGAAAAGGAGGCAGTGAAGTATTGTATTGAATGCAAGGGGTATTGTTGTCTTTCATGCGTGCAGACTCATGCTTCGTTTCCAACACTTAAAGGACACAATCTTGTCGAAACTTCGAATTTGCATTCGCTCGGTATAGCACCCGGACCGTCCGGTATTGTCCCGGCATCATCGTCGGCTCCGACTGAAAGATGTTCCGTTCACCCAACCGGGATCGTTGACAAATACTGCGGGAAACATGATGTCGTTGGATGTTCAACTTGTATGTCCACTGATCATAGGTAGGCATTTCTTCCACAACATGAACGCTAGAAATGTATTTCTAGTAAAAATGTATATCATACAAATGGCTGAAATTAGAGCTCGCATTATAATTAGCGAGTTAGCGAGTACTAAATTTGATCCCTATTACCGAACATAACTTCTAAACACGAAGGGAGGTGATTGCTGCAAAAGCGGGTTCGTCACCACCGCCAAGGGTTTAGCAGATCTGTTCAGGGATTAACTAAAGAAAAGATACAAATACATAAAAGTTACATTTTCACTGAAATGTAAAGATTTTCATAGATCATGTATGCATAATAAGTTTTTTTGAAACCCATTATTTGTTTTTTTTATTCTGTAAAACTTCGCATTTAAAATGCTTTAAACAATAACCGCTCCTCGCACTTAAATTAAAGCACAAACGTGCTGTGGGACGGTACCACTCGTCTCTGTAGCCTAGCTGGCAATTCGTTGCTTACTAGTTTCCGTTTTGTAACTAAACAGTTTTATAACATAAAAGTATGTGTAAATATGTCAGATGGTTTTCATGGAATATGGAATAAAACTAAAACATATGACAGAAATGCGAGAAAGAATAAAAAGTTATTGAAAAAATAGCAAACATGTTTTCCAAGAGATGTTCAATCCGACTTGCTCTAGAAATGCTAGCATTTCAAACCGAAATAAAGAAAAATGGTCAGTAATAATGGTAGAACCTTAACATTTTAAAACAAGTGAAATGTTTGTCACGGCTGTAAATAAATGAAATACAAATACACCAGACCCTTTATGTAGCGTTCGTGAAGATCTAAATATAAAATGACATATTAAGTTATATCAGCACTAAATTAGAATAAAATCAGTATACCAAGGCATAACGTCAGGATAACACTAGCTTGCCATAGGTAATGAGTTATCTTGTTGTAGTGAGGTATTTTCCAATTAATTTTGCAAGCACAGAGTGAGATGTACATAGACAGATGACACCTATAATTTCCGTAGTCGTGCACAACGAGACCATTTTTACGATAATAGCAATAAAGAAGAACAACAACAGTTATCACTTGTCATCGATTTATACATATCTTTTAAACGCAGACTGAACCCGAGTACACTCTTCTTTATGCGTTCGCTTAGCGAATTTCCCGCGTTAATAGCAATAACCTGGCATTTTAAGTCTAGAGAACCGGTATGGTAGGGTACCCGTCTGAATGCATTTCTGTCACGCATTTTCACCAACCGGCGAAAAGTTAGAATTTGTACTTAACGAAAACTTTACAAAATGATGACGATTTATGAAATTGATAAGGAATAAAACAAGATATATATTTAGTAAGTACTTCATCAATGAAGTACAAGAATGTACCATCTTTAAAAATATAAAAGAGACAAACATTGTTCGTTCATTGAATTTTATAAAGAGCACACCTAAAACTGTAAACAAACTTGTGGGTATTAATACATTGCTTTACAACCCATCTGAACTCCACATAAACAGCTAATTAGTTCACAAACCACTTTAGCAGGTCACCTTTTCAACATTTAATTTAATTGAAACGTTTATGATATTACATTTATTTCGTTCGGTGGACTTTGGAACTACTTCGATGCGGAGTAATTAGGGTGTGGACGTTTTTGACTTGTTACCGGTTTTCAGCCTTTTTTCTGTTTTGAAAACGGGAACCAATTGTTGTATGCCTATCAAATTGCCACACTACTATAGACGGTACCTGTGCGGTACGGTCCAAAAATGAAACAAGTGTCGCCGACTTCCACGGCTAATGATCATAACAAGTAAAAAATGAAAATACAAGCATATAAGTAAACAATTAAAAATAACAGGGACAAGACACACATATACAATGTAAATACGGGTGGAAAAAGAAGTAGCGCATTGGAACGGACATTGCATGTTCATGGAAAAACAGAGTAATGTTGTGTTTCATTATATAGTGTAAAAAAACGTTTAATTGATTGTTTAAGAGCAGCGCTATAACTCGACATACAGTACAGATATGAATACGCCTTCCTGCTTGAAATACTGTTAGATTTAACTCTATACACAATAAATGACTTCCGCACTGCGTAAAAGAATGTTTTTAGTTTAAATTTACCATTCGTTGCTATTCCTATTTTTTAAATGTATACTTTTATCAGAACTTAGGAAATGAGATTTCTTTTTTTGACACGAAGACGCACATTATAAGGATTGTTCGTAAATACAGGCAAGCCTACAAGTAGCCTACAACAGAAAGTTTATATACCAAATTATTAAATATTTGACCATTTTCATATACTGTAAAAACCTCAATAATAAGATCACATTTCGTACCCTTGAAAGTTGGTTTTATAATTGAGATGGTCTTAATAAAGAGCAAAACAGAGTTCTAAATGGTTTTGAAAATCGTGATCTTAATTTCGAGGAGTGGTCTTATTATTGAGGTGGTATATAAGTGATGTTTTACTATACATTCATCGCGTAGTGGAAGTGATATATTTCTTAGGATTGGTCGACGAAAAAAATCAGAAATAAATGGTCAATCCTTTGTTTTAATACACTTGGATTTTATCGTATGAACTTTGGTTTTCTATGTGCATGTTATGTACATGTAAATGTGTATTTATGATAACAACATTTTACTTTGAACTAAATTTTGTTCTATATCAAGTTTGTTATCAACTAGTATATCCCGATGCATAATACGCAATAATTTGCTTGTCATTCATCTCGACTTTGATTTATGATAAAATAAAAAAATAAGCGTCTGGAACACAGAGAGGAAACTATCCCTCCGCATATTATTAAACGAAGGAAGACCATGTAACAATTAATTAAGCCTTCCGCATTACAAACTCTACCCATTGCAACCTAGCAAATAAGCCATTTTCCAATGTATACACGTAAACTATTTTGAACTCTCAAGCGCATTTCTATACAGCCAATTCGCATGTCTTCCTCTTGAGATTGTTAATGTTAAACTTTACATACGGTGTGTGTTACGTATCCTTGTGCTTTACAAGTAACCATTCACATTGTATGAGAAATCTCCTACTCCTCTTCTGTTTTATCATCTCAAACAGCAAAACCTGTTACAATACAGTATACATTGGGCGCTGTCTTATCTTAAATGCAATATTTAAAAAGATACGTGACCTGATGCTAAAGATGTTTTTGTTTCAGCAATCCATTATATGTTTGTGTACCATTTAAAAATCAAAGGACTGAAATTCCTGAGAGGCGCTTCCAAGGCAAGATTGCACCGTTTCCATATAATCGCGTTAGAAATTAACACGCGACTATTCGGATAAACTCACAAGCCAAAAATGATCAGGATAAACCGTTTATATCAAGACTCCCATTCTACAATTGATATATCTCTGACAAATCAGTCATTATGCTCATTGAATCTATAATAAAATCAGTACTATAGAATATACATTAAAACCTCAATAATAAGACCACCTTTGGGACCCATGAAAACTGATCTTCTTATTGAGGTGGTCTTAATATCGAAGTTGAATACTGAGCAAATGGACTTGAAAAGTGTGGTCTTAATATTGAGGTGATCTTACTATTGAGGTGGTCTTAAAGTGAGGTTTTACTTTATAATACATAATGTTGCTGCTAAAATATTACAGGAACAGTGACTTGACGTTCAAGTAGTTTCACTTTCCATTCGTCTGAAACCTATTTCGCAGACATAATTCTGATGTGAAATACAGTAAAACCTCACTTAAAGACCACCTAAATAGTAAAAACATCTCAATATTAAGAACACAATTTTCACAGTCCAAATGGTGGTCTCATTATTGAGGTTTTACTGTAATAAAGTATGTTGCCGCTAAACTCTTACTGGTACAATGACTAGACTTCCAAGTACATGTAGTTTCACTTTCAATTTGCTTTAAATTTCGTCTGAATTTAGTCCATTTGCACTGTTTTGCTCTTTATTTAACCTCTTTATTGATACCACCTCTATATTAAGACCAACGTTCAAAATTTCCAAGTGTGGTATTATAGTTTTACTGTAATAAAGTATGTTGCCGCTAAAGTATTATAGGGACAGTGACTAGACGTTCAAGTACATGTAGTTTCACTTTCGGTTTGCTTTAAATTTCGTCAAAAACCTATTTCGCAGATATGGTGTGAAATATACGAAAGCATTGTGCGCAAGTCTTTGGGGAAAGGAGGTGAAGATGAACAAGCAATGAACATTGATTAAAAAAGTATTTTTCTGCATGTTTTAAGGTGCAATAATTTTCGAAAAGTTAAACACGCATTTCCCCTATTGAAATCGGCTAAACCACTTGGCTAACGTTAACACAAGTGGGCGGTTATAATATAAATGCATGTAAAACCGTTGTGCAAATCATAGCTACGCAATAGTTGTTCAGTGTAGACCTACTATTCAAATACGGGACAAACAGGAAGTTTAAAATATCATTGAAATAATTTTGGTTGAGGGGAGATTTAACTTAAAGTATTCAAGTTCAATGTATATATTTAGGTATGCATTAATTGAAGGGCGATTTAAACTTGTGCGGTGCAGCTCTCTAGATATTGGAGGAAAACAAATCTACAACAACAACAGCAACATCAAATGGCGGCGGAGGAAGGCTCAGATAGTTTCAGAGAAAATAATGACAATGGGTCTGATGTATTGTTTGACTATATATGCAGCGTGTGTGCTTCTACGAAAAAGGAAAAGGAGGCAGTGAAGTATTGTATTGAATGCAAGGGGTATTGTTGTCTTTCATGCGTGCAGACTCATGCTTCGTTTCCAACACTTAAAGGACACAATCTTGTCGAAACTTCGAATTTGCATTCGCTCGGTATAGCACCCGGACCGTCCGGTATTGTCCCGGCATCATCGTCGGCTCCGACTGAAAGATGTTCCGTTCACCCAACCGGGATCGTTGACAAATACTGCGGGAAACATGATGTCGTTGGATGTTCAACTTGTATGTCCACTGATCATAGGTAGGCATTTCTTCAACAACATGAACGCTAGAAATGTATTTCTAGTAAAAATGTATATCATACAAATGGCTGAAATTAGAGCTCGCATTATAATTAGCGAGTTAGCGAGTACTAAATTTGATCCCTATTACCGAACATAACTTCTAAACACGAAGGGAGGTGATTGCTGCAAAAGCGGGTTCGTCACCACCGCCAAGGGTTTAGCAGATCTGTTCAGGGATTAACTAAAGAAAAGATACAAATACATAAAAGTTACATTTTCACTGAAATGTAAAGATTTTCATAGATCATGTATGCATAATAAGTTTTTTTGAAACCCATTATTTGTTTTTTTTATTCTGTAAAACTTCGCATTTAAAATGCTTTAAACAATAACCGCTCCTCGCACTTAAATTAAAGCACAAACGTGCTGTGGGACGGTACCACTCGTCTCTGTAGCCTAGCTGGCAATTCGTTGCTTACTAGTTTCCGTTTTGTAACTAAACAGTTTTATAACATAAAAGTATGTGTAAATATGTCAGATGGTTTTCATGGAATATGGAATAAAACTAAAACATATGACAGAAATGCGAGAAAGAATAAAAAGTTATTGAAAAAATAGCAAACATGTTTTCCAAGAGATGTTCAATCCGACTTGCTCTAGAAATGCTAGCATTTCAAACCGAAATAAAGAAAAATGGTCAGTAATAATGGTAGAACCTTAACATTTTAAAACAAGTGAAATGTTTGTCACGGCTGTAAATAAATGAAATACAAATACACCAGACCCTTTATGTAGCGTTCGTGAAGATCTAAATATAAAATGACATATTAAGTTATATCAGCACTAAATTAGAATAAAATCAGTATACCAAGGCATAACGTCAGGATAACACTAGCTTGCCATAGGTAATGAGTTATCTTGTTGTAGTGAGGTATTTTCCAATTAATTTTGCAAGCACAGAGTGAGATGTACATAGACAGATGACACCTATAATTTCCGTAGTCGTGCACAACGAGACCATTTTTACGATAATAGCAATAAAGAAGAACAACAACAGTTATCACTTGTCATCGATTTATACATATCTTTTAAACGCAGACTGAACCCGAGTACACTCTTCTTTATGCGTTCGCTTAGCGAATTTCCCGCGTTCATAGCAATAACCTGGCATTTTAAGTCTAGAGAACCGGTATGGTAGGGTACCCGTCTGAATGCATTTCTGTCACGCATTTTCACCAACCGGCGAAAAGTTAGAATTTGTACTTAACGAAAACTTTACAAAATGATGACGATTTATGAAATTGATAAGGAATAAAACAAGATATATATTTAGTAAGTACTTCATCAATGAAGTACAAGAATGTACCATCTTTAAAAATATAAAAGAGACAAACATTGTTCGTTCATTGAATTTTATAAAGAGCACACCTAAAACTGTAAACAAACTTGTGGGTATTAATACATTGCTTTACAACCCATCTGAACTCCACATAAACAGCTAATTAGTTCACAAACCACTTTAGCAGGTCACCTTTTCAACATTTAATTTAATTGAAACGTTTATGATATTACATTTATTTCGTTCGGTGGACTTTGGAACTACTTCGATGCGGAGTAATTAGGGTGTGGACGTTTTTGACTTGTTACCGGTTTTCAGCCTTTTTTCTGTTTTGAAAACGGGAACCAATTGTTGTATGCCTATCAAATTGCCACACTACTATAGACGGTACCTGTGCGGTACGGTCCAAAAATGAAACAAGTGTCGCCGACTTCCACGGCTAATGATCATAACAAGTAAAAAATGAAAATACAAGCATATAAGTAAACAATTAAAAATAACAGGGACAAGACACACATATACAATGTAAATACGGGTGGAAAAAGAAGTAGCGCATTGGAACGGACATTGCATGTTCATGGAAAAACAGAGTAATGTTGTGTTTCATTATATAGTGTAAAAAAACGTTTAATTGATTGTTTAAGAGCAGCGCTATAACTCGACATACAGTACAGATATGAATACGCCTTCCTGCTTGAAATACTGTTAGATTTAACTCTATACACAATAAATGACTTCCGCACTGCGTAAAAGAATGTTTTTAGTTTAAATTTACCATTCGTTGCTATTCCTATTTTTTAAATGTATACTTTTATCAGAACTTAGGAAATGAGATTTCTTTTTTTGACACGAAGACGCACATTATAAGGATTGTTCGTAAATACAGGCAAGCCTACAAGTAGCCTACAACAGAAAGTTTATATACCAAATTATTAAATATTTGACCATTTTCATATACTGTAAAAACCTCAATAATAAGATCACATTTCGTACCCTTGAAAGTTGGTTTTATAATTGAGATGGTCTTAATAAAGAGCAAAACAGAGTTCTAAATGGTTTTGAAAATCGTGATCTTAATTTCGAGGAGTGGTCTTATTATTGAGGTGGTATATAAGTGATGTTTTACTATACATTCATCGCGTAGTGGAAGTGATATATTTCTTAGGATTGGTCGACGAAAAAAATCAGAAATAAATGGTCAATCCTTTGTTTTAATACACTTGGATTTTATCGTATGAACTTTGGTTTTCTATGTGCATGTTATGTACATGTAAATGTGTATTTATGATAACAACATTTTACTTTGAACTAAATTTTGTTCTATATCAAGTTTGTTATCAACTAGTATATCCCGATGCATAATACGCAATAATTTGCTTGTCATTCATCTCGACTTTGATTTATGATAAAATAAAAAAATAAGCGTCTGGAACACAGAGAGGAAACTATCCCTCCGCATATTATTAAACGAAGGAAGACCATGTAACAATTAATTAAGCCTTCCGCATTACAAACTCTACCCATTGCAACCTAGCAAATAAGCCATTTTCCAATGTATACACGTAAACTATTTTGAACTCTCAAGCGCATTTCTATACAGCCAATTCGCATGTCTTCCTCTTGAGATTGTTAATGTTAAACTTTACATACGGTGTGTGTTACGTATCCTTGTGCTTTACAAGTAACCATTCACATTGTATGAGAAATCTCCTACTCCTCTTCTGTTTTATCATCTCAAACAGCAAAACCTGTTACAATACAGTATACATTGGGCGCTGTCTTATCTTAAATGCAATATTTAAAAAGATACGTGACCTGATGCTAAAGATGTTTTTGTTTCAGCAATCCATTATATGTTTGTGTACCATTTAAAAATCAAAGGACTGAAATTCCTGAGAGGCGCTTCCAAGGCAAGATTGCACCGTTTCCATATAATCGCGTTAGAAATTAACACGCGACTATTCGGATAAACTCACAAGCCAAAAATGATCAGGATAAACCGTTTATATCAAGACTCCCATTCTACAATTGATATATCTCTGACAAATCAGTCATTATGCTCATTGAATCTATAATAAAATCAGAGGAATGTACATGTACTTTTTTCTTGAGGCGAATGAATATGGATGTCAGTACTTCGAGTAGAACTTCCGGTTGAGACGATGATTGCTAAGAGACGCTAAAGCGCCTCAAAAACCTTGCAATAAATATTCCTTAAACAAATTATGATTTGTCTATTTCAAAAAATTATGTCTGATGTTTACCTCTTTATCTGAAGCAAATGATATTACATGTTTTAAAATTCAAATGTTGAAGCTGTTTATGTAATATTTCAGGACATGCACAGACATTCACTCAATTCCTGATACTATTAACTGTCTGTACAAGAAGTCTGATGTCGACAAAACCAAAGCTGAAGTACAAGTTAGTAAAGATAATGTGGCTAATATGAGCGAGAAGAATGAAGAGTTCATGAAAACGTTAGATGTGGTTAAGAAGAAAGCTGAAGAAAATTTGGAAACATTTACTGAACGTATGAAAACTGCTTTAGATGGCTTTAAAGATGAAAGCCAATCAAAGATTGCAAATGAACATAAGGATCAGCGGGAGGAAATGAAAACAGAGAAAGATAAGGCTGTGAATGTAATGAAATCTATCGAAACAACCGTGCAGAAGATGGAAAGAGCCAGAGGAAATATTGCTCAGGAATTTGTCTGCATGAAGCTGGCACAAACGAAGATTAGAGAGTTGAAGTCATTAGACCATCAAATCCAGAATAAAAGCGGCGATGGAGATCAACTTAAATCCAACCATTATGCTGACAAATTCATAGAATATTTTAAGAATTTACAAATCAGTGCCGAGAATGAGAAGACGCCAGAAAAAGTTACGTCAAACAGAAGCAGTTTGTACACGGTTAAACAAAGGAAAGACATAAATGTGCGATTGCCAGATGATGTCAGCCGTTGCTGCATACAGGGTTCCTGTGTAACACGGTCTGGTTCACTGTTGTTAGTAGATAGTAACAATCATAAACTTAAAAGGGTTGACCTTACCAGTCTGTCTGTGGTAGACCATTGTACTGTTAATCGCCCAGAAGATGTTTGCTGCGTAAGCGAAACCGAGGCTGTCGTTGCTTGTTATGCAAGTTCGGTGAGATTCGTCTCGCTGGACAATCAGCTGACACCTACCAGAACATTGAAGTTGGATCAGTTTTGCTGCGGCATCGCTTGTACAGACGGGAAGCTCTTCATAACTGACTGGAACAAGTCAGTCTTTGTGTATGATATGAATGGTTTAAAACTACAAGCCATTCCTCAAGATGATTCAGAGAATGCTCTATTCTGTGAAACACGCAAGTTAGCATTCGGTGGTGACAATAGCAGACTATACGTTTGCGACGGTGAAGCCAACGGTGGTGTAGTTATCCTAGATGCGGAAGGAAAGTATATTGACACAGTCAAGGATGCGACCGTAAAAGGAACATACGGGGTGTGTGAGGATGGAAGAGGAAATGTGTTTGTTTGTGGACATTTTTCTCACAATGTGGTACAGATCGGTAATTGCGGAACGAAGGTTGGCGAGGTTTTGAACCAATCTAGTGGAATATATTCACCCAGATCACTTTGTTTCCATTATAAAACAAACCGATTAATTGTAACAAGTCAAGATGATGAAGTTGCAATGTTTGAACTTCAATAACAAAGAACTGCCTGGAATTGCGATTTGGAAAAAATCCCTTTCCCCCTGTGCAATTCTTTCACTTAATATAGTGTTCATATTTTCGCCATAGTTTCAGCCTATTTTTGCTAGCTGTCTTGACTTGTACTGTGATATTTTCCATCCATTTATCAACCCCCCTCATTGATTTTCCTTGTTATCCCTTGTGGTCGGCCAGTGGTCGGCCAGTCCATTCCTTGCGCTTATGTTCCAATACCTTATGTTTTATGGATTGGTGTTTTCCCGGAGGTCTGTGTGGAGAGGCACTGTCTTATGTAAGTGGCGTTCCCTGTAGCAATTTATTCTCTCTCCCCATACACATAATTTATATTGTTATTTTCCGTCTTGTATGATGTGTTCTGGCATCTATCGCCACAATCCGGACATTTTGTAAGTGGCATTTACCGCTCGACTTAATCGTTCATCAAGACAACTTCACAAAAATATTGACTATACTTAAATATGATCAGCTCACAATCTTATATAACAACGTGTATTCCGGGTTAACAATTTGTTTTTCATATAATCGCTGTAATCAAATTCTACATTGCAACATTCAGATAAGCTGGGTAGTAATTGTTTGTGCAATTTATCTCAAACTAGACGGATATCAGATAAAATCACCATATACAAATGGTTGTGATTAAAATTATGACTTTGTGAATTTAAATCAAGGTGACCCCATAGTACTTCCAAACCTGTTTTAAGCAGCTACTCAAGGGATGCATCAAATGTGGCAATTGAAAGCAGGTGGCTGTTTAATACCAGTGTATTACATATTATCCAGATTACATTATTTGAAACAGGCTGCATACTAGATTTTGCGTTTTATTCAGAAGACCACTAACACAAGTACAACTTTGTCTGCTTTTACTAGTTCACCATCATCAGAAACCCACCTTTGCTCATCGTGTCATGTTTTTGACATACGTGTATTGAAATGATTTTGGAGTCAGTTTTACCATGATTCCACCAATGAAGGTTTGGTGGTTGAGTGCAAGTTCCCCCCCCCCCCGGTTTATCTTGCGCCTGTTTAACTTTTTGTATTTGTTAACATGTAAAAACATTTTTGATATCCCCTTGTACTTTGTGCTCTTTGTATGTGCCATTTTTATTTTTTATTCATGTCTCATTGGCTTTCGAGGTGGTTTGCATACTAAAAGTGTAAGATACATTTCATGTGTGACTACTATATTCATTTTACACATTTAAGGTTACCACGTTTTCTGATTAGGCATTCAGAAACTTTATAAGTCCTCTTTGATTTTCCTAAGTTATCCCTTATGGTCGGCCAGGCCATTCATTGCGCACCTGTTCCCATGCGTATTTACTCTTGCGCCTCCTCAATGTTTGATGTTTATTGGACTTTTGTTTTCCCGGAGGTCTGCGTGGAGAGGCACTGTCTTATGTATGAGGCGTTCCCTGTTGTAACTTATTCTCTCTCTATTCAAGTCAGACATTTTCCCTTGACTCCAATGTTATTAGAACGATATAGATTTTAATAAAAATGTACAGACGGAAGCAAAAATCATTCAGACATTATTCCATTTGTTAAGATTAAATGAAAACAAAATACTGGTAAAAATGAATTTCACAAATTTAACGTCTAAGTGTGAGTTTCAGACTAGAAGTGTTTGTGATAGAGAGCAAAGAGATGTACATATTTCGCACATGCTCATGGTTGCCTTAGCACGTGAATGCCCTTATGTTTAAGCGCTCATGTTCAGCCATATCTATTTGCATCATCTCATCTAGTCAGAACCAAAGATATTGTGTTCTGTGGAGATCAGTATGCTCAGTTAAGTGATAGTAATTGGGGTTATGCAATATGAAAACTTATATACAATAAAATCACCTATATATGTATTATTTTATGTTCCGTTAAAGTGCAATCCATGTCGATGAATATATTGTCTTAATAATGTGCTGTCCAATCAATAATTTGCGTATTTGTTTGTATAAAAGTGAACATGTATGTTTCTTTCTTTATTAAATGTTGTTAATAGCATATGGTGCATCGATGCATTTGCTTGCCAATCAGTTATTTACTTGTATAAAAGTGAACATATATTTGTCTTGCTTTATTAAATGTTTTATATAGCGAATTTACGCCTTAAGTCATTTAACACGCGTTGGAGGCGGTGTCTGCTTGAAGCAAACATTGTGCAGTCACACCGTGATACCACGCCATAGACACGTGACAAGACGCCACACCCATTCACAGTTACCTGTCTACGAGCAATACAGTCCTAGTACATGGGCTGCCCATATAATACGGAACATATGTAAAGAAGCTGCTAGTACCATTTTGAGGACTGCAGGTTGCAGCCAGGGGTCGAAACGCGACATTGTGCATCAAGATCGAGCATTCCACTACTAAGCCACCAACGCAGTTAAAATGACTGTACTGTGTGTAATATTTTTTGAACAAATAAACAATGTTATCACCCAACAAAGGTCTTCCTGTGTATCATTAAGAATCAATGATAACCTAAAACTCACCAGGTAGGCCTGCATATCAACAGTCATACATATAAACAAGGTTCAAGCACCATAGGGTAAACATTTGAAATGTTACGTCATTTTTACAAATACTATAGCAGACACTTGAAATGCTGGTGTAATCATGGAATTGTTAACACCTCTAAATGTTTTAATTGATAATCGCAAAAGAGAAGGATTTCTCAAGATGGGAGGTGAAATAAAATACAACTATCAACAAACCGTGACATACAACAATAGTATTTTATTTTCTGAAAAAAGTTTGACAAAATAAAATCAAAACAACAATATCACATATTTATAGTAATAAAGATATAAAACGAATAAATAACAGTTAATATAATAGTCACAATAATTTACTCTGGGTCATTCAATGGAGCAAAAGTGAGATAAAGTTGCACAGGGAGGGGTCTAACACACAGGGGCCTCCCAACACAGTTCCCTAACAGGGGTAGGAAATACATAAGGGGTTGTCAGTACAAGATAAAACCAAACTATAACTGTGTTCTTCCAAGGACACAGACCTGTGCTCCCATTTTATTCAATCAAGGGACGTTACATAATTATACACTTATTATAACAGAGCAATTAACCAAATGTGGCTTTATGTAAAAGAAATCTCTAACACATGAGCCATTCAGAAAAGGGCTAAACAATATGATGCCAGAATGTTTTTTTCCGGATTTAAATACAGTTTATGTTTTTTCATAGTATACAGTAAAAATCCAAATTTATCAGAGCGGCACTGTCTTCAGCAAGAACCTCATTTCAACAGTGTAAACACAGCCAATTTAACTTATCTATGGCAATAACCTCCCAAACACCAGTGAGAGTTTGAATAGTCCATATTGTGTTGTTCAGGAGTGGTTGCAATGGTTCCTATTTCAAGTAAATCAATTGCTGTCATAAAAATTGCCCTATGAGCTTTACTTTTGCATTTACGAATAGTCATCGCAATCATGTCTCGTCTCTGTATATCAATAAGCAGTCAGTAGATTCCTATTTGGCCAAAAGTCATGATTCTGCACATTGTTTCACTGTAATGGTTTGTTTTTATACAAACACAAGTTTGTTCATGTAAATTACTTCTTGGTTTCTATGACAAAACCTGAATGTTCTTGCCAATGATGTTTCATTAGTCCTGTGTCCTAATATTTCTGCATACTGAAGTTTCTGCAATTGTGACGTTTTGAGATTGCAAAATGATGCTGCATCAAAAGAAAACAAATATAAAGTATATCAAGTTGAATTCAAGGCTAACAATGCCTCAGAAATGTGAATGCAATCATGCAAGTAAAAAAATAAATAAACATAAGCCCAATTTAGGTTCATTGTATTAAACATGTACAATAGCAAAGTTTGAAACACAATCTGTAAACCAACAGACAATAAAGTATTAAAATATTTTAACAAGTTGACCAAGTTTTATTGGTGGAAACATCAACGATGATTTCATGTCTGTTTTGGTCAATGTTCTTTTCCTTTTCATGCGGTCATGTGACCTTGTCATGTGACTTCCAGAAGGATCAGGCTCGCGTAGACGCTTGACGAAAACTTCCGGCAGAGTCCGAGTTCTTTCTCTTTGCTGCTACAATAAGAAAATGCAAGACAGAATTGAACACTAATTTTTTTTTAATTGCTTCCTTCCTAGCTGTACATTGACAAATTAAATAAGTTATCAGTCGATGTTATGCAACGTCATTATATGTGACGTCATCAGCACGAGAATCATCCTATTTGGGAGTGTGTGTATGTATGAGTTTTCCAGCACTGTGCGTGTAAGACTGGTGTAACCGCATGAAATTACGGTCCGGTAGGCGAGAATATATTATCCTGTACAAAGGATTAGTACCGAACAGCCAATGCGGTACGCACTAACACAGAACTTCCCCGCTGAAAGGTTTCAAGTTCAGTTCTCAAACTTTCACAAAATATACACACATCCTGATATAAACAAGATGACATACCACACACCCTGATATAAACAATAGGACATACCATTCTAAACCTGACAGATAAATGTTATTTGTCTAAACAGTCTTATCAGACCCGAACGGTATGCATTATATCAACTTATTCAATTTCAAAGGTAATTATAAGCACCTAATTCTTTAAAAAAAGGTGGTGCGTAATATGTGTCCGTGAATGCTGGTAGGCACTCTACAAAACCAGCATGCGGATATGGGTCAGTAAAAATCACTAACAGGTATATCGTTTATTTTTTTGTTTTCAAGATATCCGTAGTACCAACGTATAAATATAATATAGTAGAGCTATAATATACATTTAAGAAACATAAATAACGCACTAAATACAAAAACAATGCAATGAAAACAAACACACGACATGATTTTGAATTGATCTATGAGGAGTCTGTGTAAAAACCTCCCATCATGCAAACACAACAACAAGTAAACATGAAACATGCATACACAAATTTGACAATAAAGTTACAATGATCTAATTCACAGCAAGTGCTCTAACAATAAATTGGCAGTTTAGTGTAAACAATATTGTAACTTATGAAATCTACACAACATGCAATGATAAAACAACAATGTATCAATCCATCTAATATTTAAGGCTTGCAAACAGGTACAGATTTGTCAGGGTCATCAACATTCAACAGAACGGGGTTTTTATAAGCCACATCAACAGGTAAGGTCACCATGACCCCTATTACGTGATTATTGATTTTAAGTATTTCAATATAAGGAAATGCCAGGCATACACAATTAAACAAAACATAGTTTATGATAGTCTCGCATATTGCACTTGCACAGATAAATGACTGTACGGCTTTGGGTTATATTTTACATTAATCTTAGATGTGTGAAATTTATTAGAATGTATAAACTTGAAAAACATGTATGTGAAGGGCAAACATTGTGAAGGGACACGATTACAGTCGTGATTAACAACATGTCAATGGTACCTCTGAGTTTCACATCATTATAAATATGCTCCGCCAATTCTAGATTTTTCAAATATTTTGTTACCTTCAAAGCAAAATTTCAACCAATTAAAATTCAATTTAGTCATGTAGTGATGTCTTTGTTTAGTTGGTTCTCCTAATGTTAAGTTTGACCTTATAGCAGGTCTCAAAAACAAGGCTTTATAAAGGTAGCAATTCAGCAAATTTTTTTTTTTTTTAGGGAGATTTATGTAAAAGATAAAAGCAAATAAGGCTAATTTTTACCATCTAATTTAATGGATCAATGCAGCCACGATGGAACGGCAGTGGACCTGCCGAAGCGAGTACGACAGGACCCTGCTTCGGGCAATTGGAGACAGCCTTCACAAATACTCAAGATGATACACGCAAGTAACTTATCATAAGGCTGCAGTTTTTAAAAGTGAATTGTACAACATAAATGTAATATTCATTGCTCCCAAAAGACACAGCCAACCTACAACCAACAGGTTGGTAGTCCATTGCTAAACAAACAGAGCTACATGGATTGTGCTTCAGATAAGGAGTTGAACCACGTTTGAATCTCTAGGTATATGTCTCTACAGAATAGTATGTGACACCTATAGATATAAAACATAAAACAACTTTAGGTATCATATTAAGGCTTAGTTAATACAAGTGCTTGCAGATAATCCAATTGACTTAAAACTATGTTGTGTCATGACCCAAAATGTGTTAAGTTGCTTAGATTATTTTTAAAAACGTAAACAAAACTATCAGTTCTATAATATTACTACATAACAAAATGCAACTCATGATTTCAAATTTTTGGCCTCTCAATCTTTTATGAGAATGAACATTGTTCATGCTTGTTGAAGGCCAGAGGCAGAACATTGGAAGGACTTCCCCTCCAGGAGGACTTTCAGTGCATTTACATGCATATTTTTTTATATTTATTAATTATATTAATGTAGAGATCAATTTGACTACTGTTGTAGATTCAAAACTAGTTGAAATTACAGTTTTTGTGTACCGAGAGTATGTCGATTGGTCAATATTTCCTAGAACATGTTTAATTGGCTAAACATCTCACATTTTGTTTACAACCGTATTAACGTAAATCAAAAAGACCTATATGCTATCACATGCAGTTAACAGGTTCTCAATTTTCAAATTCACTACATGTTACAGGGGCATGCAGTTAGTTGACATTAGCCGAGTTTTATAGGACAATAAGTGATTCGTCAATGGCATGCAGTACCTTCTGTTTTGGCCGTGCTTTCTCAGCGGAAATATAGGCGGGAATAAAACCTAGATTCTAAATATAGATCAAATATACCAATATTGTAATACCGTTATGAACTATATTCTATTTAATGTTACACAATTCAAGAGCACATCTCCATGGTTAGGAATAAAACTATTGTTATTAAATTTTTGTAAAGATATCGTTACAACAAACCCTCCATGTAATGTTTGGTTTCACTTTTTCATTCAGTCTAAAGCCATTTTTCTAATTCCTGAACTTACTACAGTGACTTGTAAAAAAGCATTATCAAGAATGAAAATCAAATGCATCATTTAGGTAAGGGCTCTATATTGAAACAATATCAGCATTTATTTCCATAATAAGATAATTTCCTTAAAATCACTGAATTTTCCAAGCTACATGTAGATTTAAGTAGTAAACAACAGAAATTTGTTCAAAGGCAAATTTCAGGCTGTTTTGGGAAAGACACACATTTACAGAGGAGTATATTGTACATGTAGTAAAAAGTTCATCAACTAAAACGCATGCAATTTTCTACAAAAACAACCAACCTACTTCAATCAACAATAACTTCTAACGGAAAATATCGAATTTATGAAAAAATAAAAGTCTTATAATTTAATTTAACCACATTGTGTGACTTATGAAGCCGGTTTTATCAATTATCTTAATCCAGCAGTAGTTATCTCCCATATCAGTAAAAATGCCTGTTTAACCATTGGGATAACTAGAAAATATCTTCCATTTTAAGAAGGAGTTTATTAAATGAATTTTCAAATTAAAGAATTTATGTCCTGCTAGTGATCTGTGTCCAATGACTTGCCACACGTTTATTGTTAGAATATGCATGAATCTTTAAAAGGTTCGATTGGATGACCTAGGGAGACGTAAGCCCTGCTTTCAGTTACAGCTAACAGTTGCGAACGTTATAAAAGTGTTTTGTTTTGTATCCCTGGCCCAACGGGGAACCAAATTGCAAAGGTTACGAAACGTTAGCCGCTAACACCTTCACTGATACATGTAGCAGGGTAGATGTTAGTTGTGAAATAGGGCATAGAGACATCAGATATTGTAGCTGTCATTTTAAATAGAAGGACACACGTCTTACTTTTAAATCAAAATATTAAAATATATTACTACGGCTCACACAATGTGGTCAAACTATTAGATATGTATATAGCGATGTGTAACCTACTTAAACTTCCATCGCATTCTTCCATAAAGGCTTAAAAATAATATATGGTCAGGTTTATATTGGTTTAAATCTAAATGTGCAAAAAATCAATCAAGACTTGAAATAATTATCAAAATACTGAATAGTTTTGAACATCTGTAAATAATTTACGGTATAAGGTAATACATTAGCAGACAAATATCAACACTATTTTGATATATACATGTATTTCTAAATTCCTTTAATAGGCTATAATAACTCCTATTTTGTCTGTATGTTTATGTGTGTATTCCTTACATATTTAAATGTTCAATTTTATGATAAAAAGATACCATTTAAGTAACTAATTCATATTTTTCATTACACTATTATGGCACGTTTTAAGACAGTTATTCTTCTGCATTTTTCAGTCATATTATTGATATTTGTGTGTTTCAAGTATCGAATGACAGAACAAATGTGGATATATCTATATTGACAGGCATGAGATTGCAAAATTTCAAAATCAGCAGAAAATTCAGCAAGGGACCCAGGTGGGCGCTGAAGCTCTTGGCTTTTAAACATCTAAGATGGCTTACATTGTCTCATGCCTGTATTGATATCAATCATGTCAATAACAGCCCTCAACAAATTTCTTGTATGATTGGGCAATGTTTGTATTTTATCGAATAATGGCAATAATTTCGGATAAAATAATTTTGGATACATTCCTTATAGCAGTAATGTAAACTTACCGACGTGTAAAGATGCAACTTCTTTTTGATCAGATTGTAATATTTACAATAGCTATCATGGTCCTTCCTGATGTGTGCGATACTCGTGCGGGACTCCTTAGCAGGAGGCGGGGGTAACGGGTACTCCCACTCATAATGATTAGTTGTTCGACTACTCAATACTGACGGCGTGTTTGATCCGATATACGGTAAGCGTAGTTCCTCGTCTTCTGAAACCATCTGCTGTCTCCTGGAATATACAAGGAAAGTTATTGCCATATTTTTTTTTTCTATTTTTTAGCCATCAAAAGTTCCTATCATCAACATCAAACAGTGTTTTACTTGTACAAACTGAATGTAGCATAGCTAAAATGTACCAAGAAGCAACACCTTTAGACGTACTTCTGATGGACACTGTAAAGAGGGAGACCAAAAGAGACCTGGCGTAGATCCGAAGAGCGAGAGATGTAATCGACGTTGGGTCAACTCCAGAAGCCTTCGACTGATAGACAAAGACGGCATGTCTTGGTGCTGGCATTATGTGCAAACCAGTGCAAAAAGGAATAACTAGTAGTCATTTTGAAAAAATATATTTAAAAAGTACAAAATCAGCCCTTTTATCACATTTTGGGGAAGTACGGTGGGGCCTTTTGAAAGGGCGTTGAGTGTTTTAAACATTGTCCGATATTTACAATGGATGAAGAAAATTCGATTACAGCAGGGAAATAACTCGTAAAAATATTTTTAGCGAAGTAGTAATTTTGACAAAATCTAGGGAAAATATGTATTAAAAAAAGGGCTGAAAATTGTACACCTTTCTATTAAGACCTAACTTAACATAACAAAAAGGGTCATCACATCCATACCTGTGTAGACTTGAGTTTATCGTAGATTCATCCGAGCGTATCATACGTTGAGTTCTATACTGTGGTATACGTTGAGGAGGATGTATACGATCCTTCACTGTTGGTACGCCGGTTGTCCACTGCATTTGTAGGATTCCAAAATTGCTCAAACCAGCATCCCTATAATAGGATCAATTATTTCAAAATGTAGTGAAATGAAATATCAAATTAACACAGTTTTGTAACATGGTCAATGTTTGCAAAATGATATCAGAAGAAAAGGGCACCTGACCTTACATGAAATATCTTCAGTTAGCCATACATGTATAACACATGCCTAAAAAACGGCCAGGCATTTTAATTGGCATGTTCAATAGAAATAGTGCGTTGTTCCCCTGCAAAAATCTTCATTCATTGAAAATATTTTGACCTTAATACAAAATATAAATGGTTTGTGATTAAATAAAATGTAAGAAAAATAACTTACTCATTTTGCGTATGGACCTGTAGTTTTCCTGGGACGGATTCTATTCTATGTCTTCCGTCGCCAGGCAACTGTCTCTACAAAACAATATACAGCGGTAATGAGATGTTAAATGAGATGATGTATCGTGACAGTGGTGCAAAACTATTTTTTATCTGCATTTTTAAAAAGATTGAGTCATAATAGTTTGATTGAAACCTGCAATATCACTTCTGCATTCTAAATAGTATTGATTCAAGTTTTTTGCATATCGACAATATGGATATATCGAAAGACAAATACAGATGATATATCAATATTATTTTTAAATTCCCTTAACATACTATTTACTCTTATTTTACTGTATGTTATGGTGTGTATGCCCTACATAATTGAACATTCAACTTGTATTTTCCATGATATCAATACATTTAAGTAATTAATGCATACCTTTAACTTCACAGTATTATACTATATTGCCGACATTTTGAATGTATTATCCACTTGAGCGCCGTTTAACAAGCTGTCAACTAGAAAGTGATGTTACACTATTTTGGCACATGTTAGAACTGTTACCATTATCCTGTATTTTCCCGCTATAATAGCGAAAGTATGTACATGTACAAATATCAATCAAGAAAGAAATCATGAAACATAGTCTTTGAGAACATTTCAAGAATAACAGTAATTATGGATGTAATTACCTTTTCACCGACTCGAACAGTCTGTAACAATCTTGTACCGGCTTCACCGGGTAGCATGGGTAAATCTTCAGCAAAGTATGTGATAGGTGGTAATGTTGAATGTCTCAGTTTACCCTCTTCCATTTCTTTACGTATTTGTTCCATCTGTCGTCTTTCATGCGCATTCGGCACCATATCGAAAAACTTTCGCCAGTCTGAAATGCACAGTGTTGATGCGTCGTTCTTTTTTTGATAGTAATTCAGTTATATATGGTGGTCAGTATACGCAATAAAAAATAAACTTAAATCAATTGGTATATGTAGAAACAATGTATTGGGTCAATTATTATAGTTGCGCTAAAGTTTGATGCCATTATTTTCATAAAGCGTCCGGCTTTCACATGTATACACTGCATTCCTTCTGGGATGCTACCTGTTCAATTGCTAAAGATTTTAAAAGTATTGCAGTATGACAAATATGCTACCTGTTCAATTGCTAATTTAAAGATTTTAAAAATATCGCCGTATGACATATAATGTGGCAGTCTCTGAGATTTTTGGCCCAAATGACATATCTGGGAGAAATTGAGTTATGAACATTTCTGAATGCAGGAATATTTGTAGGGCACTACAAAACAAAATTTATTTATTACAGCACATTTAATGTCATCAATACTAGATCTACAAAAAAGTTTCACAAATTTAATACAGCAAATATGTTTTCAGGTAAAATAACATTTTACAAATAAATGTACATTATTCTTCTCCTTAAGAAAAGGGCGTCTCAATGTTTACCGATAATTGTTTTGTTTCTGCTCGCTGCTGAATCATAAATCTATTACTAAAATGTTTCAACTAGTTGTTGCAATTAATGTGAAAACGTGACGTCGCAATGTGAAAACATGACGTGATCTTTATTGCGTTTTTCTCAGAAACGTGGTTCAATGCATTTGGGCCAAAAATCTCAGAGACTGCCACATATATCTGCGCATCACTATGTGCAAACCTTCCAATTCAATACACCACGTCATTCTTTAAATCCCATGTAGATTTCTGACAATAAATTCGAAATATGTTTCAGTATATTACATAAATATCACCAATAAATTGGAAGAACATAAGAATTTCAGTGCTTTGATATCACAATAAGAATAAAACATGTTTACCTTGAGGAGATTTTGGGGACGGACTGGTTGGTACAGATTTCACAGGGGACAAAGGTACTCCATGATCTGAAAGGAACCAAAACAACATTACAATATAATTATACGCTTTTTTGTATTTTGACAATCTCCACAATCTGATTCTGATTTTTATCAATAGTTCATGTGAATTATAAATGCAGTGTTATACTTCTAGGGGAATGGTGGCAGGGCCCTTTGATAGGGGAAAAAAGCGTTTTGAGGGGAAAATAGGGGGAAAATAATGCGCATAATAAAGTATATATTTCTATGTCTGTATTCACTACACTTCAGTTGTGTAGTGATGTAAACATAAATATGCTAATATATTAGTTAGTTCCATTACAGGTCAATGTTTCTATCTTTCTGACTAACAATATCAACAATACTGGCAACATCTCTGTCACTCATATCACCATGCAAGCAAATTCTCATAAGTGCATCCAAAGAGTACTCAGACAGTCTGTTCCTAGATGGAGTACACAACATGTTCATCAGACTGAGTGTAGGAGTGGCGATTTTAACGGAGAATAGGGGGAAACACATACTTTTGAGTGAGGGGAAAGGGTCCGAATTTCCGCCCACAAAAAAACACTGAAATGTTTATAGCTTAAACGAATAAAGAACAACCAAAGGAGTATCCAGTAGTTTTTTTAGCAACTACATGATTTAGTACTTGAGAATTGGCACTTTTCAGGGGTGGATACAGGATTTTTGTTTGGGGGCGGGTTGTAAATTTGTAGATGGGGTAACAAGGGGTGTTTGCGCCATTTGTACAGGTTGTCTGGGGGCATCACAAACACCTTTCTTACTAATTCTGAGGAAAAATTCTATCAGATGGTGCTCAATGTATTGCCAAGCTTAGTAGATGCATTGTTGTATGTTGACAGGGTTAAATATACTTCAGTTACATAATGCTAAACAAGCTTGCCATATTTTAGGGGGAGGGGCTCACACCAGCTCCACCCCCCTAAATCTGCATACACGTTTCACCAGTATATAATAAAGATGTCATTTACCTTTCCCGTACATTCTACCATGACTGTATTCTGAGACGTCGTGTGTAATACCAGAATCATAGCCACTTAATCTGTCGTTGATCTGAAACAGAAATACATAATAATAACATATAACAATATTATAAAACTCCAAACATCCAGGTCACAAAATACTTAATGAGAATTTTGTGCAAAATTACTCAAGTCCTTTAAGGTTACCCCCCCCCCCCCCCCCAAAGGGAGGTAAATCCCTAAAAGAAAAGTGTGATGCTGTCTTATCCCCACATGACTACATTGGTTTTTTTGCTGATTTTAATTGCTCCTGTTTTCATTTTTTGGTATTTAAATGTCTGAAATGAGTTTACTAATATACCTTTAGACAAAGAATTATTTTTAGGAGTTTTTGATTCTTTTATAAATGCTAGGTTTCAACTTTCAAAAAAAAATCCAACAATTTACTATGCTAATTTACTATGAAAAAGGCCAGTCACTGTATCTTGATTGGTCTTTGAACCAACCGCAATCATATTATTTAGGTCATTCAAAAAGAAATTAAATCCACTTTGATTGTGAAGAAAGTATGCACCTTAACTACATGTGCAATAAATGCATTTTAAATGATTCATTTCAAGGGAGACAATTACCTGTTTTCCTTCACTATTGTAAAATACGATTTGTTCAGAACTATCATACATTGGATTGTTTCTCAACAATTTTTTCTTTTTATTCCTGTTATATTCTCGAACATGTGGCAAAACTTCTAATATTTCCGCCTTCTCTCGGTTTGGGCTGTTGCTATTTATAGAATTAGTTGTTGTTAGTTTCCCAAATGTATTCCCAGAAGTCTTTGACTTTTTGGTCACATGACTTAACTTTGAATAAGAAGATTTTACTGTGTTCAAAGAATTCTGGGTAAGGAAAGTTCTCGCCGACTGCCGGGAACCAATCGACTGCCGGGAACCAATATCCGTAAATTCCATTGACCCAATTCCAGAGTCGCAAAATTCCTTCCCACTATCAAATGATGAAAGTGACTTAACTTCCGAAATGGCCATAATTTGAATTAAACACAAATTCCGTTATTTTACGACATTCATCAACTAATTAAAATCATTTGAAGTTGTTGATTTCAAATCAATTTCAACGAATAGTGTCGGAGCCAATAAATAAAAGCATTCAACTACAAAAAAATTCATTATCCACAAAAATAACTTAATGGCCACAGAAGGCATATCATATCTCTTTACATTGTACTATGTTCCATAGAAATCCCAATCTCCAGACACATAAACAATGCAATTAACACAACTCTTTCAATGAAAATATTTATTCCAATAAACTACACAAGACTTGTTGATGTGATCACACAAAATGCCTATCGTTATTTTTGGACAAAATTTCAAATCTTTATGTCTGTGAGATTTTGATGTCACGTGATACATTTAAAATACTCTCCATTCTACTATCATATGTCTGTTATTTAAATCTCTAAAAAGAAGTCAGTTAAGCATGAAAACAATTAATGTGTTCCTTTTATTCTCGTATTCTGAATAGGTCAGGCGAAACAATTCAAACTTTTTTACATCACAACAAAATTTGACAAATGAACTTCAAATACAAGATTTTAGTGGCCTTGCTAGATTTTCACAATTGCTACATTTCTTGCAATCATTGTAAATTATTATCTTATAAAAATTACTATTTCAATAAATTATTAATTTCAAACTTTCAAATTTAGTACTTATGGTTATTATTTTAACTGAGTCGTCTTCAATTTTATTTTCTTCCGTACCCTAGCCCCTTTAGTTTTATTTTATATCCAAGTCCCTATCGTTTGTTTGACTAATAAAATCAAATATTTCATGAATTCAAACTACCTGTTTTATTGGTGCTGTACTATGACATGAAACATTTTCGCAAGGCTAATATTTCTTGAATGCAAAGTACCTGCTTTATTGGCGAGTTAAATATTCAATTTAACCGATTTGGCAATCGGAAAATGGAAAAAATTAATCACTCATGAAAAATGTCTTATTTGACAGAATTTTGTTCTCTAGGGATCTACATGGAGAGTCCCCAGCACACAGTAAAACTTGCTTAAAGAGTATACTCATATAACAAACATTTGGCTATAATGAACACCAAGATTTTAAATCCCCCAAATGCATATTCATTATGAATATAGTCATCAACTGATATAAAGAACAGTTTTTCATGGTCCGATGGGTGTTCTTTATAAAACCGGGCGAGGCGACAATTTGACTGACAATAATGCATCCATTTGTCCTACGTCGCAGAACTCTGATTGATGTGGAGAAGTTGTGAAGGAGCAGGTTAGTATAGTGTTGTTAGATTGATCGCTAACTGGCACATGAACTTGCAGGATTGATCCATGTTAATTTGGGTAAGAAAATTCACCAGGGCGTCAACTTTTAACAGGTGTTTTATTTTATTTTCTATCAAAATACTTTTTTCCTTCATGCCCACGGAAAAGCACAAACTATTGTGTACACCCCTTTTGCAATGAACAGGTAAGATATTCATGAGTTTGCGGTTGGTAACCCAGGAACAGTGGTTGTGTCAACTGATCTCCATATATTACTGAAATACTGTCGAGAAATGGCATAAACCCGAAAAAGAAATAGTCGAAAAGTTCTCTATAAACAGTGAACGTCGCCTTCTCTACTTTTTGTCACTTTTAAAAATTTCTTAACAGCGGAATAAGAAATTGGTGCAGCCTTACTAGTCCAACCTTACAACATTGTAAGGCGAGACCACAAACATATTGAACAATGTTCACCCTTTAATTGACATGAATAGATAGCAGAGTTTCATGTTCCACTAAAACAAAAGTGGAAGATTTTAATCAATATTTAAACCTGTCATGATTTATTTGATAACTCAGATCATGATAAAACTTGTATGTTTTTCTGGACCATAGATTTCCAACCGAAACATATCTGCGTTAAATAATTAAGGGACTAACGTTGTTATCAGTAAATAATTTCACGTTCATGTTGAAAACAGCACATACTGGTTCAAAGTTACTCTTATTGTTTAAATAATTCCTCAGTTGTAAAGTAAATTCCATTGCTCTAAGGGAGGCAAATGCAATTGTTTAATGTGAACTCAAAAATTGTAAGGGAGGTAACTAATGTAAACTATATTGCTGTAAGGGAAACTGCATTTTTTTCTAGATTTGACCTAGTGACATAGTTTTTGACTCGACATGACACACTCTTCTAAGATAAATATTCTGACCAAGTTTCATGAAGATTGTATAAGAACTGTTGAATTTATGACAGGAAAAAACCTTTAACGCAAAATTGTTTAACGACATCTCACCGGTCGCCTGCTTTTCCCCAATATGTTAGTCCTATTTTTTGCTGAAAAATCCGGCTAAAATATCAAACAAACAAGTTTACGTACCTGACTGTTGGTAACGTCAGACATTGTACGGTAATCCGAATCCTTCTGTCCAATCTCTTCCTCTGCCTCTTCTAGAAATAAACAAACAATGTACATGTAACAAGTGAACACTGGGTGAATGGTTAAAGTCATATTGTGACATTATTATTCAAAATTGCAACCAAACTATCCTTTGCTACTAAACTGTGAGTATGACAACAATTCTAATTTTTTTCTTTTTAAATACAGTAAAACTGGTTTACAAAGAACACTAATATAAAGAACACAAAACTAACATAAAGAACACATGGATATAAAGAACACTAACATAACAAACACTTTTAAATCTTTATGAAAATAGCATAGAACACATACATGTACATGAAACCTATAGGATAAAAGAAGGACATTTTAACTGATATAAAGAACAGTCTTTCAAAGTCCCAGTGGCATTTCTTAGGAAGAAATTTTACTGTACCATATATTCTTAAATCACAATTTAGACCAGATTATTGTCCATCTTAAAATACAAAAAAATTTTTTTGTTAAAGCCTAAAAACTTTTAGTTTTGTTTCAGATGCATGCCTCCGTTTTGTTTTGAAGAAAATGAAAAAAATATGCTGAATCAGCAAGAAAAGGAGAAGACTTAAAGTAAAATCATACAAAATTTGCTGGATATTAAAATGAAGATTCAACTCACATTTTAAGCATAAAAATTTCATCTACATCCACATTACTATTCTAATTTCGAGGTAATTTATATCACAGTTACTTGAAATATTTAAATTACATAATTAATAAAAGGAAAAATGCACAGACCAAATTATATAATCCAAACTTGTATATTAGAGTGCTATAATATGTAGACGCTAACATACTCTGTTTTATCTCATATACATTCTTAAGAAGGATCGACCCTATAATCTCAGACTGAACAAACTTCGCACTTAAATATATTGATTAGTAAATTTTCGATAAATTGAAAAAGACGTCCAAATTTGTTTTTAATCAGATGTCAAAGGGTTGAAAGCAAGGCAAGTCTAACTGCTATTTTATTCAGATATCGTAAAATCAATTTTTGCAAAAGATTAAATTTTGTAACCTATGTGAAAATTGATACTCACAAATTATTCTACATATAAATTGTGTCAATTTTACAACAAAAATGCAAACTTAAGAATCCTCGAGACATTTGCACAATATTGGCCCTACGATGTTTGATTTCACAGTAAGGATACAGTACTAGCTGACCTTTTTGCCCTCAAGTATACTATAAGATGTCAAAGAAAAGAACATTTAAATTTCCCTCAGCAGTTAAATGTAACCACAGTGCAACAAAAACCCAAAATCTACTAAATGTTCAACCGATTTTTAAATCTCGTATAAAATGAAAACTTAATACTGCAATCCTTAAGTTCCCAAAGTTTTTTACCAGACTGATAACTATAGATGTTAGGGTTAGACATATATGTATCGATACGTACCGATATTTGATACCATATCGATTCTCGATACAACATAAGCCTGTATATTGTCATATCGCTGATTTTCAATTTGTAAATTATTTTATCTCTGACATAGTGATCCAGTTACAAACCATCTAAAGATATTAACACATTACGCAGATCATTTTGCCTCACTTTAAAAATATTAAGGGACTAACATACTTGCATTTTGTTAATTGAAACTTGAAGATATCATAAATATACAACAGTAAAACCACTCCTATTGTCCACCTCAAAATTAAAAACACAAGTTGCAAGTCCATTTTCACTATTTTACTCTTTATTTAACCTCAACATTATTATTGAGGTTTTACTGTATAAGCATAGTTTGTACAGCATTCAATGAAGAGAATGCTAAACACATCATATATTGATGACAAATATAACAGTACCATCATATTGTTTATGAACTAACAATATAGTACTATAAGATTGACCACAATCATACAGTGTATGAACTTTCAGGACCGATCCTTGTCAATTTAGGAAAGAAAATGCACTCGTGTGTACATCATAGTAGCCATTTGGTTTACGATTCTATCATAACACAATGCCACCCTTTTCTCTGTTAAGCTTACGGACAAACACGAAAATATCAATACACATATTTTGAAACGTAACAGTCCAGGTAATAATAGTTATGCATTTGCGGTTAATATAAACAGAACTATACCAAGCTGTAAACAATGTCTGAGACAGCGAAAGACACACTTTTTAATCTATAGCTAATTACAACACAAACAAAACACAAACTAAACAATCGAGCAACAACATTTCAGACTAACAGCAAGAAGCATCTTACTTTTTGCAAAGCCTTCACCTTGCCCATATTTAAACAGAATGCTTTCCAACATGCTATGGTTCCCGATTGCTGTTCATAAAGCATTAAACGCGCACCTATTACATCGTATATGAAGTGCACATAACCCCCATATATCTCATAATCTAAAGTTCCCATTTGTTGCCTGATTTAATACTGAAAGCGTATAGTGCTGTTACATTAACTACAAACTGGCACTTGAACTTTCTGAATCGATCCATGTCAATTTAGGTAAGAAATGCACCCGTGTGTTAAATATTAACAGGTGTTTGATATCCTTTTCTATGAAAACACCGTTGCGACTTTTTTCCGTCAAGCGCACGGAAAAGCACGAACAATTATGTACACCCATTTTGCAATAAATTGAACCGGGTAAATATATTCATGCGTTCGTGGCTAATACAACGGCACTATACCAAGACCATCATCAAATATTATAACAGGCGCGCGTTTCACACTTTATGAACAGCAATCCGGAGCAATCACTAAAGGTTGGATGAGGCCCCGGCATTATACATGTACAGACATGAGAGCGGAACCAGTCTATCTTCGAATAAATAAATCCAGCATAAAGAATAGTATCGTTATTATCCCTCGATGTGAAAAATAACGCAGGCAGAATATTTCCGGCAGCTAACAATGAACTAATAAACTAGAAAATATAAAACATGTACAAAAAACAAAACTATCATTCAAATAAAGACATAATATCTGTACTTACAATAAAGCAGTTGTGTACAGTAACCTTTCTACAGAAAACAAACAGATATATTTCAACTTTCTATTGAAACAATCATTTATAGAACTAAGAAAGAATCAATTATACGTACTGGTCAAAAGTGCCGACCTGCCAGTAATATTTCACATAGTGTCTAAATAGCTGATGGATAAATAATCTGTTGATTTTGATTACAGTAAGCTATGAAATTTATAACTCAAATGATTTGAGCTATCAGCTGTTTTATAGCTGTTATTCGGCTATATTCCCAATGTCAAAAAGTATGTTTTTTTCCCAATTTGAATGTAAAAAATCCAAATAAATCTGAAGAAAGTATTGGTTCAATTTAGTCAAAATTTGACCAAGTTAGAGGCATTCTCTCACAGGAAGTTTATATACATAGAAATTGTTGATTAACTAACCACTGTGTCCTTTACTATCATTTAAAAAAAAATGCTGCAATTTCTAGACATTTTCCCCAATTTTAAGTTCAACGCGCAAAAATTCCCAATTTGAAGGGTATGGGTCATCTTCCCAAAATAGCCAAAATAAACCCTGTCATCGTTTTAAATCGCTTTGTCATGATGTAGTAATGATTTTTGAAATATAAACTGGCAGGTTAGCTCTTTCGACCAGTAAAATATCAAGAATTGATTTGGGTTACTTGAGTTATTTATACTGAAAGCCAATAAAGAGCTCTCAGTACAGTTAATTATTCATGACAGAGAAATAGTGGAGAAGATAGACAATGGTAATTAATTCAGTTTATCTGACTGGAAGTTCGGAGATATGACAATAAATAAAAGATAAACATAATAGGATTGATTGGTTTTCGGCGTTAATTCCATACTATCATGGCTTAGCTTTAGGCAAATCAGTGTTGTGCTAACCAACCAAATCTTACGTTAACCACTAAACCAACTTCTCTTCAACTGAACAACGTTTGTAACCTTGACATGGATTTGTTAACCTTTCGATTAGAGGTACGTGTTCTGGTCACATGGTATGACGGAGCGTGAGAAAAAAACTAAACCAAGACGCTAAGTGCAGAAGTGTGCAAATCAGAGATAGGTCAGATACTAACTGTCTCTACCAGGTGTATAAATCTACTGACTCTAGGTGAATATTTACCCATAATAACCCACAAAGGAACAAACATCAGAGATATCGGTGTCTTTTTGTAAATCGCGAACGTATATCCTTGTAAATAAAACACAAATAAAATAAATATTCAAAAACTGACATCTCACTTACATTGAGAAGCCATTGTATGTAATGTAATTCTACCAGTAATTTTACGCAATAACGTTTACATACATTCCATATTTTAACGTTTCACAAATATTTCAAAAAAATTATACACGGAAACCAGTAGTCCTGATGGTTACCTTGAAACAGCTTACAATTTATCCAGTATATAAGTAAAGTTCAGTATCTAAAACTAGTATATTCTGTAAAGTGACATTATTTCTTTACCAACCTTATGTGACTTCTCGGCTATATTGCAAAAAGAGCGTAACTGCTTCACAAATACGGAAATACAACAGTTTTACACCAAACCATCGAATTTTGGCAAAGTACAAATGGTAAAAATTACACCAATTCAATCTTTGTTTTTACAAGAAAGTGTATAACTGAAATATTGTATTTTTATAATTAATACTGGATCAATATTTGCGTGGCCAGGTCAAACTTATCCATCACACATGTATGTTTAAATTGATTAAAAAAGTATATCATTCATTTAAAGTGGTGAACAGTTTTACAAATGGAAGAACAATATTATTACTGATAACTGAAAACATTTTCCAAATAGAAACAAAAATTATATTTGACAAAGGGAGATAATTTCCAATAGTTAGATAATTTATTTACAGAAAGGGAGTAAATCCTCAATTTGCAGGAAATTCTTTTAGACAAAGGGAGATTACACTGACAAACAATTCATTTTCAACAAGGGAGATAATTCTCAATTTGTAGACCATTCATGTAGACAAAGGGAGACAATTCTCAATATACACACACATTATTCATTAAAGCAATTGGGAGACAATCCTAAATTCATATACAATTGATTTCCAGTAAGGGAGGCAACCTTTGATAATCTGAAAATTTAAATTATTCATTAAGACAAAGGGATACAACAATATGATCAACATAACAAGGGAGGTAAATTGTGACAAGGAAAAATCATTAATATATACTTACTGAATGTATGTTTCCTAGAAGCTTCATCTTGATGTAAGTTATCATAGTATTTATACAACTTTGGATCCCTGGGTGTGAACCTAACAATGAGAAAAAAAAAGAAGTTAATCTCTTGTAAAAGCTTTGTAGAAAATATTTCATTTTACACTACTCTTAATGATTATGTTAATATAACAAAGAGACAACATAATGTATATCAAACTAACATTTTTTTAAGGATAAATATAATAAATTCAATCCATCACTTACCACCACTTGAATGGAAATGGAAGCTCAGTGTCCATTCTTTGCATAGTTATTTTTTTATTTACACTCATTTTTTTGAAAGGGATATTCACATTTCACATTTAATTCCACAACAGTATTGTATTACAACACGATATTTAAACATCCCTTTTTGAACCTTTATACACAATATATGAATTTTAATTGAAACACACTTATGGTTTGCATTGTTTCATTTTATCCAAAATAACAATTCAGACACATTTTAACTTTCCTTTTTAAACACATAGTTTCCATAGAAACAGTTTCACCAGTGCAAAACATATACACAGGATAATCTTTCTGTGATTTTAGAAATTTGTAGATCTAATATAAGTTAAAGTACATAGATCTGCAAAATTATGAATTTTGATAGTGAAACAAGACTACTGAATTAAAAAAAATTGCATCTACAAAACTTCCATCTAATCCCCAATCCAGTCAAAATCTTGTACAAATTATATGCTACATTTCATCAGTATATAAGGAACTGCAAAATGCCATAAAACACTATAATTATAAGTCAGTCGGTTGGCTGTCACGTTGAGTATACCTTTATTCACCCTCAGATAACAGTGAATAGTAAACAACATTTAAGGCGTGGTTATGGAGTGGGGATCCCAGGGCACAAGCTACCCCCTAGGTTTCGGGTATATTTACTAAAAAGAGGATCTTACTTAATAGTCATTTTTGATTGAATTTAATAAACGAGTCCACGGATTTCCCTGGCACAGAAATCTTGAGTCCCTGGCTCCCTTTTCTTTCTTAGGGACTCCCATTTGCCACTTGCTAGACATGCATCCCTGGGACCCCTAAAATAAACCGTTGTCAAGTATAAACGGCATATCTGGGACCCTGCACATTTACTAAGGACCCCCAATTTGTCAAACACGAGGGACCAAGGACCCCTTATTGTCCTCAAACGATAAAAACGAGGCTTTGCCGACAAGAAATGTAAGATTCTATTGATGAAACAGCTGATTTTCCACAAATCATTACCTTGACCTCAAAATCAGCATTCGACCAAAATGAAATTGAATATTTCCTAATTGGTTTGGTTTTTATGATATAAATCTTTGTTTGGAACTAGTCTTAAAACACAACTCTCTGATTGGCTGGTTCTTAGCACAGTATTACAATTGACCAATAGTGGGGCTGCATTGTTAGACTGAAACACAGGACACAGGAAAAGCTCGGCAGGCAACAATAATCAGAAAACATCACATAAAAGATGAAACTATTAAAAGCGTCTCTGTATACTCCCTCGATGATATATTACAGATTTGTACGTATATTCACAAGCGTCAGGAAAACATAGTGCGACGACACATGTACGTACGCCCCAGCCTATGCAAGACAATGATCTTTTCAAATACTTCATGTTTTCATACTCAAAGCCTTAAATCCTGTCATAATTGGGATTTTTCATTAACTTTGCGATACAAATCTCTTCAGATGACATCAATAGATAGACCACAATGGGACGATGTTATCAGTTAGACAAACCAATCAACGACTGTCAATGTTGAATTGATGTACCGAAAATTTGCCGTGCCGTATCTACATATCCGTCAGAGTGTTAAAATACTGGGTTTTAAATTGAAGTGCAAATGTTATAAAACTGTTTATCTTTGCGGGCAGTTAATTTTTGGCTAAATTTGACTAAATGATTAGTTATTTCAAGTTATTATAATTTGATGCAAATCTATTTTAAATCAGTTATACTGAATCCCGTAATAATTCTATTTAACGCCCAGGCGCTTATTAGAATCATGATCTGGGGAGGGACGTTTATCAGGGATTATTCGGTAAAATTGTTTCAGATTTATCTAAACGCAACATAAATTCTTGCCAATATATTTGTTTGACATTGACATTTAAATCCAATCCAACGCCGAGAGATGTAAAGAAATGACATAAAATAAAGCCATGATGATTTTAATAGCTTTAATATTATCCTAGGTGTCGCCTATTTTCTCATGTCAGGAAAGGGATTTTTGTTTTCTACAAGTGCCTCATAAACTGATGCACACCTATACTCCAGAGGATCATAATTCCCAGTTTTCTAAAGAAATTAACCGGAAGATAAACTAAAAATAAAGTTGTAATACTCATTATGAAAAAAATCATAACTCCAAAAACTCCAAAATAAAGGTCACCAAATTCATGTTATCACAACATGATTGTTATACTAACAGAGACAGTAGTTAGAGCAAGAACAGAAGTCCAACAATAACAGCAACTGTTCTATCAAACCTTACAAATACAACTTAATAGCAATGGTGTCAGCTTTACAATCACAATCACCATAACACAAAAAGCAACATTCACCAATGACCTGCATTATCCATAGTAACAGTGAAAATCTACCACCTCTTGATACTAAACATGTAGAATAAGAACAGTAATATTAGAATAAAATACTAAGCATTTTTTTAGAAACATTGATTTTGACCTACAAACACACAACACTCATGCCCTTTGACCTTTCAAGGTCAGTACCTTATGTCAAGTGCTGGATGCTCCGCTGAGGTCATTTCCTGTACAGATTCCAATCTAAATTAGAGGATAGGAATGACTTTAACTAAAATATGGACAGTCAGTGTAAAAATATCAACTCTTGCACGTTTTTCACCATCCTCGATACCCAGGCTATTCATAACATATATGACACCCTGTGCAAATTGGCTGGTGAAACTTCATAATGCATGAATATTCATTAGCATTTCTCGACCAATGAAATGGACGATAACAAAAAAGAAAGAATCTCCTTTGTGAAGAGCTATCTGTATCGCATGAGGCGAGTGTCAAGCGGCCAATCAAACGGCTGGATTTCACCTCATTAATTATTCATGAGTACAAGATTTTTACAGTCAGTTTACCCAGGGTATCATATATGTTATAAATAGCCTGGGTAACGAGAATGAGTTTTGATAGAAAAATCTATTCCAAGTATATCCTCAAACTCGAAATGAGTTTTAAAACAACTGTATTTGCACTAAATTCTGTATTAACAAAGCATTTTCAAGAATTCAGGCCCCAAACTCGCAACGCATCTCAAAAAAATCAGAGCTTAATCACAGCTCAAATATTGTTTCAAATTATTGATATTTTTCTCATCTTAGACAAGACTGAAAATGGTTATTACAAAATAAAAAATATTACATGAGTTTTTTTCAGAATATTTACAAGTAATCCCACATGAGATTATCTCACATTCTGATTTGAGCAAAATCTCATATTGAGCAGATATTTCTATTTGAGATGTTTTGAGAGATCGGGCCCTGATAGCTATAGACCAATCTCAAATTAAAAGTATTATAATTACGCATATGTGCCAATTGGGATTTTGCAATGCATCAGGTGCATTTATTAGGATGAATACGGTATGATCACAATAATGAAAAAAGTCATTATCTGATACAGCATGGTATTTTAGAGTCTTGGGACTCATAACTGAATACCCTAAAGGGAAATGTGTGAAAGTTTCACACTGAAACGTACATTCACTTACCTTGAGCTGTTGATTCAAAATTACGGTAGTTGAGAATACCATGACTATGTATATTATGTCTATTGGTCACTATTTTGCTAAACTTATTTTCATTGGCTGACAATCACAGAATTAGAATGCAACCATTCTCAAGTAAATAAAAATGGACTACACTGATCCACTTTTAAATTAACGTTTGTTGGTCATGCTTTTGTTACCTCTGGTATATTCATTTATTTCAATCTCCGATGCAATGGTCTCCCTTTACAAACTACATAGACCTCTGTCATCGCAAGTATTTTTAACTTCATTGCGTTACTTCAGTTTTTTTATAACTTTTAATTTTATGTATTGTTCTGGTCGAATTATTTATCTTGATAATGAGATACAAGTGTATTATATTTATCTGTACTGACTGTTTTCATGCTGATTGAGCAATCTTGTAATAACTTGTGAGTCTTTTTTAGTTGATCGGTATCACAACTCGATCCATGCCAATCTTCGACAATGGCATTGTCTTACTACGAAAACTTTTTCTGGAAGTCGCGCAAGAATAGCAGGTAAGTGAATCGGTTAACAAATAGTTCAACATTTGAGCATAACCTGCATGACATACTCAATACTGCGCAATTTAAAATATTTAATGGTTCAACAATGGACAATAATGATTCATACTTTTTGTGAATCAGCAAGTGTTGAAAAGAAAACCAGTGTTCAATACCGAACAACTTCAGTGCTTTCAGCGCTTTGATTTGTAATTAGGGTGTGATGAGTCACATTAACAGCCATAGTCATATAGTGTTAGGAAGGAGGATGACCCCAGCCAGACCCCCGAGTAGAACCACGGACATTTCATAAGTCAGCGGGATCATCATGGTTTCCTCATGTACAAATACCATATACCGGGTACGATTCGAACATTTGTATTATAACTCGTTTTATTGTTTTGATAATAATTATTATAATAAAAGTACAGGCAAGAAAATATGTAATCTAAAATTTGAAACAATTCTAGCCATCAACCGGAATTTTGACAAACTGTTGGAATAATTTTCGGACAAATCAATGCAAAATACAGGAGTTGTTTGCCCTATAACAAAAATGGTGTGGAAAACTACTGCATGGAATCTTATCTGACACTGTTCTGTATTTTGTGAATAAGTCTTGAAGTGTTTATTATTTACTACACTGAATTTGTATATCCATGAAAAATAATATACTTGGGATCTGAAACAAAACAAAATAACTTTAATGCCCTTTATTTGAAAATCGATGTCAAATAAATTGACAAACCACAATACAACCTCTCCAAAGCAATTCTCTCTAAAGCCACAACCTCTGTTCAACCACAGTCAGCAGTCAGGGGTGTCAAAAGAGCAAAATCATTAATCCTTAAAACTAAGGGTGTGTCCGGGTAATTATGTTACAAAAGAAAAATGCCAGGTAGTTCAAAGAACTCAGTCCCAGAACACCTTGGTTTTTATTGTATGCTTTTTAATTCAGTTCATTCAGTAGCAGATTTGCCCCTACCCCCTATAAAAACTCATTGGATTTACATTGATCTGAAAATCGAACTCTGTGGCTCTGAATGCAGATTTCCAGATTTATCCAGATTTCTGACACCCCTGCACAGTCTAAGTGCATGACAACCAAATATATTTGCTTTGAAGTTGTTTCACTGTCGTCTGCTTTAATTAAATAAAATAAAAGGTATGAATATGTAACAAAAGTATCACACAGAAATAAATCCACTTTTTCATTAATAAAATTCAAATCATAATAAAACTATAAAATAAACAACATATTCTAATAAATTAGGGTACAAATATTTAATCAAAACTAAAAAGAAAGCACTAATTTTTATAAAGTTATAACATATATCAATACTGATTTTTGGCCCAATAAAAAATTAAAATATGACATAAACATAAAAAAATATTGACAATCATTAAACAGATTCTGGAAAAAACAACCTTGAAGTACGAATTTTCTTACTTGTTCAGTTTAAAAACAATGAGAGACGAAGAGTTTGCTCTAAAATTTTGTAACTCCTTTTTAATAAAGAAGCGGTTAATATAGTTTTTTATCAAACTTTAAATACAATTTACAAAACTAAACTACCTTATTTAATACCAGCAGTGAGTCAAGACAAGCATCTCTAAAATACCATGCTGTGAAAGTTTACCCCTAACCTATACTATACAAGGTGAGTTATCAGCCTCCTGTTCAGAAACAGTTAATGTTAGCAAACCACAGTCCGCCAAGCTTTACAACATATTTATCTTCACACACACTACATACTGAAAGCCACTGATTGGTGGATATTAGTAGACAACAATAAATTGGCACTCATTAATGTTCGCCACTCCCAACAAACACAATTGCCAGCTTTGTCGAGATAATAACACAATTTTTGTCGCTCTTTGCAATTCACCAAAGGTACGTTGGGTTTTCACAAAGACACGTAAAATATTGCCTGACTAATCAGGTTATTTGGTAACAGAAATTGCTGAACTTTTCCAAACGTGTACAAGCGGTTACTTTACTGAACACAAAGCACAGAGCAATAAATCCACTTTTGTGATGATCTAGATCAATGGCTTAAATGTAACGTTTTGAAGGTCCACATTGTATTGCTAACCTTCCAAACATGACAGAGGTGAAACCATTCATGTTGTACAAATGTACAACAAAATTGAAGCAGTGTAACATTCAGTGAACATGATCTTTATACAAAATGCAAATGAATTAAGACATCAAGAAGGTGATGCCATAAACAAAGTGCACAACCACCCAAACAGCACAAGGAGACACGACGAGTAAACAATACAATTGCAAAAGTGACAAGACACAACCATGAAACCTTTATAGCCATTACATCTGACTCCATCAATAATCCATGATAGCACCAAATGGTTCCCAATCACAGGCAAACAAAAACACATCAGTCAACAAGTAGATGTTAAAACTAAGATTGCCAGCACTAAACATATTGCAACAAATGTGAACAGTGTTACGAGCAACAGTATGCTACTGCTAGTGTATGGACACCAAAATCACAGAAAGAGACAAGAAGCTTATGCAGCACACCAGATTATGTACCTCATAAGACTTCCAATAGACGTGTCTTTCTTATCATCACCAGTATTGTCTGTGTAGCCATTGGTTGTATTTTCGTTTCCAGATGTTTTCAGGATGACTGTTGACTCTTCATCTTCATCAATGGTTGCCATGGCAACATTATGATTATCACCAACCACAGGGGTGTCTTGTATTGGTGTGAGCATGCCATTTGCAGTGATAGTGTCTGTCAAATTTGCAGGCGTTTCTTTAGACGCTGTTTGTGTCGCTTTGGGAACGTCAATGGTTTCAGCAACTCCATGTACTGCACTGGATTTCGTCTTTTTCTCAGAAAGTTTCAAATCATCCTTTTCTTTTTTATCTAAACGGTTTGTACCCTTTGCAACTTTCCCCTTTACTGAGCCTTTAGATTTCTCTCTCTCAGTTGCATGCTCTTTCTTTGCCTCCTTTGATTTTGCTAGAGCCTTTGTTACACTTTTGTGTTTAACTTGCTTAGAATTTTCACCTGAATCCTCTGGTGTTTGTTTGATTGATTTTTCCTTCTTAGAGAACTTCGACGTTCTCTTCGTCCGTAATGGATTGACAGGTGCATCCTCAGATCCCATTGTTGAGGTGAATGTCAATGGTATGCCAGGCTCAGAACTAGATCGACTGGCCAGAGTTGATCTTTCAGGAGAACCTGGCCTGTGAATTAGGTGACAATAAGATGGGAGCAAGTGTGAAAAAGTTGTAAAATCTGCCTCAGTACTCTGGTTTCAAGTTTACCATAAAAGTTAACTAATGCAACTACAATCCATACAAGGGTTTCAACTTCAAAAGGCTACTTTTTCTTTATTCATCAGGTCGAAAAAAATTGCATTAGTATTGATTGGTAAGGTTAGATATCAGAGGCCTGGTGAGAGATGAGAGCAAAAAATGTCTAAGGTCTATCTGCAAATGGAAACAGACTTGTTTTGTTCTCTCTCCTGTTCTTGCTTAAAACTGTGTTAAAGATAATGTCAGAATGAACATTTTAACACAGCTTCAAGCAACAAGGTCCATAGCACTGAAACAGAATATTTTTCACACCTGCCTTGCCCCCCTGTAGAGACAATTATTACTAGTGATTATATCTTATCTATTACAACAACATACCAATATTCCAAGTGTGTTAAGTGACACAGAATTTTCAACAGTCTTGGATTATTTACCAAAAGAATGAAAGTACTATTGAATATTTTTTTTTTTTCAACATAGTCGTGAAATTTTTCACCAATGTATTAGATTCAAAATACCACTCAATCAGACATTACCGACTATTTCTTGAGCATCAATTGAGAGAATTGGTTTTCTGAACTTAAAATATTTTTAAACAAGTCGTCTCCTTGCTTTCTACAACTGTATAAACTTATTCAGGGTTATTACACGAGTTGGATACAATACATGCTTCTTGTTTGCCACTTTTGGTATTGTCTTTAGATTTTTATTTCTAACTTGTTTAGAATTTATACCAGATGTCTCTGGCATTTCATTGACAGATCTTCCAGTTTTGGAGTTAGCTGATGCTCTCTGTAGGGGATCCTTTTCAATGACAGGTGTATCTCGGGACCCCAACGATGAGGTACCATAGGGTACTGGAATACTGGGGTCAGAGCTAGTTCGACTAGTAACAGTTGACCTTGCTGACGACCCTAGCCTGTGAATCAGGTTACAATAAGTCATATTTATAACAGCAACAGACTTATCATTATTTAACAGATCTGTAAAATTTCTTGAAGAATTTTATAAAAAAAACATTTTTTTATTCCTACTCACTCTTTCATTTTTAACTGATGGGTATCTTTTGGTATTAAGAATTTTGGAACTTAGATAGAATTATTAAGATTATTTTTTAAAGTTAAAACTTGACAGTAATTCAGCATTATATCATGTGTTTTATACAACACGATTACAATATAGTTATACAATGTACCTCTGAGAAATTCCTTTGTAACCACGTTCACTTTTACCGCTGCAAATCAAGGCGGACAAAGTAACTGACAACATATTACATTACTATGAGAATTACAATGTAGAATTCATGGAATAACTTAAAAAAGAGTTTGACCGAGACGCATCAACATCATGATAATAGTAAAGGCAATGATCTTAGACAACTTAACTTAAATTACAACATGGATGCCCCACTTTCTACCTTTCTTAGTTGATTGGTAGATCAACTAGTTTTATGGCAATTTTCAACAGTCGCATCACCTTTTCCAGAAGTTGCGTAAGAATAACAGGTAAGTGAATCGGTTAAAAATAGTTCAACATCTGAGCGTAACCTGCATAACACACTCAATAAATGAATTTTGAGTTAACACCTCAGATTTGACAAAAAGTGGGGTTAGTATGGCTCTTTTCAGAAAAAGTACACAAAAAGTATGGTGCAAGTAAAAAAGTAGGGAAATGCTGGCAATCAACGGACATTTTATGAGCTCCTTGGAAAATGTATGGACAGGTTTTTAAGTTATAATAAATTGTTTCATAACAGATGTAAAATAAATAAATGAAACTAAACCAGACCTACATGACATTACTAACACTATGGATATAATGACAATATCACATTCTTTGCTGAAATTATGTCAAGCACTTAAGTTACGCAGTAAAACCATTTGTCTAAAAGCATTCTTACTTGCCTGAACCATTATATCAACATTTGGAACTGTCATAAAGTCACAAGTATGTATCAATAGACGCAACCTGGAATTAGCTAAAATGGGTTTTTACCTGTGGTAATTTTATATCCATTGAAAAACTATCATGAAATTACATTTACTAGCCCAGGTCGTTGGGCTAGTGGATCACGTCAAAGACTGATATTACAAAACTTCTTTAAACAATTATAGTTCCAGTTGAAGTAAGAGTATTACAGATGTGTGAGTAAAAATCACAACATAATTATGTACTATAACAACATCAAGATCACCTAAATGTTTGCCGAGAATTCCCCGTCCTGGACGAGCCTTTTCTTTTTCCACTTTTACTGAAATCCATGTTTCGTTAATTAAATGTTTCCTTTTCTTCCTAATTAACAAATTTTCTCATATAAACTGACTGTCCCTTTTTAATTATCAAGTTTAAATAATTATAATAACTACATAGGAGAATACAGTTTTAATTTCGAACAAGTGAATTTCATGGAATTCATACTTATTTAATAACCATCATTATGAATATTTTATTTCTACAACAAAAGACTGTTCAACAACAGATGCCAACAATATTTATGTAAATAAATAAGGCTATAAAAATTAAACCAGTTGTTTTACTGGAATTTAACAACTGTTGGAATTAATTACATCAGTCGATTTGTTGACATTTTACACAGTCTAGAAACTCAAGCAGCTGATTGGTCAATTCCGTCATCAGTCTTAAAATTGCCCAATGGCAAGGCAGCATACTGAGACTGGTTCCAAAACTTAACTTTTCAACCGTGGACAACTGTGTCTAAAAGCTAAGTCGTCAAACATGTCTAAACTATACATGCATTCTAAGACAAGCAAAAGTTCTGGAGACAGTTCCAACCAATTCCAATATATTAATATATTTTGTTGTTCCTCTTCACAGACGGTGCCAATGAAATACGTTGAGCCTAGGTATTGATATGATCCAGCCTTTATCTATTATTTAAGACACACTTATTATTTATAATCCTGTCAAAGACAAACAAATAATTGAAAACTTCGTTCATATAACATAGAAATTGTTCATTGTACATGTAATGAATACGCAGCAGTGTTTTAGTGCAGTTTCTGGAGATCCTATACAATATTAATGCATCAGAATGAAAGATGTGAACACCACATAAAAGACAACAGAATGAATGAGACCAACAAATACACATTATGGATCCAATGATCTGATCATTATGCAATGTCAGCATTCAGAACAACATGTAAGTAATTAAGAATATAGTCTGAGATTAGGTTTGTCTGCTATGCTCAGTTGGTAGTATCCTGCACTCCATTACCGATCTGGAGATTTGAACCCCATGTGAGACATATGCTCTTTGTAACAATTCCACAGTAGACAATAACAGTGTTTATTTTCAGCTGTTTTTATAGCCGTTATTTGACTATATTCCAAAATGCCAAAAAGTATAAACATGTATTTTCCCCAATTTGAACGTAAAATCCACTTTCAGTCTCATAAGAGTACATTTTGTAATATGAGATTTGAGTGCCGAGTAAGTATTTGTTATAATCCAGGGAGCCGGTGACCCCGCCGCAAACACCATAATTAACAGAAATCCATATGAAAAACAGTGTAAAACTCCTAACACAACATCAACCAATTCCAGACACGTTATGTGAAATCCCATACAGTAACATTTCACTTCCAAGCCACCTCAAAATTAAGACCATCTTATTAATGCAACCATATTTTCCTGGACTGGTTTTAAATTTTTTACATTTTCATATATAACTCAATAATCAAACCCCCTCATTAATAAGACCGAATTTCTTAAAATAGTGGTCACATGAGATTACAACGTACAGTCGGACCTCATTAATTTGAATTCATTGGTCATATTTTTCTTTCGAATAATACATAGTTTCAAATAGAGTATTACAGTTTGACACGCATAAGAAGATACATCGTTTCCAGATATTTATTTTGGATGATACCAAGTATTCAGATAAAAGGTTGTCGTATAAACCAGGTCCAACTGTAGTTTTGCTTACTTCTAACACATTTTTCACAGAATGTGAAACAACAATATTTCGTGAAACACAAAATGTTCAAAAGTACCATGACGCAGGAGTCGTTGATTTTTTCGGTCGAAATAAAATATCATCGTCATTATCAATGCTCTCATTGGCAATGCTGAAAATAATTGCATTTAACAAAACAAAACTAGAAATTTATACTGTTGTAAGATTAGCTTTGTAAAAAGCTAGTTACGATGTTTGATATATATACAGTCAACTCTCTTGACATTGACATTTGTTACAACGGAATATTTGTTTAACGACACAAATGTGTTTCCGACCAAAATAAAATTGTCAAATACATAGTATCACAAGAGTGATTTCCCCTTTTTTTCAATCTAAAACCATAATAGTAAACAGCTAGTCAAGATGGACAAATAAAACTGTTAAATAATTACAGTTACAAGAGTGATTTCCCTTTGATTCAATGCAGAACTTATCATCTAGATTCTGGCATACACAAGTTGCCTTACATGTATAAGCAAACAATTCTAGAAATTATCAAAATTTTAACAACAGTTTCTGAAAACAAATACATAAAATTACTTCAAATAAAAAGTTATTTTCCACCCACATGCCATTTCGCAGACCACAAGTAACTTTACCTCTTGAATTTAATGGAGATAACTGAAGTTTCGAAGAAGGAATTATTTCCCCTGAATTGATATCACAAGCTAAGAAAATATAGAAGACCAATAGTCAAAAACTTTATCATCATTTCAAAACCTAAAATTTGAAATAAAAAAATATGAAATTTAAAATAACATGGTCATAATTTCTCAGTATTACAAGTAAGTGTGAAATGATAAAAAAGACGCCACCAGGGGTCTTTTTCAATGAAGGATATAAAATTCCGAAATTTATTTATAGTTTGGATTTACCTCCCACTTCCCCTAGATCTTTTACTCGAATTACTTCTCTCAGAAACTGTTGAAAACCCATCAATATCTGGTAACTTCTTCTTGAATCTGAAAAACAACATCAACACATTTAGATTTTATTTAATAAACCAATTCAATAAGGCTTTCATTATCGATTTATCCATTATATTGGGTATAGAGTGGGAAGGTTGTTTAAATCATGTGATACTATTTTAACTGTAAATAGGATGTATACAACACCCCTATAATCAATATAGAGGTAAACACTATAATGAAAGACATAGCAAATTATGTTATACATTGATTGTGAAACAAGTTAACAAATCTATGTTTGCATGTATCACTCTCGCAGGCCTCCAAGCAGGACTCGATATAAATAAAGGTCTTTATAAAATTTAAAATTAAGAAAAATACAGGTTTTTTAGGGCAATTTCTGTAAAAATCTTGAGCGAATAAGTCTGTTTTGGCTGTTTTGTAATTTGATGGATCGATGCAGCCTAGATGGGACGGCAGTGCACCCACTGCTGCTACAACGTGTCATAAGGATGTAGTTTACACAAGTGAATAGTACAATATTGAAAATATATCGAATTATATTAATCCCAATTAAACGATCACCGATTTTTTGGCACCAAAAGTCCCTTCAATACTTTGATTCTAAATTGATAAAGATAAATAAAGTGTCAAACTTACCCAGTTCCCCTGGCTCTTGGTGTGACTGGACTTTCCTTCTTACCTGCAAAGGCAGTAATAAGACAATTTTAATACATTATTCTAGAAAAAAAACCCAGCAAAACAGCAGTGTTATTTGATGATGTTTAGTGTCCTGTTTGTAGAGGTTATCGTTTATGTGTGTATATAGTTTGTTTCTTTGTGCTTTTATGGGTGGCTGCATACTTTATGTGCCATTTTCTGAGTGACCCCCACATTTCAGGACCTCATGGCTTGTCCCAAAGGTGCAGTCCCTTGAATAAAGACTTCAATTTTAAAAAGTATATATTTTATCATTCTGTTCAAAAATAATTTGTTCATGGAGAATCAATCAAGGTTTAATTTCACAACTAAGGCCAGGCTTAAAAATATTTGTTTATAGTACAAAACAACAACTCTCGAAGCCATTTAGGCTGTCAACCGTCAATGTTTTGTAGCTTTTTAGGTGATGAAAAAATCCTGTTCGGATGAGTCAAATTAGATTAGAGTCAGGTTAGATGGATATTTTAAGGATGGCCGGGTGCAGATTTGTTTACATTATACTTTTCTGTATTTTTTAATCGGACCTCGTTCATTCAATTTCATTGGGTTTATTACGAATAACACTTGGGTCTGGAACAGCCCATTTCAATATGATGTGCATGAGAAGACACATCAGGATCTGAGTATTCAGTATAAACGAGGTCCGACTGTATTTCTGATAAATGTTATATAATAAAAAACATATCCCTGTGTATCAATAGATTAACAGCTTGCTAGAATGAAAATAAATTGTGTCAGATTATAGTACAGCACATATCATTGTGTATCAAAGTTAAATAAACAATTCTTCGTTATTTCTCAAAAACAGCTTTCTTGTTTCTTTCAAATTTGCATAATTTATAATCAGAAGTTAAAAATGCATTACTATAAATAAATAAATTACTAAATAAATCGCTAAATTAAATAAAAACAACAAACAAAAAAAACAAATTAATTAATTAATAAATGAGTAAATAAAAAAATTAATTGCTTAATCAATATGACCTTATATATAAAAAACATAAAATGAAAAACATTAAAGTAAGTATTTGTATGTATACAAATTCATACAAAACTCGTGGTATGAACATTACAAAAACATCATTATTTAAATGTTATCTTAATTACCACATTCACTAACGATTATTATCTATGTTAAGCAAAATTAATGAAAAACAAATTTCTTCATTAGTACAAAATTTAATGTTCACGCACAAATTAAGCATTGTAAAGCTGTTATTGTAGCAAAATATCGTACAAATAAATGTTATTCAATACCACAATGCATGTACTTTATTAATGAAAATTGGCAAACATCTGCAAACAGTTTCATGTACTTGAACACAAGGTAGTTGATTAAGACAAAGAGATAGCAAATTTTCAGAAAATCAATGTATCAGTATATTTTGTTCTGAGTTTAGAATCATTATCTGAAGTATGCAATCCAGAGCATGCAAAACAATATTTCAGCTTCAAAACTTTCGTCTAGAAGAAGAAGTATTCCTGTAATGTGTATTTGCCATTTTGTGTAATCGCAACATTGTATTTTGAAAATTCATGGGTTCCTGTGGAAATTAGATCTACTCAGGATAGCTATAAATATGGGGTTTTCACTCTTATCCTTCAGATATAACATTGAAACAGTAGAACAACTAGTTATGTGGCAATTTCGACAGTCGCATTGCCTTAATACTTTTTTCGGCGCAATTAGAATAACAGGTAAGTGAATCGGTTAAAAAAAAGTTCAACATCTAAGCATAGCCAGCATTACATCATCAATACCGGTAGTAATCTTACTGCGTGGTTATATCTATGGTTTACAATGGAAGTAATGATTCATACTTTCTGTGAATCTGGAAGTGTTGAATACGAAACCAGTGTTCAATACCAAACAATTTTAGTGCTTTCAGCGCTTTGATTAATATTGAGTTTTTAGTAAACAATCAAACTGTTAGAACAAAGCATACAATCAACACCACTGTGATAAACCCTTTCAAACAACCCTGTAACTCACTGTTCATAGATTCTCTGCCAGTACGTGGGGTTATAATCACACTTATTTTACCACTTTCAAGTTCCTCACTTTCATCACTTAGCATGCTGTTAATAGTTTCAAGTCCAACAAAATCAATATCTTTGCTTGGATGCAAATGTTCACTTCCAAATGCATTTTGAGTGAATTTCATGCATGTGTTATTCTCATGCGCTGACATGCTTTCAAGGTCAATACCAGACTCAAGGTCATCACCTTCATATTCCAAGGTAGAAACTTGTTCAACATCAAACATGTTATTTTCCTCAGTCACCTGGCTATGTTTTGAGCTCTGCTGATCGATGTGGGATATCGTCCACTTCTCGGAGAAATGTGATGTGGCATATTCGCTAACAGAGATTGCGCTCTCAAAGGCACTGTCAGTCGATACGTCATCGCAATTTCTCCCTGAATTATCTCTAGGCATGAAATTTGGTAAGGGGCCAACTTGGGACAAGTCAGTCAAAGTGCGTTCATTCAGTAGCATATTATCCAGCGCATTCGGACTGCTTTTCCCAGTCATGTTGCTCATCTCCCTTGGCAACGGTTCTTCCACTAAACTAAGCAGTGGATCAGGCTCGTAGTTGAGAAGTGGATCTTCTTCGAAATTTGTCAGCGGATCATCCATAAACCCGCTCTGTCCACGTAGTGGGAGACCATTGACAATATCGGACAACGGTGTGGGAGGTGTAAACGGGTCTTCTCTCTCGCCAGGTACGTTCGAGGCACCACCACGATTGAGTAAATCTAATCGTGCATTGTAGTGATTTTTCGCTGACTTAGCGCCGGCACTTTTTGGATCATTCATACTTACTTCCCTTGAGAAAGCCAGCTCACTATTATCGCTAAGTGAACCAGGCGTGGCTGGTAACTCTGTATTCATTCTGCTCGTATCGTACAAATCATTAGCTGAAAGTTAAGTACACAATAATACTCCATGGTCTTACTGTACACATCAATCTGAGTATTCATTATAAGAGAGTAACAATATTTATGATAGTGTCAAGTTTTGTGTACAATAAGGAAACTCCATCTGGGCCCGGGATTATAACGGATACTTACACTCAGCGCTCAAAACTCAAATAACAAAATTTACTCTTATTACTAAATTAGTGTGATAGTAGTAATTTGAGTGTGGAAAATGCATATCACCGTTGAGTAAACCAATGAAAGCTTACGTTAACTACTAAACCAACTTCTCTTCAACCGAACAACGTTTGTAACCTTGACGCAGATTGGTTTACCTTATCATAAGGGGTACGTTACCTTCCTGAAATCCACTGAATTTCGGAGAATATACAGAAATCCATTTTGGATCTGGAGTGAAGCAATCTCGATGTTTTTTGGCACAACAAATCTTAACCTTTAAATTGTGCCGACCATCTTCTTTCAAGATATTTCTTGTATAGAACTGTTTTGTAAATAACACAATTACATAGATATTTACAATTCAATATGCACTAATACATTTAGGCTAGCATTCTACAACTCACTGCTTTGAAGTAGGGGTTTACGGCAAAGACTAAGAACGCAGGACCAAAACGTTCCCTACGTAGAGTGCCCATGAGAATGCAATATTTCAAAATCAGCTGAAAATTTGGTAAGGGATCCAGGGGGGCACTGAAACTCCTGGCTTTTAAGCTTCGAAGATGGCTTAAATTGTCTCAAAAACAGCCCTTGCGAGCATCAAATCTCATGCCTGATTATAGTGCAGTGTAATAAAAAAGTGAACAAACCGATAATATGGACAGAATGTATGACACTAAAACTATCACAAACAAACCTACCAGATTTTCCACCTTCTGACATAAATGAAGTTTCTTTTCTCGACCAGGATGGGAAATCATCATCTCTCTGTAAGAAAAGAAATAAGTAGAATTATGATATAACTAAACTGTTATCTTTTATGCAAAAAAACTTATCTATCATCAAAAAGCTGCCCACAGAAAGTACAGCATATCTTGGCCTTGAACCCCTTCTCAGAAAGTCGCCATTTTCCAAATTAACAAATGGGTCACAAAAGGTTACATTAATTTTAGTTACACTTTTTGGTGGAGTTTTATTTAGATGGATTAGACCTTGACCTTCAAAATAAAACCCCGCCAATATAACCCGCTATACAGTACTCACATCTTCATCAAACAATCCGGGAGTTGTACCCTCTACCCAGTTCTGTATTCTATCCAACAACAGTGGATCTTCTGGTTCAGCAAATCTCTCAGCCAACGTTGCTAGTGCTAACTCCTGTATAGAATACAATAGAACATGATGTTAGAACCAGCATAGATCTGAGTTTGTAAAACACAGCTTGCCTTATTCATATAGAAATAACATTTCCTTCTTTGTCCAATGTAAAATGTTCATCACCCACCTACTTTTCTTGTTATATAACACATTTTTATACTCATCGGGTACAGTCAAATTTTTGTTTAAGTTTTCTAAATAGATATATTATGGATTGTTGTTTTCCGGAGGTCTCTATGGTGAGGCACTGTCTTAGGTATGTGGCATTCCCTGTAGCAACTTTAATTCTCTCTCTTTTGAATGATCATAATTAAGGGATAACCCCCAAGACCCCGTCTACTATTGGTGATTTCCCTACTACTTCAAGAATTAGTGAAACCCCTGATATATTACATAGTTCCAACATATACAATATTTACCTCCCTTGTTCTTAATCATCAGCCATTTTGATAGGCAAAACTGATAAGCCTTTATAGGAGTAATTGTGATAAATGAGAAAATACCAAGATAATTTGTATGTGACAACCACTTTCTTCAACTTACTGAGCCAACTGCCCACAAGAGTATAATGAATAAGTAATCTTTTTTATGTCTGATTAGTTTATCATCGTTTACATTATATTCCCTATAAACTTTAAAGAAAATCACCTATCAATATGGCCAACAATTCAGAACAAGGGAGGTAAATATTGTAAATGCGGGAACTATCTATTGTTTGTTTACTGTACCTCATCTTCCTTGCTGTTGTACCAACCACTGGTAATACCCATCTCCTCCAATACAGACATCAACGACTCCTTACTTGTTGCTCCGGTCAGAAATTGGACGGCCTTTGCTGCTGCTTTCCTGATTTGTTCCTGTAACCATGGTAACACATATCAACCAATGACAATCACAACAACAGCAATGCTGATGATAATGGTAAGAATATAGGTTAAGAATGATGATGACTTTAATGATGAACATCAAGACTATGTTAATGATGATAATTAAATAGATGTCAATAACGATGGCAAGAATGTTGATGATGAAAATCAAGTCTATGCTGATGATATAAATGTTAATATTGTGATAATAATATATACGAATAATGATGATAATACTGATGATGATGATGAAAAAGGGATCTATGTTAGCGATGGTGATGATAATGATATATCTATGGGCCTTTGTTATCGAGGTTTCACTGTACATCTCACACATCAACATGGATACCACTTACCTCGGGGTCAACAAGTTTCGGCAAGATAAGTGGAAGAACATCAGGTCGACCTTGACCAAGCGCCTGCATCGTCTTAATTGAATATTTCCTAATTGCTGTATTTGGATGTTTCAAATTTGAGCCAAGTTTACCTAAAGCATCATCGAGTAGGTTATCTGATAAGCCGAGCTCACTGAAATACAAACAATGTAGGTAAATTTTGCAATAAAGATATTTTGATACCAATTTCTCTACATAGCTGTACTAATTGGATTAATTCTTGTCTGACTAATGGTCAGGGTTAATTGGTGGTTTGACATTAAACAAAGCTGTGTAACACCTTGTTTTATTGACATGATTCAATTTTGCCTTTAAGACAAATAATTGAATAATAATAAGCTATAGAAATACAGTCGGGCCTCGTTTAATTGACATCTTTCTGTCCGATTACATGGTATCAGGTACCAATGTTTCTTCTTAGGCATGTCGAATTCAGAATTGGCTGGTTTTCAATAGGAACTGAGCTCTCATACATACTACTGTACAAGTTTGAGATACCTTTGGCCAGTAGAGCTAAAAATGGACCTGAAAATTATGTTCTTAATTTTGAGGTTGTTTTATTACAGAGGTGTTCTCTAAGTGAGGTTTTACTGTCATAACTTACGAGAATATATCCGTGATATAACGACAAACGCTGTCATATATTGCTGGATTATCATTGTCAAGTACACTGATTAATTTACTGAAAACTTCATCATCGTCACATTCTCCGTCAAACTCTGGCATCCAGGATTCCTCCATTAACTGTTTAATGATACCCTGACCACGTGTTCTACGTCCTGATTTTGTCTCCTAGAAATAAATGTAAAGACTAGATACAGTTGAACCACATTCATTCGACAACCTTCTACTTGGTATCAATTCAGAAAAAAATATCAGGTCCCGATGTATCTTCTAATTGAAATGGGCTATTCGAAACCATGTGTCATAAGAAATAAAATTTTGCACCCAATGAATGCGAATATGAGGTCTGACTGAATATGATATGAAATTAACACAATTTTGTGACAGACAAACGGACAACAAGACCATAAACTATTTGCCAATGACAAGTATGGTAGCAATTCATGCTGTCTAGTAAAGTAGGATGCTCCATCATTTTATTTACACTGCTTCATTAGGTTGTGAGCATACCATAGTGTGGAATTGAGTGAACATTTACACCAATCCAAACAACATATACTGCAACCATTGTTTATGTCCACGTTTCTTTCGCCTTTGTTTGCTTTGTAATTTTTTATGTCTATAAACATTATATTCATGCTTCCTCATGCTTCTTGGCTCTCTGCACTTCTTTCTCAAATTCTATAGTTACGCATTAATGAAAAGGTCAAGAGCACCATCTTCAAACGAACATCATTTGAGTGCCGATGTACGATTTCCAACCTCTTCTTTAAGTGACGTCATTTCCCGAAAACGTCACATGTGATGTCACCATGTACTGACAGTAAGCAATATTGTCCCTATATGGCAATATGAAAGCGAAGTGACCATAATTATTGAGCAAATATTGTTTCCTGTTTGCAAATAGTGACATCACATGTTTTTTTTCTTGAAATGACATCACTTACAGAAGAGGTTGGACATCCCATAGCAGCACTCAAATGTTATCTGTCGTTGGCTATTACACGCTATAGATATTTCTTACCTTTGGACGGATTGCTGAAGAGTCCTCATCAACTGCGTAGTTTGTCAGTTTGAAACTTTTTTCTCTTTTGGCACCTGACCTTCGACCTCTCCTCATAGAATCTGGAGTACCCATCTCAAGGTCAAATCTATTCATCTCAATCCTCTTACTCTTCACTGAAAATATGAGGTTCTAAAAATAACTCAAATGACCTTTGACCATGTACATGACCTTGACACAGAAGATATAACAAAGTTCTTAAAATAGAAAATATGAGACCTTAGACTTCTTAATGAACAATAAATACACAAACAGAATAGGGTATAATTATATTTATATAGCAAAATTGTTATCATACAGAATATAGCAGTTGAAAAATTGTTATTGTTTAGAATATCTTAATAGACAATTCTTAGTACAATTCTTGCCAGGTTTACAACAGATACAGAAGCATATACCGGTTTGTTCACAAGTACAACTTATCTTTACATAACAACACTCAGTCTTAGACATAACCATAAGCCAAAACTCATGGCTAAAGTAAACTGGATCATACATGAACAACATAGTTTACATCAATAGCAAAGAAACTCCAGTTAGCCTGTTTAATGAGTTTAAGTCACAGACTGCATTACTGAACCAATGTGACTCCACAAATATAACAGAGGTACAATATGGATGTATACATTTTTATACACACTAACTTCGTGCTTCAAACTTTCTACAATAAAGATGTTGCTCTTCCTCTATTGCGTATCTTACAACCTTTGCTGAAAGGGAGGTAAGTATTGTATTGCATCTCATTTTTTTTCACATGAATATCACAACAAACTAATCACGCATAACAGGGAGGTCAGTGTGAAGTATAGAATAGTAGCAATAACAGCTGTAGTAGTAATAACAGCTGTAGTAGCAACAACAGCTGAAGCAGCAACAACAGCTGTAGTAGCAATAACAGCTGTAGTAGCAATAACATGTGTAGTAGCAATAACAGCTGTAGTAGCAATAACATGTGTAGTAGCAACAACAGCTGTAGTAACAATAACAGCTGTAGTAGCAATAACATGTGTAGTAGCAACAACACCTGAAGTAGCAACAACAGCTGTAGTAGCAATAACATTAGTAGTATCAACAACACATGAAGTAGCAATAACAGCTGTTGTAGCAATAACAGCTGTAGTAGCAATAACACTTGAAGTAGCAATAACAGCTGTAGTAGCAATAACAGCTGTAGTAGCAATAACAGCTGTAGTAGCAACAACACCTGAAGCAGCAACAACAGCTGTAGTAGCAACAACAGCTGTAGTAGCAATAAAAGCTGTAGTACCAATAACATATGTAGTAGCAATAACAGCTGTATTAGCAACAACAGCTGTAGTAGCGATAACATATGTAGTAGCAATAACAGCTGTAGTAGCAACAACAGATGTAGTAGCAATAACAGATGTAGTACAATAACAGATGTAGTAGCAATAACAGCTGTATTAGCAATGACTTCGGTAGTAGCAATAACAGCTGTAGTAGCAATAACAGCTGTAGTAGCAGTAACACCTGTAGTAAGAATAACATCAGACTAGCAGCAATTTCAGCACTCAGTTAGTAGTGTTATATATTTCAGTCACTTAAATCAGTCACTCACATTTGGACATCTGAGTGCAGAGAGGTGAGTAACTGTTATAAGTTCTGGATCCTGGTTTGCTAAATATCATGCATGTAAGTAATGCTTCACTAAAAATCTTATCATGCCATCACATATATCTATTATTTATTATAAGGTCATTATTAGTAAATTATTTGTTTGCTGTAACCTGACCAACAATAGTTTGGAATTGGTCGGAATGGGAATTTATTTTCAATTTTAGATGTTACTAGATTTTTGCACATAACTAGGCCTGTTAAGGACAGGGAAAATGACACATAAGTCCAGTCTGAAAGTTGAGTCGAGGCCAATTGATGTGGGTTGGTAGGGGTACCACAAACAAGGAATTAGTAATAGATGACCTCATTCATGCTTTTATACAATACGTTTTCAGGCCAATTTGTTTACATTTAACACAAGTACAAACATTTTACTACTCATGCAAACTTGGAATTTTTAATTGAACATTCAAAATTTAACAAATTACCAAGGCAGATTACTCTTTATTCACAAATTATTTCAAATTGATTCCTAAGTGAAATCGATTTTTTAAATATCAAAATGAAGGTGATGCCAATTTATACCAGAGAGATCCAAGGACAATATTCTTGCAAATTATGAGTTAAAGATTTCTCACAAAAGTTAATTCTTGAATTAAATGCAGAAAATAGCCAATTTTGTGAATTACCTTTACGCTCAAGTTCAGTGTGATCTATAGATACTTTGTCAATATTTCTTTAAACAATAGTTTTGATGGAAAGTAATTTCTTAATCAAAGGACTGAAGGTCCTCGGAGGCGCTTTCAATGCAAGACTGCACATTTTCCATATTATCATATTAGCAAGTAATATGCGACTATTCGGGTAAACTCATTTGCCTAAAATGAAACCGATAATCCAGGAAACCTGTGTATATCAAGACTCTCATCATTCCAAAATTGATATATCGCTGACAAATCAGCCATTATACTCATTAAATATATAGTAAAATCAGAGAACTTTACAAGTACTATATTCATGAGATGATGAATATGGTGGTACTTCCAGCAGACTATCCGGTTGTTGACGATAGCAATAAGATGCTAAAGAGCCCAAAAAATCAGACACATTCCCGAGGTCAATATTTCATGAACTGAAGCTATACATAGGGTATACATATATAGGAGGGTAGCTATTCTTTAGTTGCCTCTTTCGGTTTTGCCATAAACATTGATATGGTAGGTAAATATCCGAGGAAATTTTGTAATCATAATTATAATGAACAAGCAAAAAAAGGCATATCCCTCACAAAAATTCCAGATTTTACAGTAAATTATGTTTCTATTTGGTTAGTACTTTGATAAATTTCTAAATAAATAATTGTAAACAGAATACAATTTTTTTGAATTAATTAAATTGAGAGATAGAATATACTGAGAAATGACTATTAGCATCCTTAAGTGTTTAGTTAATATATCATACTGGGTTCAATCAACTTTATTGTAGTGTAATACTTTCTTTTTTTTAATATCACATCCCTCCCAATTTTTAATATCACACCTCTCCCAATTTTTTATATCACACCCTTCCCATTTTTAATATCACACCTCTCCCATTTTTTAATATCACACCCTCCCCATTTTTTAATACCTCACTTTACTACTCAACAACCTATCCCCATTTCATATTATAAACCCCTCCCTCTCTGTTTATCACATCCCTCCCATGTTTTAATACTGTTGAATTACTTCTGCAACTTTTTTATATTGTACCCCACCCACTTTAACATAATGTCCCCCCCCTCCCCCCTACTTTTTTAAATAGCATACCTCTCCCAACTTTTTTATCATAACCCTTACTATTTGTGTATCCTTTTTAACCAGCACGACTAAGCGCTTTATATTACCTTTAAACTATCATAAACTATGGCTGTAGATCTGTTAACTTCTTATGTGAATGATGTCTCGTTCATTCATTGTAAATGTGTAAAAGTTTACACAAATGTTTCAATAGGTTATTTACAGTAAAAAAGCTACAATTAAATCCATATTATTTTGTAGGAGTAAAAAAAAACGATATATGTACTTCATGCATGATCAAAATTACATAATGTTTATGTAGGCAAGTTTTTCATCGGCTGCACACTTCACATATTGCTTACAACCATCCTTGTGTATCAAATAATAACTATCGCAAAATTCCCCTGTTCTTCGGTTATGTCACAGGAGTGTGTAAAAAGGATTACAAAAGACAAGATTTAGGTAATTTCTATAATTAAAGGGTACTTCGCAGGTAAACTATAATCCACCTTGTTCCGGGCGTATAAAAAAGCACTATAGGTAGAGTAGTGTAAAATAAACTAGACTGTCTTTTAACAATAACAGTATTAAAATAGTAGGGTTAAGGCAAACATGAAATCGTGTCTATCTAGCAATGTATAAGTTGTCAATATGCCACTTTATTCAGCAAGATTTGCTTGTATAATAAAACAGATACTCTTTGGTGAGATGACACGCTGATAAACCAACGTGTATATGTGACAGTTATAAAACAGACTATATCTTTAACAAGCTATTTGTAGTCAGTCACATGACAGAAGTAAACACTTCCTTCTCCACCGGGTTGTTATACAAACAATTCATTCAAGATGGCTGCGAGGAAGGACAGTGAAAATTTAACTCATTCTCAAAGGAATGCTGGTGACGCCTTTTTTGACTTGTGCTGTTCTCCTTGTGCTAAGAAGAAATTAAATAAACAAGCAGTGAAGTATTGCACGACTTGCAAGGACTATTTTTGTGCCAGTTGTGTTGAAAATCATAAAATGTTCAAGGCAATGTCAAATCATGTGTTGATTGAACCACAAACCAGCAGATCAACTTCTAGTAAAACAGGATCTAAGTTTGACGCAATCCCGACACAGCTGTGTAAGAAACATCATACTGAAATTGTTAACATGTACTGTCGTAGTGAAGACACGGTAGGATGCTCTGTGTGCTTCTTGTACAAACACAGGTATGTATTTAAATTTTGTCATTAGTGATGTTTTTGTACCTTTTCAAAATCTTGTTCAAACCATTTAAGGGCTGCCATTATTTAAATGCAGAATTGCACAACGGTATAAGAAAATGAATTGTTAACTACCGTTTCTGGAAAGAGTAGTAATGGAGTGTAGAGCGTTAGACGTGTAACCTGTAGGTCATAAGTTCAAATCTTGCATTGAGCTTTAACCGTAGATTACATCATTCCTCAATTTGGCGAAGGTACTAGTTTGCAAAGGGGGAAGCAATTATTGATAGCGATTAGTAAAAGATGTTCTAACTTCTTTAGATATTAAAGTAGAATAAATATTGTTTTAATCATTAACTTGATCAATAGTATCATATTGCATGAATGTGATCACACAAAGGCTACTAAATAAAGAGCTATATCTTTACATTGATAAAACTTGGGCATAGATACATTACATATGCAGACAAACTATATCGAAGTGAACAGACTGGTTTTACATATGCAGACAAACTATATTGAAGTGAACAGACTGGTTTGTGAAATTGTCAAGTCAAGATATTTGATTACTCAAAATTTGAAATGATTACTCATATGGGATCCATATTTATATAATGTTATCCTATTAATTACTGGAAAGTAGGTACTTAAGTTTCTACGGACGGGATTTTGTACTCAAGCAGAGAAATGTTGGGATTTTATCCGCCATACCGATTTCGTGCGCTTATGTAAAACTAAGTTGGAGATTGTTCGTTCAATTTTTAAACGTTTCCATATTTCATAATGATGTTGGAGTTGTTACTTCTATCTAATACATATGATATTCAGTCTAATTTACTCACCCAAAAGCAAAATAAAATCTCATAAATGTTAAATATTATTTTTTTCAACATTGATATTAAGAAAATCATTTCCAGGTCCTGTGATGACATCCACTACATACCAGAGTATGTACAATCCAATTTCCCCACAGAACAAGTAAAACAAATCAACACTGATCTAACACAAGCCATCAAAGCCATGACAAAACTGAAGACACAACATGACAGATTGGACGACAATCTGGATAAATGCAAAGCCACCTGTAAGCAAGAAATACAGAAGTACAGAGTGGAAATAAATCTTATCATTGACAAGATAGAAGCAGCCACACTGGCAGAACTCGATGCTAGACATGAAGACACAAAAACGAAGACTAGAGACACGAATCACAACATACAGGACATCCATGAAGAAATGATAAGGTTCCAGTCTGAGATTGAATCTGACCAAAGTAATGACTCTCAGAAATTTGTCATTGCTAAGCTAAGTCAATGTTTGATGAGGCAAGGACAAGAACTGCAGTCAGAATTAACCCATGACCAAACAACTCAACTGACATTTACAAGAAATATTGACATCATGAATTTCATATTGAGCATTGTTACATTAGGATTGCTGAGCCCTCCACTGGTACAAGACTCATCGCTACCAACAGCTACTAGCAGCAGTAAACGACCAAAGGCAATACATGCTGCTACGAATCTATCAGTATCCGATGATGACAGAAACACCACGAAAATCGCAACACAACAACAAGATACTATGACAGCTATAAAACCACGGAAACAAAGCCTTTATAAAATACTGAGTAAATCAACATCTAACATAAAACAAGATGATGATGAAAAATGTGATATATGGTCATCTTGTATTCTAGACAATGGTAATATCTTGTTGGCTGACTATGGAAATAAGAAGTTAAAATTAGTCGATAGTAGAACATATACAGTCAGATCATCATTAGTACTGAATGCCGGTCCATGGTCAGTATGTAGAGTAAGTAGTACAGAAGCAGCAGTATGTCTGAATAATGATACAATACAGTTTGTATCTACATGTGATAAACTTGTACCAATACGTTCACTAAGTATGGAACATGGGTGTAGATGTATTGATGTCGTCAGAGATAAGATGTATGTATGTGATGTTAGATCTGTATATATCTATACATTGAATGGTAAACTTGTACAGACCATTAGTAAGGATAAATCAGGAAATGATATATTCTCATGGATCCAGGATATTACTGTGAGTGATGATGAGAAGATGATTCATGTAGCTGCCTGGGAGAATGGTGTGATTACATTGAATACTGATGGAAATGTTGTTTGGCGATATTCTGGTACATCACAAAGTGATGCACATGGAGTATGTACTGATGGGAATGGTAATGTGATTGTTTGTGGTATGCAGTCACACAATGTAATACAACTAGCACCTGATGGACAATACATGGGAGAAATTGCTACAAGTACTGATGGTGTGTTTTGTCCAGCAACAGTGTGCTATGATAGAAACAACCACAAACTGATTACAGGAAAGAATGACAACAATATAACAGTTTTTACTGTACAGTAACAAAACCAGTTCTACACTAATCAAACAATGCTTTACATAACAAAAATAAAACAAATATCAAATCACAATAAAAACTTGAATAGTGATATAACCATACATGAGAAACAAGATATGTAGCATGAAGGAGCACGGCAACCGTACACTAATAAAAGAAATAGAAAGTCCACAAGTAGCACTGAAGAATGATGCAATTATGTGTGTGAGGTTCGATTATTGACTTAAAATATTGACAAATTCAGGAAGATATGGTGTTATGAATGAAGTCGTCTTAATCAATGAAGAACGATAACATCATGTATGTGGTGGTCTGATTATTGAGTTAAAATATGGAAGAAAAATAAAAGAGCAATACAGGAAGATATGGTCTTATTAATGAGGTGGTCTGAATTTCAAAGTGACCCTTAAATGACATTTTGTTATATTCGGCCATTGAAATCGATATTGACACACCACATGTAGGATAATATCCATTCTCGTCAGCTCTCGGATATTTCCGTACCACTTCGTTACTCTACGAACATCCTTTAATGTATGTCAGGCGGAGCTCTATGTGGCAAAATTGAACATTTTGTGCGGTCAAAAAATAGTTCTCGTAAAACAGATTTTACTTCAAAACAACTTCGATAAATTCACATAAGAAATGAATTATCGTTGTCATTTCTAATTAAAAACTCACATATTTCAGTCTCCATTTAGCTTAAATATGTGATTTTAATCCCGTTTCATCAGAACTCCAGCGTTTACGCCGCCATATTGTTTACATGATATTCGAATGGTATTTCCAATAGTAGTGCCTAACAAACATATCCGAGGCACTTGACTTAGTTGGCCGAGGTTTTCCGAATAGAACAATACAGAGTAGTACAATAGACTGTACAGTATTGTGAAATGATGGAGTGAAATTCTACTGAAATACTTTAATTATCTGTAAAGATATTGTTATATATGTTATTATGATTATATTAGATCGTAATATGTTTTTGTTATTATATCAGAATTATGTTTGCAATTTGTTATTTAAAGAGGATAATTTGATGAGTTGAAATGAAATATATTATGTTAAGCACCATACTTGTGCTAAACATGATAAATGGATATGTCTGTAGTTACATTTTTTCTTTTGTATTTGTGATTTGTGTATATATATTTTAGAAAGAATCTAGACTTTATATATTAAGTTGTATGCTGTAACGTTTTCATGGGATGATGTCTGTAAAATTTAATTGGTTACCAAAAATATAAACAATGATTGTATATACTATATATCAATAAACATAAAACATAGAGCGTTTAATTCATACTTTCAAATGTTTGCGTTATGTAAATATTCATTCAATGTACATGTATATCATTGTGTTGTAGATAATTGTTTTTATATGTCAAGGACTTGATTACAATATTGAAGTTTTATAGAAACAAATACAAGTATGTTTGTATACTAAAGTTCGTCGACATTACATATTAATATGTTGAAACACCAAAATATAATTCCCAAACAATGTTCTTTACCATATTTTTAACTATAAATTCATTTTAGATGAATCTATATAAAATATAGGGTGTGAAAGATTTCTTTAAATAAATATTTATTGATCAAAGTACTTCAAAGATTTATTCATTTATTTGTATCTACTTTTCAATAGGCATTGCTTAGCAACCTTGTTTTATCAGCTGCCGTTTGACATCTTGTATACTGGTCAAATTAAACACCTATTGAGTCTTATAAGTTTCTGCTATTAAAAATTCATTGATGAACTGTTATTTTATGCATATGTATCACAGCACGTTTTATGAAGCTAATCTTAAATACATGACCTTGTACTTTGTTATCTATGTCAGACCAATGATTGTTTACAATAAAATGGTGTATTGTATCTGGGACAAATGAGCATTTCAGTCAATCCATATTGTAATACGTTATAGATATTTTTGTCAAAATTGTTTTTAATTGATTTTATGTCTTGCTCAAGCAACTAATTTCTCAAAGCCTGATAAGTTGGTTATAAATATTAATTTATGATATAATATCAAACTTAAACGAACTAATCAGCTGATCAAGGCGTTTTCTGTTATGTAATTGGCAGACACTGTTTACCGTTACATAATCTGTATACAAAATTTGCATATAAAATTTTACAATTAAATAGTTAATGCTCTTTTGTAGTAATTCCAATTATGTTCTTCGAATTGTCCAAAAATGCAAAATGTTAAATTTTGTGTTGCAGTTAAGATATTTTCGAGACCTTTGCAGAGAACTAGATATTCAAAATATTGAATATTTTTATTTGGTTAAAAGATCGGACATTGACTTACATCTATGATTCATGACCTACACTGGCTACTGAGCGCTTGAGTATAATGAAACTCATTATTTTACTTTCATTTACGTTATTACACCGTTGGTCTGGCTTGTATTTTTTATGTATTTTGTAAATAAAAGTGTTAATATTTGCAAAAATTAATTTATTTTTTGCAGAGAAGAACCGAGTCGTGTTATCTTTTATTAGATTTATATCATGTGGCAAATTGTCTACTTAAGTTTGTCGAGTTGGATTTATCTAAATAATGACTTATGGATTTAATTCCATGGACCAAACTCATGGGTTCCCCGCAATAGACTGATAGGCCCCATAATGGTATATTTCACAGCTTATTTGTCTTTTACAAATTTCTGATTGCCACAATGTTCTCCATGATGTCTACATGATATGTAATGGACAGAGAAGATGACAAACTTTCAGAAGAACTGGCAATCGCCTATTTGGGATGTTAAAGTTATCAATGCTAGTATAAAACAAGATATAGTACTAGCTTAGTATTGTGAATGTAAATTTATTATTTTCATTAACATCTTGCTGTGTCCCAGAATTTGACCTCGGTGACTCAAGAACTCTTAGGACTATTTATTATGCTTTTTACGGGCCAAGTTGCGTCCTTTTTTCGCTATTTTGTCTTTTTGTTTGTAAACGTGTTATGTCCTAAAAGGTAGACATGTTTGTGAATGTAAATTTATTATTTTCATTAACATCTTGCTGTGTCCCAGAATTTGACCTCGGTGAATCAAGAACTTTTAGGACTATTTATTATATGTAACTAAAACTATACCGGTTTATGAACACTGTATCTTTATAATGTAGTTTACTCTCCACCCGGAATGCTTATTGAAATGATCCACTATATTCTCAATCAATTTGTTTGCATTGGTTCTAGATAGCTTAACTGAGTTTAGCAGCTCTTATGGAGTTCTTGCCTTATCATCTCATATCATTTAATCCTCAAAACTTCAAACAATGCACTTATTAACGTCCAACTTTCAAACCGAGACTATATAGACTATATTTCTAGCTTGTGAAATATATAGTAAGCCTCCAGCTTTGTACCAACACGTGATGTTTCTATTTCATTTCTTTGTTCTCTATTATTTACATCTCTCCTTTGTTAAAACCTATTATACTCTCCTTTACGTCTCTCGCTGCAGTAGTGATATTGTTGAATCTACATACAACGCTTCTTGTATACATGACATGACGGCTATGCATTTGTTTCTGTTATTTCTTCTTTCAATAACATGAGATCATACAAGTTTAAACCTTCCGTCATGTCTGTATACAGATGCAGAGGGTTCTTACCTTTGTTTACAAACATTCTATTCTTAATATATCTGAACACCAACATAATTCATCTTGCCTCTATTTATATATCTGTTCTACAAAACGCCAATGTAACTCTGTCCGTGAAACGTCCTAACAGGAAAGTCCTTACAAGCATACGATACAATCAAAACAAATGTTTTGTATATCGACTACTTATGTGTCTTACACTCACAGTCTTATGTCCATGTTTTCGCATTATCTTACTCAGGTCTGGGGACATACATTCAAATCCAGGACCCCTGTCATTTACCTCATCATCTGATGTCTCACTTAACCCAAATACAACTACAAGTGACATTTCTCAATACTTCTCTTTTGTGCATTTAAATGTCCAGAGCATTCAGCACAAACTGGACGTACTTTACACTGAGCTAAACGATCACGACATACTGGCTTTCACAGAAACATGGCTAAACAATAAAATTACAACAGAAGACATCAAGCTTAAATCATATCATGTTCCCGAAAGGCGTGACCGATTTGGTGATTCTCATGGAGGGGTTCTAGTTTATATCAAAGATAGCATTTATTACAGACGTCGAACTGATCTTGAGCTGCCTCATCTTGAATGCATCTGGCTAGAGGTGGAAGTCTGTAGTAACAAGCGTATACTATTTGGTTGTTTCTATCGTCCGCCCAATTCTGATATTATCTATCATTCTCACATTGCAGACTCTATCGGGTTAGCTGTCGATTCTGGTATATCGGATATTGTCGTCACTGGTGACTTCAACTACAACGCTCTCAACGACTTGACCCTGCGCAAGATAAATTATATTACTCAACAGTTTTCTTTGGAGCAGATTGTACACGAACCTACTCACTATACAGAACACTCCCATTCTCTTCTTGATTTGATTTTTGTTTCAAACTGTGACTGGGTCGTACACTCAGGAGTCAGTGATCACTTTCTCGAACAAGACTTGAGGTATCATTGCCCTGTGTTTGGAGTGTTGAAATTCTTGAAACTTAAGCGTAAATGTATTGAGCGTCATATATGGAGACACGACCAAGGTGACTATACAAAACTTCGTTCTGATCTTGCTTGCTTAAATTGGAATTCCTGCTTCGACGTCAACATAGACACATACACATCAAACATTACCACGAAAATGCTCGACACAGCAAGACAAAATATTCCAAATTTTATTATCAAAATAAGACCAAACGAACCTCCCTGGATCACAAATGAAATACGGAAAATGATACGAAAAAGGAAACGAATGTACAAGAAGGCTAGGATTACAAAATCACTACATTATTGGCAATCATTTAGACACTTCAGAAACAAAGTTGTCCTTACAATTCGAACTACTAAAACTGACTATTTCAATCAACTTTCACAGAAACTCAAAGAAGGTTCACACTCGTCCAAAGAGTGGTGGAAATTACTTAAATCATTCATATCTTCCAATACAAATAGCATGATACAGCCCTTACACGACCAAGATACCAACATAATTGCTTCTTCTGATCTGGACAAAGCAAATATCCTAAATCGGTACTTTCAACAGCAAACGCACCTTCACGACGAAGGAAAAGATATACCACTTCTACAACATCCTGAACCAGATAAGTGTCTAAGTACCATAACAATACTTCCCGTTGAGGTGTGCCACATCCTTAAATCATTAAACTTCAACAAGGCTTCTGGTCCAGATGGTCTTAGTTACAGAATTCTCCGAGATAGCTGCCGCTGAACTTTCCAATCCACTCTGTGATCTCTTTAACTACTCTCTTCATTTATGTCAATTACCTTCTTCATGGAAAGAAGCAAATGTTACAGCTGTCCATAAAAAAGGAAACATTTCCGTACCAAATAACTATCGACCTATCTCCCTTCTTAACACAGTTGAAAAGGTGTTTGAAAGAATTGTTTTCAAACGCGTGTTTAATCATTTGAGAGATCTTGAGTTTCTTACTCCTGTCCAGTCAGGGTTTGTTCCAGGTGATTCCACAGTTAATCAGCTTACTCTTATCTATAATACTCTGTGTAAAACACTTGACGATGGTCTCGAAGTTCGGGCTATATTTTTTTATGTAAGTAAGGCATTTGATAAAGTCTGGCACAAGGGTATGCTGGCAAAACTTCATTCGGCAGGAATAACAGGACCTTTATTTCTTTGGTTTTCTAACTATCTTTCTGGTAGGCGCCAGCGTGTTGTTCTTCCAGGAGCTGTTTCTCAATGGTGTGAAATCAAAGCTGGTGTTCCGCAGGGGTCAATCCTTGGTCCTTTGTTGTTTCTTATTTTCATTAATGATATCGTAGTTGATATCAGGTCTTCTATTAATCTCTTTGCTGATGATACAAGTCTGTATGTCGAAGTCCAATATCCAAACATTGCTGCTAATCAACTCCAAGCTGATATTGTTAGATATCCTCTTGGGCTGCGAAGTGGTTAGTTACATTTAATCCATCAAAGTCTGAATCTCTTGTTGTTTCGAGGAAGCGTAACCGCCCTGTTCACCCTACCCTATCAATGCTTGGCCAAAACATTCCTGAAGTCACAGTTCATAAACATCTCGGAGTAAACATTTCTGAAGATGCAAGCTGGCACATTCACATTGAATCAATAGTTGAAAAGGCTTGGAAAGGGGTACATATCCTGCGGAGATTAAAATTCTTGTTAGATTTGAAATCATTGGATGTTATCTATATAGCCTTCATCCGACCGGGTCTGGAATATGGTGACGTTCTGTGGAGTAATATCACCAAAACTGATTCTGATAAACTTGATAAAATCCAAAACGAGTGTGCTCGTATTGTTACCGGAGCAACACGTCTTGTACTTTAGAACGCCTTGCAATTGAAAGTAACTGGGAATCCCTTTCTGATAGAAGATACAAACACAGAATGACACATTTCTACAAAATGTACCATAACCTAGTACCTGACTATCTGTCTTCACTAATCCCACGCCAAAGAAATGCTCGCTATAACCTCAGAAACGAACATGATGTCCCTGGAATCAAATGTAGAACATCAATGTATCTTAAGTCGTTCATTCCAACTGCTATTCGTGAATGGAATTCTCTACCCCTTGAGACTAGACAAGTTCAATCACTCTCTGCTTTTAAAAATAAACTAGATCAGAACAAAACTCGTTTGCCGTCATACTATTTTTCTGGCACGAGAAAACTTCAAGTGCTGCATACACGTCTACGTACCAAATGTAGCTCAATCAACTATCACTTGTATCTATGTAATATTTCTGCAACACCTCTGTGTACATGTGGACAGGATGAGTCAAATTATCACTTTTTCTTTGAATGCCAGCTTCTCCAAATGATCCACAATACACTGTTTCGGCAGCTTCGGGACTTCGAACTTAGTCTACCCCTACTTCTTTTTGGTGATTCAACCCTCTCAGACCAAGAAAATACATTTATATTTCACCAGGTTCAATGCTTTATACATGACAATAAAAGATTCACATAATCCATTACGTTTGCGTGAGACGTCTCTCTCTCTCTCTACTCTTTCTCTTTTCACCCTTCCTATTACTTTTGCAAAACCTTAAATTCATATAAGTTTTCTTTTTTTTCCCATCTTAAATAGATCTATATATAATTGTAATACCCGAATTTACTTTCAACAATGTACAATTCTAGTTCAATGAAGTCTTGTCAGGGAGAAGAATTTTATAAGACATTTTGTCTTTCATTCTTATCCTTTTCCATTATGTATTTTTTGTATTTGTTATACTGTGTGCATACATGTGTATATATGGGAATAAAATATGTTTAAACTAAACAAGATAGAGGTTTTACACAAAATGTGGATGGTAGACTTAGTGATGCTCCAATGTTTAAATGTTTGAGTCAAATCTCTGTGAGAAAATCTACACAATTTCTAAGCATCAGTAATACAATCCAGCACAAAACAGGTAATTCTATTATATGATCAGGCTCATGCATTCTCTCTACATTCCGTATGATAGATATATAACCTGAGTGTAAAGTTCCTGACGATACTCTACTTATGTCACTTGTTGCTGAAATATCAGTATTACATGTACATAAATTATACTGCAACTGTGTAATCATTGGACAACACTGATGATATATCGTAATATCTAGACACATTATATACTTCTTCAGTTTTCATAGAACAAAGTAACAGTACAAGTGTATGATTCAGAATATTCCTACAAATTGTGGAACTTATAATTTAGAACTTATTAAGTAAAGAAGAGTGTATCAATATTGTCAGAACAACTTCTTTGTAAGGCGCAGTCCGTACACTCAAAGTACTTCACTGCTGGATTGTGACTCTTTTCGTTGGGATTTTAACCCTATAGAGTTTACTAGATAGAGGGCAATGTTCTGTTTTTAACAATCATTAGGTATCCTCAGCAACGCAGATTCATTAATAAGGTCATTAATTGAAGCTGACGGATTGGACCAACAATAGAAATGCCACAACAAGAATATAATTATATTGTATTTGAATAGATGCAGCTCAGCAGATATAATGGGAACATATCAAATACATTATATGTATATATCACCAACAATAAAGAGTTTTCTTCAAATTTGTTTTTTAAAAACACTATGAGAAGTGAAATGAAAGTTCAAGGGAGGTAATTCTGCAACAACCATCACAAGCATGTTAGAGTTACCTACCCCAGCAAGCATGACAGAAAGCAGACAGAAGATATTAAATAACTCATTATCTGCCTTCAAATTATGTTAATTGTATCTACCCATTTAAAATAATTATATGTCTGATAGCATATGTTTGTGATGGCAGAGGTATGTGTACTTTGTAAAGGGAGAACACTGCATAGGAGAATGGGTAACATTATAACGTATATCTCTAATATTTTGTTTGACTATTGCAAAGTCAGACAAGCGAATGTTCACATGGTGTATTAGTCTTACACTTTCTTATTATTTCTGCTAAATCATTTAATTCACACAAGACAATGCTTAAAATGTAACAGCAACATTCAATTCATTCATGAATGTAAATAGCTCTTATGATAATAACTGAAGTATTTTGAAACTTATTAGTCAAAGTACAGGTGAAGGTAAAACGTTTGCAGTGTTATCTCTTACTATCTATTTAAAGTCTGTCACGTGACAGAAGTTAACTATTATTTATCAACTGAGTCGTTAAACACACACATTATTCAAGATTGATGCAATAAAGGACAACGAAAACATCTCTTTCTTAACGATATGCCGATGACAGGTTTTATAGCGCAGCCGTATTATGCTCGCTGTTGCTACATGAGCAGTGCGTAAGCCTATTAAAATCAAATTTAATGTCGATGCAAATTTTTGTCAGCCGAACCTCGTTTGTACACTGGACATTGATTTGTTGCACGCTGAATCATTAATTCGTAATTTCCTAAATTATGATTCGAGTGAAGACATAAGTTTCTATGATTGTGTTTCACATACTTAAAGGCAATTCCTAGACAAATCATTACTAACAAATCATTGTTACAGTTTTACGTACTTTATGGATCAAAATATAAAAATATTGCCTTTATCAATGAAATGTTAATCAGTAAAAACAAACAGATCTCAAAATGTTTCTATAGTTGTGATAGATAACGGATTCAACATATTGTACGTTTTGAGGACTACGTGATAGATATTGTGTACTCATTTTAACGACCTCGTCGATTATAAAGTTTAGTCATATTTAATATAGTATAAAGAAGACAGGTAAATTGCTTGTATAATAAATCAGTTACTCTGTGGTTAGATGACATGCTGATAAACCAACTTGTATATGTGACTATATCTTTAACAAGCTATCTTTAATCGTAGTCACATGAAAGAAGTAAACACTTCCTTATCTATCGGGTTGATGAGTAATAATTCATTCAAGATTACTTTAATTTATTTTTTAAATTTGTGCTGCATTTTTGATATTTTCGAACATTTGCAGAGAACTTGATATTCAAAATATTAAATAACTGAATTGGCTTAGAGATCGGACATTGACTTACATATATCATTTACGACCAACACTGGCTATTGAGCGCTTGAGTATAATGAAAACCCTCATTTTATTTTTTATTTACGCTATACCACCGTTATTATGGCATGTTATGTTTACGTATTTTGTCATCACTAAATAAAAGTGTTTATATTTGCAAAAATAAATTCATATTACGCAGAGAGGAACCAAGTCATGTTATTTTTTACTAGATACAAATCAGGTGGCACATCGTTTACTTAAATTTGCTGCTACCAACATGGAAACCCTGTTGATCTTAATCATGAGTTGTGATACATGTTATTGCTATGGATCAAACTCATGGGTTCCCCACAATAGACTGATTTGCCCCATAATGGTATATTTCACAGCTAATTTGTCTGTTACAAATTTCTCAATACCACAATGTTCTCCATGATGTCTTAATGTTATGTAATCATATCAATGAATACAATTAGCGCCATGCACAGAGAAAATGACATTTATAAGGTCATGAATTGAAGCTGACAGCAATTTTCCAAACTTTCAAAGAACGGATTGGACAAACAATAGAAATGTCAGAACGAAAATATAATAACGAATAATAAAATATAATTTTATCGTATTTGATCAGCTCAGCAGACATGATAGGAAATATCAAATACATCATATGTATATATAACCATAACTTAAGAGTTTTAAAATGTTTAAAAAACTCGAAAAGAAGTGAAATTGAAGTCCAAGGGAGGTAATGCTGCATCAACCATCACAAGAATGTTAGAGTTACCTACCACAGTAAGTATGACAAAAAGCAAACAAACGTGTTTTATCATTGTTCTCCTTTTACATTTTATAGTGTATCACAACCACCCAACTTTTTTCTTATTAAATCCCTCCTACTTCTTTATATCGCATCACCCGTATTTAAATACTGCCTGCCCATTTCCACTTTTTAAATTGGACCCTGCTCACTTTTACATATTTTACCACTAGCACTTGTTTATCACTTTATATATCATAACCCTTACTTTCTGTAAATCGCTTCCCTCCCACTTTTTCATAATGTACCCCTCCCACTTTTTGCCAATCCCCACTCACTTTTTTAAATTTCGAATTTTACCCAATTCCAATCCAATCCTGATTAGTTTTATTTGATAAGCCTCCTAAAATGTGTGTCTGTTCCGCATTTCCCTTATTTTTTAGTTTAATTTTCATGTGAGAATTCTTGATTTCATTTTGTGAATTCACATCAACAAGATGCCTTATTTTGTAAATGTAGCCTTTGCCTTTCTTATATACATTATAACCTCAATAATAGGACCACCATTAGGAAACTAGAAACATGGGTATTTGTATTGAGGTGGTCATAATACTGCGTTTGAATCAAGAGCAATACCATGAAAATGGACTTGAAAATGTGTTTTTAATGTTGATGTGGTCTTATTATAGAGTTTAATTTGCTGTTTATGGTTTGATGGTATGTTATTATATACAACACTACATGTGTGTGTGTACTGCACTAATTTGGCAATGGTATGATAGTTTGAAAAAAGATATATAACTGCTATTTGAATTTCAGCAAGCAAAACAAGGAAATGTTCTTTTCTTCATGTTGCATAATAATTAGTACTCATTTTGTACGCTGAAATTAACATAACATTTTGTTTACGTTTTAAATGTATCATTAAAGTAGACTATCATATAACTTTACTCTTTTATTCTATATTAACGGTGGCCATATTGGAAGCCATCTTGAATTCGGGCGTTCGCAATAACTTAAGATAATATATGCCGATAGTCTGATAAACTACAGGCTCTGCGAAAATTTTGGTACATGTATATACCATTGTTTGTTTAACTCTTGTTGTCATCGACCCCTGGAAATAAGACTCTTTTCATGCCAAATGCACTCCACTATAGGGTTAAGGCAAACATGAAACCATGTCTATCAAGCAATGTATAGAAGTTGTCAATATGCCACTTAAATTCACAAAGATTAACTGTAATATAAAAACGGTTCTTCTTTGTTGAGTTGGCATGCTGATAACCCAACGTATATATATAGGACAAATACAAACAACAGACTATATCGTTAACAAGCTATCTATAGTCAGGCACATGACAAAAGTAAATTCCTTATCAACCGGATTGCTATACAAACAATTCATTCAAGATGGCTGCGAGAAAGGACAGTGAAAATTTAACTAATTCTCAAGAGAATGCTGGTAATGCGTTTTTTGACTTATGCTGTTCTCCATGTGCTGAGAAGAAATTAAATAAACAAGCAGTGAAGTATTGCACGACGTGCAATGCCTATTTTTGTGCCAGCTGTGTTGAAAGTCATAAAATGTTCAAGGCAATGTCAAATCATGTTTTGATTGAACCACAAACCAGCTTATCAACTTCTGGTAAAACGGGATCTAAGTTTGACGCAATCCCGACACAGCTGTGTAAGAAACACCGTACTGAAGTTGTAAACATGTTCTGCCGTAGTGAAGACATGGTAGGATGTTCCGTGTGTTTCCTGTACGAACACAGGTATGTATTACTTATTATTTATGTGAATCAAAATTTATCATTACAAAGTTTGTTTATGCTGTATTATAAAACAGAGATACAATTACTGACAAGGGCGTAAGTGCTGAAGAAGTGCGTTTAATTGTCATTAGTTATTTTATGTATTTTCAAATCTTGTTTAAATCATTTTTAGGGCTGCCTTTCTATAAATGTAGCATTGTATAATGGTATACGAAAACGATTTATCAACTACCGTATCTGGAAGGCTCAGTAATGGAGTGTAGAGCGCCTGACTCCTTACCTGTAGGTCACGAGTTCAAACATTCAGCGAGCTTTAACCACAAAATCATCCCTCAATGTGGCGTAGGTACTGGTTTGAAAACCAGGGAGCAATCATCGATAGCGATTAGTAAAGGATGTTTTAACTTCATTCGATATTGATATGGAACAAATATTTTTTTAATGGTCTTGATTAATAGCGTCATGTTGCATGAATGTGATACAAAAAAGATATTAATAAATAAAGAGGTATATATTTATATTAATAAAACTTGGTCATAGACAGTATAAACAGTCAATACCTTCACTTGAATTGTTTTCTAATTGAATGCAAGTTTACCGATTAACTGTCCTCCGTTATTTTAATCATATGAATTTGTTCAATGGAGTTTAAAGTAATAGGGAAGTGTTTACGTTAACAACTAGGGGTGTCATGATATATTACGGTACCTGGGTACATTAAATATGCAGACAAACTATATTGAAGTGAACAGACTGGTTTATCAAAATATATGATTTATCTTGTCCACAAATCCTATTACTCAAAATTCGAAATGATAACTCATATGGGACCCATATTTATATAATGTTATCCTATTAATTACTAGAAAGTAGGAACTAAAGTTTCTACGGACGGGATTTTGTACTCAAGTGCAGAAAAGTGGGATTTTATCCGCCACAGCGATTTCGTCCGCGTATGCAAAACTGAGTTGGAGATTGTTCGTTCAATTTTTTAAACGTTTCCATATTTCAGAATGATGTTGGAGTTGTTACTTCTATCTAATACATATGACATTCAGTCTCATTTACTCACCCAAAAGCAAAATAAATTCTCAATAAATGTTGAATTTTATTTTTTCAATATTGATATTAAGAAAATCATTTCCAGGTCCTGTGATGACATCCACTACATACCAGAGTATGTGCAATCAAATTTCCCCACAGAACAAGTAAAACAAATCAACACTGATTTAAAACAAGCGATCAAAGCCATGACAAATGTGAAGACACAAGACGACAATTTGGATAAATGCATAGACACCTGTAAGCATGAAATACAGAAGTACAGAGCAGAAATAAATCATATCATTGACAAGATAAGAAGCAGTCACACTAGCAGAACTTGATGCTAGACATAATATCACAAAAAAGAAGACTGGAGATACGAATCACAACATACAGGACATCCATGACGAAATGACAAGGTTCAAATCTGTGATTGAATCTGACCAAAGTAATGACTCTCAGAAATTTGTCATTGCTAAACTCAGTCAATGTATGATGAGGCAATGGCAAGAACTGCAGTCAGAATTAACCCATGATCAAACAACTAAACTGACATTTACAAGAAATACTGACATCTTGAATTTCCTATTGAGTATAGTTACATTAGGAATGCTGAGCCCTCCACCGGTACAAGATTCATCGCTACCAACAGCTACTAGCAGCAGTAAACAACTAAAGGAAATACAACCCACTACAAGTCCATCAGCATCCGGTGATGACAGAAACACAAAGAAAGTCGCAACACGACAGCAAGATACTGTGACAGCTATAAAACCACAGAAACAAAGCCTTTATAAAATACTGAGTAAATCAACGTATAACATAAGACAACATGATGACAAGTACATATGTGATATATGTTCATCCTGTTCATTAGATAATGGTAATATCTTGTTGGCTGATTATAATAAAAAGAAGTTGAAATTAGTCGAAAGTAAAACATTTACAGTCAGATCATCATTAGAACTGGATGTTTTGCCACGGTCAGTAAGTAGAATCAGTAGTACAGAAGCAGCAGTATGTCTGGAAAATGGTACAATACAGTTTGTATCTACATGTGATAGACTTGTAACAATACGTCCACTTAGTATGAAAGATATGTGTAAATGTATTGCTGTCATCAGAGATAAGATGTATGTAGGTATTGATACATCTGCACATATCTGTACATTGAATGGTCAACTTATGCAGACCATCTATGATGATGAATTAAGATTTACTGCAAAATATTTTATGTGGGATATTATTGCAAGTGATGATGAGAAACTGCTTCATGTGGCTGATTTGATTTTTGGTGTGATTACATTGAACACTGATGGAAAAGTTGTATGGAAATATAATAGCACAGCACTAAATCAAACATGTGGAGTGTGTACTGATGGGAATGGTAATGTGATTGTATGTGGTTTGCAATCACACAATGTTATACAACTAGCACCAGATGGACAATACATGGGAGAGATTGCTACAAGTACTGATGGTGTTAATTTTCCACATACAGTGTGTTATGATAGAAACAACCACAAACTGATTGTAGGACAACATGACAGCATTACAGTATTTACTTTAGAGTAACAAACGAGTTCAACACAAATCAAACAGTGGTTTAAATATAGAACAAACATTATTCACCTTAAAACTAACATATGACACTGAAACATGAACAGTGATATAACCATACATGAGAAAAATTAACTGTATTCAATAGGAGCACTGCAACCATAAATTTATCTCAACCAACCATCATAAACATTTACAGAGCAAGTAGACAAAGATTTATTTCTCTCCAATAAATTCAAAAATCCAGGCAAAAAAGGCTCAATAATACGTCCACTATTAACGCTGAAGAACTCATCTTGCGCATATGAACGCACGTATGGTCGCATTGATTATACAGGTATGTCTGTCTCTCACGGGTAAAATGAATTAAAGAGAAGATTCAATCCCTAAAACTGTGTTATGTAAGCAAGGTTCTCACGCTTAACGTTTTGAGTGTCAGTAAGTACAGAGAGCCCATCTGACAAAAGTGGTGTAGTAGTGTAACAGTTTGTGCAAATACAAATACGTAGTGCATGATTGTTGGTACGGTGTTGGACAGTGTTTACTGTATTGCTTCCTTAGTCTTCCTTGAGTAGGAGCAAATACAATTCTCGCTCAGCTTGTGCTTCTGTGTTGTAGCATCGAGCTTTTCAATGTCTATGAAGGCATTCACGATTATCTTCCTAAATTGTTTACATGTCTCACAAACATCGTGACTAGGGAATGCTATTACTATATGTGTGACACATGACTGTGGCAAACCACTATCCACATAAAAGTGCGTAAAAACCACTCGCATATAACATCATCAATTGGATAGCATGGACTGGTTTCTTTCCTGTGTTGCCATGCTTTATATGTTCTGTCATGCAAATTAACCAGTTAAACTACATGATTTCACGATTTCAGTTTTAACTTCAAGAATTCATGAAATTGAAATAATGAATTCAAGAGGTTGAAATCGTGAATTCATGAATTGTTAATCGTGGTTTCGATTAGTTGAATTTGTGATTTTGCATTTGAAATCGTGAATTTATGAAATTGAATATGTGAATTTTTGAAGGTGAAATTTCACCAACAGGCATTCGTACAAATGTATATTCATTTTAAAATGCTATAAATCTTTTTTAGATCTAGTTCGATAGCATAAAGTGTGTTTGCTTTTATATTTGTTATCATGACAGTAAATAGAGATTTAAATTTTAAAAAATCCAAAGGATTTTTAAAACATTTTAGGTTTCGCCATACATCATGCTATATATAGTATAATTGATAGCAGCGTGGCATTTTCAGAATGTATGATATTTTTTATCCTAATGTCCTTTCATACCAGTGCTGTACATTATTTGTATCAACATATAGAAACGTTCATGTTAAATGAATTCTTGAGTGTGTTTAACTAAATCTGTCTTATTAAATTGTTTATACAGTAGATAAGGAAAGGTAGATCTATGACTTGCTTTATTCAAAGCGTTTGAAGCATCTACTTAGTTCCACTTTATTAACAGATAAAAAAACAGTATCAATAGATATTTGAATTTGATGAAAAAATTACTAAAGTAAAGCTCGCGTACATTTTACGTAAGGTTGTAGTAGATCGGTAACCAAAACCGAACGTACCAAGATCTAACGTACTAAGCGCGTCCAAGTCTATTTTCGTATGCATGAAATATTTCGTATGTTATGAAATATTTGCTAAACTAGATATATGTAGATTTCACATTTCAATAGCTTTTTATTATGTTTTATCTAGATATCTAATTATAACGATCAAAACTAATCGTTGGCTAGTTATTTTCATCTGGACACTAGATCTCTTTGTTGGTGGAGTAATTGTTGATTCATATTCTGTACTCAATCTTTGTACTCCGAGATTTATGTGTTATTGGTAATTTTGTCTTATCAAAATAGATTGTGAATATTTTGGAGATTGGCCACATTGAAATACAATAATTCATTGATACTGTTAACAGTTGTATAATGTAGTGCTTTGATCGGGGGTCATATGGGTGGGGAACATATGAAACAAGAGTTCATTGAGAGCATCTATAATTTCTTTTCGATAGAACGGAATGTGGTACCAATATATGATATATACTTACCAACAGTCTCCTGTATTTCGTTTCGACAGGAAACTGTGCGTTTTTTTTTTTTAATCTTTCGATTTATTGAACGCTTGAGAATAAGTGGTGTATTGAATGAATAATCATTATCAAATTGCGATAAGGACGTGTTTTTCATCGTACATCTATATATACATAATATGATAGTTTCAATTATAATTATATTTATGTTACATTGTTATAATTAATAACATAATCTTCTCCGCATATGTATACATATGATTGTATGTATTTGTAAATATGTTGTCCTCATGAGCTGCAAGGCTTATTGGATTTTGAAAATAAAGCATATCTATAATGCATCCACTTCTGCAATACATTCACAAAAACACTACAAATAAACATGTAAACACTCAGTAGTGTACAGTTTAATGCAGTAGAACGTTAAAACAGTAACCGAGTACAACATTGTTTACAAAGCCAATGAAGCTGTTCGGGACAATTCAATGGAACGGTAATTGCTTGTAAACAATTAGCGAGTCTTCATTGTCGTCTGTTTTTGACGTGACGTCATTTTGACCACTAGGTCGGAAATGTCACGACACGGCTCATTATATCAATAAACATAAAAAATAGAGCATTTAATTCATACTTTCTAATTTCTAATTTTATGTAACTAATCATTCAATATACATGTACATGTATATCATTGTGTTGTGTGTAATTAAATAACATGGTTTTATGTATCAAGGACTTGATTACCATATTGAAGTAATTGTTTTATAGAAACGACTTTTAGTATGTTTGTCCTATTGCGTGTTGACATTAAATATTAATATTTTGAAACACCAAAATATAATTCCCGAAAACAATGCTCTTTACATTGTATAACTATATTTCCCTTTTGGATGAGTCTATATAAAACTTAGGGTATGAAAGAAAGTTTCAAATAAATAATAACTTCAAAGATTTATTCATATATTTGGGTTTCCTCTTCAATCGGCATTGCTTAGCGACCATGTTTTACAAGTTATTTGACACATATTGAGTTTTGTTTTGTATGTTTCCGGTAGACACGTCGAACATTTAGAGCGTGAATCAAGGTATCAGTGGAACCACAGAGTGTGTGATACCAATAACCCAAGTATTTCTTATAATGATGCTAATAGTTTTCATTTGACTGTATCATGGTTTATAAAATGCTAAACTTGAATTTAATGTCCATGTATCACAGCACATTTTAAGAAGTTTATCTTCAACACATGACCTCGTACTTTGTTATCTATGGCAGACCAATGCATGTTTACTTTAAATGTATTGGGACAATCAAATAGGATGTTGTATCTCGGACAAATGAGTGTTTCATTCAATCCAGATTGTAATACTAATATATAGTTCTTGTCAATATTGTTTTAAGTTGATTTATATTTGGCTCAAGTAACTAATTTCTCAAAGCCTGATAAGTTAGTTATAAATATTAATGTATACTATAAAAATACGAACTAATCAGCTGAGTGACTATTGATGCTGTTTCAGTTACGTGATTGATAGACACTGTTTGCTGTTACATAATCTGTATACCAAATTTGCATACCGAAAATTTACACTATAACTTCGAATGCTCCTTTATAATAATTCCAACTATGTTCTTCAAAATGTCCAGAAATGCAAAATATCAAATTTTGTGTTGCAGTTTAGATATTTTCGAGGCCTTTGCAGAGAACTTGATATTCAAAATATTGAGAAAAAAGTTTTGGCTAAAAGATCGGACATTGTCTAACATCTATTATTTATAACCTACAATGGCTACTGAGCGCTTGAGTATAACGAAAATCAATGTTTTACTTTTATTTACGCTATTACACCATCGGTCGGGCATGTTATTTTTATGTATTTTGTCATAACTAAATAAAAGTGCTAATATTTCCAAAAACTAAATTATATTATGCAGAGAAGAACATAGTCATGTTACCATTTAATAGATACAATATCAGGTGGCTCATTGTCTACTTAAATTTGCTACTACCAACAAAGAACCCTGTTGAAACTAAATCATGATTTGTGGATTTATTTCCATGGATCGAACTCATGGGTTCCCTACAATAGACTGACAGGCCCCATAATGGTATATTTCACAGCTTATTTGTCTGTCACAAATTTCTCAATGCCACGATGTTCTCCGTGATATCTAAAGAACATGTTATTATATCAATGAATACCATTGGCGCCATGGACAGAGAAGATGTCAAACTTTCAGAAGAACTGGCAATTGCCTATTTGGGATGTTAAAATCATTAATGCTAGTATAAAACAACACAAATGTTTTACACAAAATTTGGATGGTAGACTATGTGATGTTCCAATGTTTAAATGTTTGAGTCAAATCATTGTGAGAAAAATCTCTAAAATTTCTAAGCATCAGTAATACAATCCAGCACAAAAACAGATACGTCTACTATACACACATGCTCATGCATTCTCTCTACATTCGGTATGATAGATATATAACCTGAGTGTAAAGTTACTGATGATACTCTACTTATATCACTTGTTGCTGAAATATCAGTATTACATAAATTAAACTGCAACTGTGTCATCATTGGACAACACTGATGATATATCGTAATATCTAGACACAAAAGTCCTGCTTGAAAGTAGAGTCAATGCCAAATGCTGTGGGTTGGTCAGGGCACAAACAAAGAATTGGTAATAGATGGCCTCATTCATGCTTTTATACAATACATTTTCAGGCCAATTTGTTTACATTCCACACAAGTACAAACATTTTAATACTCATGCAAACTTGGATTTTTTAAGTGAACATTCAACATTACGAATGTAGATTACTCTTTAATCACAACTTATTTCATAATTTACTCCTAAGTGATATCAATTTTTTTAAATATCAAACTGAAGGTGGTGACAATATATACCAGAGAGATCCAATGACAGTATTCTAGCATTATGAGTTAAAGATTTCTCACAAAAAGTTCATTCTTGAATTAAATGCAAAAATAGCCCATTTTGTGAATTATCTTTACTCTCAAGTTCAGTGTGATTAATAGATACTTTATCAATATTTCTTTAAACAATATTTTTGATGGAAAGTAATTTCTTAATCAAAGAACTGAAGGTCCTGGTAGGCGCATTCATGTACACTCATTTGCCTAAAATGGAACCTATAATCCAGAAAAGCTGTTTATATCGGGACTCTCGCCATTCCACAATTGATATATCCCTGACAAATCAGCCATTATACTCATTAAATATATAATTAAATCAGAGGACTTTATAAGTACTATGTTATCTTCTCGAGATGATGAATATGGCAATACTTTGAGTAGACTATCCAGTTGTTGATGATAGCAATGAGATGCTAAAGAGCCCAAACACCTTCCCGAGGTCAATATTTCATGAACTGAAGCTATCAGGTTGTTTCAGGAGGGTAGCTATTCTTTAGTTGCCTCTCTTACGGTTTTGTCGTAAACATTGATATGGTAGGTAAATATCCGAGGAGCTTTTATAATCATAATTATAATCAACAAGCAAAAAAGGCAAATCCCTCACAAAAATTCCAGATTTTACAGTAAATTATGTTTCTATTTGGTTAGTACTTTGATAAATTTCTAAATATATAATTGTAAACAGAATACAATTTAAAGCATCCTTCAGTGTTTAGTTAATATATCCTAATGGGTTCAATCAACTTTATTATAGTGTAATAGTTTCTTTTTTTTAATATCACACCTCTCCCAATTTTTAATATCACACCTCTCCCAATTGCTTAATATCACACCTCTCCCAATTTTTTAATATAACACCCTTCCCATTTTTTTAATATTGCACCCCTCCAATGTTTTAATACCACACCTCTCCATTTTTTTAATATTACACCCCTACCATTATTTAATATCAAACCCCTCCCATTTGTTAATATAACACTTCTCCAATTACTTAATATCACACCCCTCCCATATTTTAATATCTCACCTCTCCCATTTGTTAATATCACGCCCCTTCTATTTTTAAATATCACACCCTCCCATTTTTTTTATATCACACCTCTCCCAATTGCTTAATATCATACCTCTCCCAATTTTTTAATATAACACCCTTCCCATTTTTTTAATATCGCACCCCTCCAATGTTTTAATACCACACCTCTCCATTGTTTTAATATTACACCCTTACCATTATTTAATATCAAACCCCTCCCATTTGTTAATATAACACCTCTCCAATTACTTAATATCAAACCCCTCCCATATTTTAATATCTCACCTCCCCCAATTTTTAATATCGCACCCCTCCTATTTTTAAATATCACACCCCTCCCATTTTTTTAATATCACACCTCTCTCATTGTTTTATATCACACTTCTCCAATTGTTTAATATCACACCTCTCCCATTTTTTAATATGACACCCCTCCAATTTTTTATATCAAACCCCTCCCATTTTTTAATATCACACCTATCCAATGTTTTAATATCACACTTCTCCCATTTTTTAATATCATACCCCTCAAATTCTTTAATATCAAAACCCTCCCATTTTGTAACATCACACCTTTCCCAATTTTTAATATCACACCTCTCCAAATTTTTAATATCATACCCTTCCCATTTTTAATATCACACCTCTCCAATTTGTTAATATCACACCCCTCCCATTGTTTAATATCACACCTCTCCCATTTTTTAATATCACACCTCTCCCATTTTTTAATAATAACACCTCTCCCCTTTTTTAAAATCACACCCCTCCCATTTTTTAATATCAAACCCCTCCCATTTTTTAATATCACACCCCTGCCACTTTTTGGTATCACACTTCTCTCACATTTTACAATATTCCTTACATTCTTTATCATATTGTACCCCTCCCACTTTACTACACCACAACCTACCCACGATTTCATGTCAAAGCCCTCCCTCTTTGTTTTTCACATCCCTACCATGTTTTAATAATGTTGAATTACTTCTGCAACTCTTTTTATATTGTACCTCGCCCACTTTAACATAAGGTTCCCCCTCCCCCCTACTTTTTGAAATATCATACCTCTCCAAACTTTTTTGTCATAACCCTTACTGTTTGTATATCATTTTTAACCAGCGCGTCTAAGCGTTTTATATGTACCTTTAAACTATCATAAACTATGGCTGTACATCTGTTATCTTCTTATGTGAATGATGTCTCGTTCACTTATTATAAATGTGTAAAAGTTTACACAAATGTTTCAATAGGTTATTTACAGTAAAAAGCTACAATTTAAATCCAGATTATTTTGTAAGAGTAAAACAAACCAATATGTGTACTTCATGCATGATCAAAAGTACACAATTTTTATGTAGGCAAGTTTTTCATCGGCTGCATACTTCACATTTTGCTTTCAACTACGTTTATGTATCAATTAATAACTATCGCAAAATACACCTGTTCTATGGTTATGTCACTGGAGTGTGAAAAAAACAGTGTAAAAAGGATTATAAAAGACAAAATTTGTGTCATTTCTATAATTAAAGGGTGATAACTCATTAGTGACTCAAGCAATGTGACTGGTTATCGAACTTGTTCAAGAAATTATGCCCATACACATTCTGACCAAATTTGGAGATGATTAGACAAATGCTTCTTAAATTAGATAGTAGTACATGTAGTAGTTTTTTGTTTATAAGGTCATCAATCACCATGTACAAATAGGTACTTAACGGTATTTTTGTTTACCCTGACATGTACCCCACATGTCGTTAAATTGGTTTAAGAATCTAAAAGGGTAAATTTGTCTCGTTGATAACTTATTTACAAGCCTATACCAAACAATTTGTATCCAAAGATAGACAATGAGATAAAAAATGGTTGTATTTTCTATTAATTTTGTAAATTAGCCAATCTATAGAGAGCTTGTCCTGAAAAGGACAGTTTGTCGACAATGGCGACATGTCCTTAAAATGTTATTGATCGGACAATACCTATTTTAGGTAATTTCTATAATCTAAGGTGATAACTCTCAAGTGACTCAAGCGATATGGCTGGCTATCAAACTTGTCAGAGTTATTGTGCCCATACACATTCTGCCCGCAATTGATGATGATTGGATAAAAGCTTCTAAAGTTATTGATCGGACAACTTACTGAACGCCGCCCACCTGTACACCACAGGTAAAACTATAATACGTCCCATTCAGGGCGTACAAATACGGACTATAGGTAGTGTAGTTTAAATCAAACTAGACTGTCTTTAACAATAACAGTAATAGTAGGGTTAAGGCAAACATGAAATCGTGTCTATCGAGCAATGTACAAAAGTTGTCATTACGCAACATAAATTCAGCAAGATTTGCTTGTATAATAAAACACTTATTCTTTGGCGAGATGACACGCTGATAAACCAATGTGTAAATGTGACATATATAAATCAGACTATATCTTTAACAAGCTATTTAAAGTCAGTCACATGACGGAAGTAAACACTTATCAATCGGGTTGTTATACAAATAATATATTCAAGATGGCTGCGAGAAAGGACAGTGAAAATGTAACTCATTCTCAAAAGAATGCTGGTGATGCCTTTTTTGACTTGTGCTGTTCTCCTTGTGCTAAGAAGAAATTAAATAAACAAGCAGTGAAGTACTGCACGACGTGCAAGGACTATTTTTGTGCCAGCTGTGCTGAAAGTCATAACATGTTCAAGGCAATGTCAAATCATGTGTTGATTGAACCACACACCAGCAGATCAACTTCAAGTAAAACAGGAACTAAGTTTGATGCAATCCCGACACAGCTGTGTAAAAATCATCGTACTGAAGTTGTTAACATGTACTGCCGTAGTGAAGACACGGTAGGATGCTCCGTCTGCTTCTTGTATGAACACAGGTATGTATACTTATGTAATACATTTTTTTGTATTTTAAGTGAACCACAATTTCTCATTATAATACTAGTATGCATTATAAAACAGAGATACATTTACTGACAAGGGCATTAGTGCGGGAGAAGTGCAATTAAATTTTGTTATTAGTGATGTTATTGTACTTGTTCAAAATCTTGGTCAAACCATTTTAGGGCTGCCATTATATAAATGCAGAATTGCACAACGGTATAAGAAAATGAATTGTTAACTACCGTTCCTAGAAAGCATAGTAATGGAGTGTAGAGCGTCAGACTCGTAACCTGTAGGTCATGAGTTCAAATCTTGCATTGAGCTTCAACCGTAGATTACCTCATTCCTCAATTTGGCGAAGGTATTGGTTTGAAAACGGGGAAGCAATTATTGATAGCGATAAGTAAAAGATGTTCTAACTTCTTTTGATATTAAAGTAGAATAAATATTTTTTTAATTATTAACTTGATCAATAGTATCATGTTGCATGAATGTGGTCACACAAAGGCTATTACTAAATAAAAAGCTAGTATATCTTTACATTGATAAAACTTGGGTATAGATAGTTTAAACAGCCAATACCTTCACTTGAAATGTTTTCTAATTGAATGCAAGTTTACAGATTTACTGTCCTTATTTTAATCATATGAATTTGTCAAATGGAGTTTAAAGGAATAGTGAAGTGTTTACGTTAACAACTAGGGGTGTCATGATATATTGATTACTGTACCTGGGTACATTAAATATGCAGACAAACTACATGTATATTGAAGTGAACAGACTGGTTTGTGAAATTGTCTCGTGAAGATCTTTGATTTATCTAGTCAACAAATCCTATGACTCAAAATTTGAAATGATTACTCTTATGGGAACCATGTTTATATAATGTTATCCTATTAATAACTTGAAAGTAGGTACTTAAGTTTCTACGGACAGGATTTTGTACTCAAGTACAGAAATATTGGGATTTTATCCGCCATAGCGATTTCGTCTGCTTATGCAAAACTGAGTTGGAGAATGTTCGTTCAATTTTTAACGTTTCCATATTTCAGAATGATGTTGAAGTTGTTACTTCTATCTAATCATATGATATTCAGTCTCATTTACTCAACCAAAAGCAAAATAAAATCTCAATAAATGTTGTATTTTATTTTTGATCAATATTGATAATAAGAAAATCATTTCCAGGTCCTGTGATGACATCCACTACATACCAGAGTATATACAATCAAATTTCCCTACAAAACAATTCAAACAAATCAACAGTGATTTAACACAAGCGATCAAAGCCATGACAATACTAAAGACACAGCATGACAGATTGGACGAACATCAGGATAAATGCAAAGCCACATGTAAGCGAGAAATACAGAAGTACAGAGCGGAAATAAATCGTATCATTGACAAGATAGAAGCAGCCACACTGGCAGAACTTGATGCTACACATAAATACACAAAAAAGAAGACTGGAGACACGAATCACAACATACACGACATCCATGACGAAATGATAAGGTTCAAGTCTCTGACCAAAGTAATGACTCTCAGAAATTTGTCATTGCTAAGCTGAGTCAATGTTTGATGAGGCAAGGGCAAGAACTGCAAACAGAATTAACCCATAATCAAACAACTCAACTGACATTTAGAACAAATACTGACATATTGACTTTCCTGTTGAGTGTTGTTACATTAGGATTGCTGAGCCCTCCACTGGTACAAGATTCATCACTACCAACAGCTACTAGCAGCAGTAAACAACCAAAGGCAATACATGTCACTACAAGTCTATCAGCATCCGGTGATGACAGAAACACCAAGAAAATCGCAGCACAACAACAAGATACTATGACAGCTATAAAACCACAGAAACAAAGCCTTTATAAAATACTGAGTAAATCAACGTATAACATAAAACAACAAGATGACAAGAAAACATGGAATACATGTATATGGTCATCCTGTATTTTAGACAATGGTAATATCTTGTTGGCTGATTATGACATTAATAAGTTAAAATTAGTCGATAGTAGAACATATACAGTCAGAGCATCATTAGTACTGGATGCCAATCTATGGTCAGTATGTAGAGTAAGTAGTACAGAAGCAGTGGTATCTCTGTATAATAATACAATACAGTTTGTATCTACATGTGATAAACTTGTACCCATACGTTCACTTAGTGTGAAACATATGTGTAGATGTATTGCCGTCATAAGAGATAAGATGTATGTATGTGATAATACAACTGTATATATCTATACATTGAATGGTAAACTTGTACAGACCATTAGTAAGGATAAATCAGGAAATGATATATTCTCATATATCTGGAATATTACTGCGAGTGATGATGAGAAAATGATACATGTAGGTGACTGGAATAATGGTGTGATTACATTGAATACTGATGGAACTGTTGTATGGAGATATTCTGGTACAGCACTAAGTAAGGCATGTGGAGTATGTACTGATGGGAATGGTAATGTGATTGTATGTGGTTTGGGTTCACACAATATAATACAACTAGCACCAGATGGACAACACATGGGAGAGATTGCTACAAGTACTGATGATATGTCTTGTCCAACAACAGTGTGCTATGATAGAAACAACCACAAACTGATTGTAGGATCTAGCAACAACAATATAACAGTATTTACTGTACAGTAACAAACGAGTTGAACACAAATCAAGCAATGCTTTATAAAACAAAAATAAAACAAATATCAAATCACCTTTAAAACTAACGTTTAATAATAAAACATGAATAGTGATATAGCCATACATGAGAAACAAGAAATGTATCATAAAGGAGCACAGCAACCGTACAGTAATCATAAATTTATCTCAATCAATATAAACATGTACAGAGCAAACAGATAAACTTTTTTCTCCAATAAATACAAAAATCTATGCAAATAATAAAAGAAATAGTAAGTTCACAATTAGAACTGAAGAATGATGCAATTATGTGTGTGTGATTTGATTATTGACTTAAAATATTGACACATTCAGGAAGATATGGTGTTATAAATGAAGTCGTCTTAATTAATGAAGAACGATGGCATCATGTGTGTGGTGGTCTGATTATTGAGTTAAATATGGAAGAAAAATAAAAGACCAATACCGGAAGATACGGTCTTATTAATTAGGGGGTCTGAATTTCAAATTGACCCTTAACTGAGATTTTGCTATATTCGGCCATTGAAATCGATATTGACACACCACATCTAGGATAATATCATAAATGTACGGTTTTGTGAATATGATAGGAGTGGAATTCTACTAAAATATTTTAATTATCTGTAAAGATATGTTTATATTATGTTATTATGATTATATTAGATCATAATACGTGTCATTATATCAGAATTATGTTTGCAAATTGTTATTTAAAGAGGATAATTTGATGAGTTGAAATGAAATATATTATGTTAATAACTTGTGCTGAACATGATAAATGGATATGTCTGCAGTTACATTTTTCTTTTATATTTGTGATTTGTGTATATTTAGAGAATCTAGACTTTATATATATAGTGGTATGCTTTAACGTTTTCATGGGATGATGTCTTTAAAATTGTAATTGGCTACATGTACCAAAAATATAAACAGTGATTGTATATACTATATATCAATAAACATAAAACATAGAGCGTTTAATTCATACTTTCAAATTTCAATTTTTTGCATTATGTAAATAATCATTCAACGTAGTATCTGGAAAAAATAAAATTAACACGACGACTAACACTACGGTCAACTAGGGACTACTAGAGTTGGACTACGTTTGAATTATGTTCATAGTACGGTTAACTAGGGCCAACTAATAAGAAATGTCGATTTTAGGAGTTCATGACCTCGTTTCCTCTTCCTTGGCGGCATGGCATAATTAGTTGAACAGCAATGTTGGCTCGTCAACATCCAAAAGCATAATGACCGTGGCTAACCCGTACTGCGCAGGCGCAGCAACGACGTTTTGCCGTAGCTCAACGCAGTTGACCCTAGTTTACCGTAGCTGTGCGTACTTAAAACGTAGATTATACGTAGTGTAACGTAGTTACCCGTAGTTAGACGTAGTTATACCCTAGTTAATCCTAGTCACTTTGCTCGTAGTTCAATGTAGTTGACCGTACTTACACGTAGTTGAACCTACTTAGACTTTCTATATTTCCTCTTTTTGCCAATTGTGAACCTACTTCGAACCTACTTCAACCTAATTGACCGTAGTTACACTACGGTGGACTACGTTTGAAGTGAACTACGGTCAACTACGTGCATGACCGTTAATGTGACCATGGCTTAAAACTTAGGGTGTGAAAGATTGATTTCAATAAATATTTATTGATCAATGTACTTCAAAGATTTATTCATTTATTTGTATCTACTTTTCAATAGGCATTGCTTAGCAACCTTGATTTACCAGATGCCTTTTTGACACCTTGTATACTGGTCAAATTAAACACGTATTGAGTTTTGTTGTGTAAATTCTTTGCTAAATTGACACATCTTACATTTCAAGGTATCAGTGGGACCCCCAGAGTGTGTGATACCAATATCAGTTGTCATTTGACTGTATCATGGTTTATAAAATCCATTGATAAACTCGTATTTAATGTCTATGTATCACAGCATGTTTTATGTAGATAATCTTATAAGCATGGCCTTGTACGTTGTTATCTATATCAGACCAATAGATGTTTACTTCAACTAAAGTTATTTTTGTCAATATTGTATTAAGTTGATTTAAAATTTTGCTCAAGTAACTAATTTCTCAAAGACTGTGAACTTGATTATAAATATCAATTAGGCCAAATTTGATCTGAGGCAGCTTCAGATATGTAATTGACGAACATTGTCTACAGTTACATAATCTGTATACTAAATTTGCATACAAGAAATTTACTTTAATTTATTTTAAAGTTTGTGCTGCAATTTAGATATTTTCGAATCTTTGCAGAGAAATTAATATTCAAAATAAAAATTTTTTTAATTGGCTTAGAGATCGGACATTGACTTACATCTATTATTTATGACGTGCACTGGTTATTGAGCGCTGGAGTATAATGAAAACACCTATTTTACTTTTATTTACGTTATAACACCGTTATTCTAGCATGTTATTGTTATGAATTTTGTCATTACTGAATATAAGTGTTTATTTTTGCAAAAATAAATTTATATTACGCAGAGAGGAACCAAGTCATGTTGTTTTTTACTAGATACAAATCAGGTGGCTCATCGTCTACTTAACTTTGCTGCTACCAACATGGAACCCTGTTGAATCTGAATCATGATTTGTGTATTTTATTGTCATGGATCGAACTCGTGGGTTCCCCACAATAGACTGATTGCCCCATCATGGTATATTTCACAGCTAATTTGTCTGTTACAAATTTCTGAATGCCAAAATGTTCTCCATGATGTCTAAAGAATATGTAATCATATCTATGAAAACAATAGGCGCCAAGTACAGAGAAGATGACAAACTTTCAGACGAACTGGCAATTGCCTATTTTGGATGTTAAAATAATAAATGCTAGTATAAAACAACACGACGGTTTTACATAAAATTTGGATGGTAGACTATGTGATGTTTCAATGTTTGAGTCAAATCATTTAGAGAAAAATCTACACAATTTCTAAGCATCAGTAATATAATCTAGCACAATTCTATTATGTAAACATGCTCATGCATTCTCTCTACATTCCGTATGATAGATATATAACCTGAGTGTAAAAAGTTCCTGATGATACTCTACTTATGTCACTGAAATATCAGTACTGTATACATACTGCATCACTTGACAACACTGATGATATATCTTAATATCTAGACACCTTATAGTTATACTTCTTCCGTTTTCATAGACAAAAGTGACCGTTCAGGTATACAATTCAGAATATTACTGCAAATTGTGGAAATTATCATTTAGAACCGGCGCAGTTTTTACAAACAAAGTTAATTCAGTGCTGGACTATAACTCTCTTCGTTGGGGTTTACACCCTATAGAGGTTACTTGAAAGGAGGCTATATTCCATTATCAACCATCATTGGGTATCCTTAGCAATGCAGAGTCATTAATAAGGTCTTGAATTGAAGTTGCCAGCAAATCTTTCAAAACTTTCGAAGAACGGATTGGACCAACAATAGAAATGCCACCACAAGAATATGATTATATCGTATTCGAATAGATGCAGCTCAGCAGACATAATGGGAGCAAATCACATACATTATTTGTATCTATCACTAATACTAAAGAGTTTTCATCACAAATGTTTAAAAAACACTATAAGAAGTGAAATGGATGTCCAAGGGAGGTAATTCTGCAACAACCATCACAAGCATGTCAGAGTTACCTATCCCAGCAAGTATGACAGAAAGCAGACAGGAGAAATTAAATATCTTATTTTCCTGCCTTCAAATTATGTTAATTGTATCTACCCATATAACATTATTATATATCTTATAACAAAGTATGTTTGTGATGACAGAGGTATGTGTAAAGGGAGAATGGGTAACTTTATAACGTAAATCTCTAATTATTTAACTATTGCACAGTCAGACAAGCAGACATTCAAATGGTGAAAGTCTAACAATTTCATATTATTTCTGCTAAATTTAAATTACAAATGATAGTGATTGAAAAGGTAACATCAACATTCAATTTATTCATGAATGTAAATACAATGCAGCTCTTATGATAATAATTGAAGTATTTTGAAACTTATAAGTCAAAGTACTGGTGAAGGTAAAACGTTTGCAGTGTTATCTCTAATTATCTATTTAAAGTCAGTCACTCAGACAGTCACATGACAAAAGTAAATCATTCTTTATCAACTGAGGCTAGATGGCTGCAATGAAGAACAGCGAAAACATCTCATTCTTAACGACGTGCTGATGACAAGTTTCATAGCATAGCCGCATTGTGCATGCTTTTGCTACATGATCGGTGCGCAAGCGTATCAAATCTAAAGTTTAATGTCGAGGCAAACTGTGGACAGCCGGACTTCGATTGTAAACTGGACAGTGATTTGTTGCACGCTGTAAACACTGAATTAGGAATTAGGAATGGATAAATTTGTATTTCTTAATTATGGTTCGAGTGAAGACATAAATTTCTATGATTGTGCTACACATACTTACAGACAGTTCCTAGACTTTTAATTACTAACAAAACATAGTCGCAGTTTTATGTATTTTATGGATCAAAATTACCTTTATCAATGATATGTTAATAAAAAAAAAAACACCAGTAATTAATACTTGTCTATACGTACATATATAACTGATTCAACGTACACAATGTACGGTGAGGACTACGCGATAGATATTGTCTAATCATTGTAACGACCTTGTTTTAACATATTTGATATAGTATAAAGAATTATTTAATGCATAGTAGGCACGAGATAACTGCGTAAATATCATATTGATGTACTAGTACATGTTTTCAAAAAAGAAATTTGATTTTCTGAAAGGTCAATGGACAATGCAACAATGGTACTGTGTTTTTATGTACATTTATTTACACGCTTTATTACATTTCATGTAACTATTTGTACCACGCATGCTATTATTGTTGATTAAACATGTATTCATAAACTCAAATATATGAATGGAAGTACAATTTTTATACTTGGTGTCATTATTACAAATCAGACATTAAAAAGACAAGTGTACTTCATGCATCTTTAACCCAAGGAAAATAAACTACTAAAGGTTTATTGCGGTTTTATCAAAAGGTCCATTACAGTTGAAACGATGTGTATTTGTGTTTTCCTATATGTTTGATATACTTATCGCCGTGATTGTGTTTAAATAAAATGTAAACCAGGAAGCAGCGAACGTTATATGCTGTGCAATTATTGTCTATTCAAACTTTTTTAGTATGAATTTGCAGTTGAATGACAAGGGTACGTTGACATAAGTATTCATTGAATGAGTACCCAAGGTCAGATGCATCAATTAAAAGTACTTCAGAATACTGTCATTGTGTATAGATGATTCAAAACTGTCGTTAAATCTATTCACGACTTGGCGAGTACTCGTAAATACAAAAAAAAGATATTAAGTTGTTACAGGCATACACACCATGATACAGATATGACAAGTGTCATTATCGCAATGCGTATCAGGGTAGGTTTGTATGATGAGGATAGTTCATTGTGTTATGCAAGTGGTTCGAATCAATTAGTATATTTTATTCTTCTATACATTGTATATATAAATATGATTTTCATCAATCATTTATTTCATTATTGATATTTTGTACTGAATCAATTTCCTTATTCTGATTCATTCCATTGTTTAGTTCTTCATCTTAACCAGCCATTTAAATTGAAGATCTGTATTCACATATGTGAAAGCCAACTGTGCTTAGTATTTTCGAAATTCATGTTATAAATACTACAATTGGACATGCGTAAAGGTAGGCAAACGTGGTTTATTTATTATACAATTTTATGAAATCACCATTTAAAAAGGAGTATAACTTAAGTATAAATTTGCACCACCCTAGCTCCTCTACACCCTAGCAAAATGAGAAAAAAATCCAGATATATTATGGTTGGAATTTTCAAAATAAGCAGTCGCTCACGTATTGTTTAGTATCCCTGGCCCACCGTGTCACAATGACTGCAATCAGGGAAACAATGCAAAATTAACGCAGGGCTGGTTCTCTGCATTTACTGTTCTTCAGCGAGGAACCAGAATAAAAACAAGGCAGTCAATACACTTGTTCGGTCACGAACAGCTTTCGTTCGCTGTAACTGAACGAAAGGCCGATTTGCCTGTAATAAGATAATGTATCCATATTTGTTTACGCGTTTTCGACATACACCTTTGAATCAACAGTAAATATTGTTTAAAATATTTGCATTGACCGACTGATTAAATTAATTAATAATAATACCAATTTGTATAAGGCTTGAGTGAAATCATGTCTGTCAAGCAATGTACAGCAGTTGTCAATATGCCATTTAAATTTAGCAAGATTTACTTGTTTACCAAAACAGTTATTCTTCGGTGAGTTAAAACGCTGATTAATCACATTGTACAGGTGTATATGGGTCAGATATAAAACCAGGTTATATCTCCTTGAGTTATTTATAGTAAGACATACGGTATGACAAAAGTCCAGTCCTTTATTAACTGGGTAGTTAATCACACAATTCATTCAAGATGGCTGCGAAGAAGGATAGTGAAATTTTAACAAATTCTCAAATGAATGCTGGTGACGCGTTTTTTGACTTATGCTGTTATCCTTGTGCTGAGAAGAAATTAAATAAACAAGCAGTGAAGAATTGCACGACATGCAAGGACTATTTTTGTGCCAGCTGTGTTGAATATCATAAAATGTTCAAGGCAATGTCAAATCATGTGTTGATTGAACCAATTAGCTAGATAGTCAAATTTTCCCTCGACACGAAAGGTAATACATTGCGTACACATTTGATTGCTTATAGCACTTGAAAATACCCATCTATTATAAACTCAGTAGTCACGTGATCGTGCCAACCAATGAAATTTAGTATCAGGAACGAACGATGATTTCGTAAGGTCAACTATCAAAATATACTGGGTAATACCAAAGGGGTTTGTAACAAGTTCTACTATCACTTTCACTTTGTGTTATATTTTCCGTTTAACGCAGTATAATACAGCTCGATATCTGGTTATTTGGAGCTTTGGTACTTGGAACAAAACGACAACACCCCGTTGCGAAATTCTCCGTTTTATTCCCTTTGTATATATATTACAGTTTAGACGAACACAAAGGGAAAGTGAAAGTAGAAATTGTTACAGACCCCTTTGGGTAATACAGCAGCGTGCGAATGTTACGGTAGTGGAATCAAAGCGCTGTGTGGGAGCGTACTACGCAGTGATCTCGGGGTGTCTGTAGTATAGCGTAATTGAATGACCGGCGCTCGTAACATTAAGCATTGTTTATGTTGTACAACACATTTTAACCTTCAGATTGCAACAAATTTGGAAACTTCAAGTTGCGCCGACCATCTTTTTAAAGATATTTCTTGTTTCTCCTTGTTTTATTAGTATTATTGTTATAAATAAATTAACATTGATGTTCTTTTTATAAAAATAATACAATGTAATAATTAATATTATTTTATTATGATTATTGGTGTTATTAGTATTATTTAACACGTATTGAGGGATAATATAGCATATTTATTTAAATACTGAACACTGATAAATGTCTAAAAAAATGATTATAAATGTGTGCTTACATTCAGTTTTATAAATGAATTGTTTATGTGTTGCAAACATGTTTATCTCCATGACAGGAAGAAAAGTGTCGTGGTTTTGTTTTTATTGATCTGTTATTTTTACATTTAACGTGTTTTGTTAAAAATTTAGACTATTAATTTATTTATAGAACCGGGGTTGATATTCACAAAAAATGTATGTATTAGATTATTGACTTAATCAATCATGTTTTCCGCATTTCGATAAAAGCGAGCATTTGTTTTATCAGTTAAATCAGTTCAGTCTTTACTATAGAATATACATTAAAACCTCAATAATATCAAAGTTGAATACTGAGCAAATGGACTTGAAAAGTGTGGTCTTAATATTGAGGTGATCTTACTATTGAGGTGGTCTTAAAGTGCGGTTTTACTTTATAATACATTATGTTGCTGCTAAAATAGTACATGAACAAGTGACTTGACGTTCAAGTAGTTCACTTTCCATTCGTCTGAAACCTATTTCGCAGACATAATTTTGATGTGAAAAACAGTAAAACCTCACTTAACTGTAATAAAGTATGTTGCCGCTAAACTCTTACTGGTACAATGACTAGACTTCCAAGTACATGTAGTTTTACTTTCAATTTGCTTGAAATTTCGTCTGAATTTAGTCCATTTGCACTGTTTTGCTCTTTATTTAACCTCTTTATTGATACCGCCTCTATATAAAGACCAACGTTCAAGAGTCCCAATGGTGGTATTATAGTTTTACTGTAATAAAGTATGTTGCCCCTAAAGTAATATAGGCACAGTGACTAGACGTTCAAGTACATGTAGTTTCACTTTCGGTTTGCTTTAAATTTCGTCAAAAACCTATTTCGCAGATATGGTGTGAAATATACGAAATCATTGTGCGCAAGTCTTTGGGGAAAGGAGGTGAAGATGAACAAGCAATGAACATTGATTAAAAAAGTATTTTTCTGCATGTTTTAAGGTGCAATAACTTTCAGACGAACTGGCAATTGCCTATTTTGGATGTTAAAATAATAAATGCTAGTATAAAACAACACGACGGTTTTACATAAAATTTGGATGGTAGACTATGTGATGTTTCAATGTTTGAGTCAAATCATTTAGAGAAAAATCTACACAATTTCTAAGCATCAGTAATATAATCTAGCACAATTCTATTATGTAAACATGCTCATGCATTCTCTCTACATTCCGTATGATAGATATATAACCTGAGTGTAAAAAGTTCCTGATGATACTCTACTTATGTCACTGAAATATCAGTACTGTATACATACTGCATCACTTGACAACACTGATGATATATCTTAATATCTAGACACCTTATAGTTATACTTCTTCCGTTTTCATAGACAAAAGTGACCGTTCAGGTATACAATTCAGAATATTACTGCAAATTGTGGAAATTATCATTTAGAACCGGCGCAGTCTTTACAAACAAAGTTAATTCAGTGCTGGACTATAACTCTCTTCGTTGGGGTTTACACCCTATAGAGGTTACTTGAAAGGAGGCTATATTCCATTATCAACCATCATTGGGTATCCTTAGCAATGCAGAGTCATTAATAAGGTCTTGAATTGAAGTTGCCAGCAAATCTTTCAAAACTTTCGAAGAACGGATTGGACCAACAAAAGAAATGCCACCACAAGAATATGATTATATCGTATTCGAATAGATGCAGCTCAGCAGACATAATGGGAGCAAATCACATACATTATTTGTATCTATCACTAATACTAAAGAGTTTTCATCACAAATGTTTAAAAAACACTATAAGAAGTGAAATGGATGTCCAAGGGAGGTAATTCTGCAACAACCATCACAAGCATGTCAGAGTTACCTATCCCAGCAAGTATGACAGAAAGCAGACAGGAGAAATTAAATATCTTATTTTCCTGCCTTCAAATTATGTTAATTGTATTTACCCATATAACATTATTATATATATTATAACAAAGTATGTTTGTGATGGCAGAGGTATGTGTAAAGGGAGAATGGGTAACTTTATAACGTAAATCTCTAATTATTTAACTATTGCACAGTCAGACAAGCAGACATTCAAATGGTGAAAGTCTAACAATTTCTTATTATTTCTGCTAAATTTAAATTACAAATGATAATGCTTGAAAAGGTAACATCAACATTCAATTTATTCATGAATGTAAATACAATGCAGCTCTTATGATAATAATTGAAGTATTTTGAAACTTATAAGTCAAAGTACTGGTGAAGGTAAAACGTTTGCAGTGTTATCTCTAATTATCTATTTAAAGTCAGTCACTCAGACAGTCACATGACAAAAGTAAATCATTCTTTATCAACTAAGGCTAGATGGCTGCAATGAAGAACAGCGAAAACATCTCATTCTTAACGACGTGCTGATGACAAGTTTCATAGCATAGCCGCATTGTGCATGCTTTTGCTACATGATCGGTGCGCAAGCGTATCAAATCTAAAGTTTAATGTCGAGGCAAATTGTGGACAGCCGGACTTCGATTGTAAACTGGACAGTGATTTGTTGCACGCTGTAAACACTGAATTAGGAATTAGGAATGGATAAATTTGTATTTCTTAATTATGGTTCGAGTGAAGACATAAATTTCTATGATTGTGCTACACATACTTACAGACAGTTCCTAGACTTTTAATTACTAACAAAACATAGTCGCAGTTTTATGTATTTTATGGATCAAAATTACCTTTATCAATGATATGTAAATAAAAAAAAAACACCAGTAATTAATACTTGTCTATACGTACATATATAACTGATTCAACGTACACAATGTACGGTGAGGACTACGCGATAGATATTGTCTAATCATTGTAACGACCTTGTTTTAACATATTTGATAAAGTATAAAGAATTATTTAATGCATAGTAGGCACGAGGTAACTGCGTAAATATCATATTGATGTACTAGTACATGTTTTCAAAAAAGAAATTTGATTTTCTGAAAGGTCAATGGACAATGCAACAATGGTACTGTGTTTTTATGTACATTTATTTACACGCTTTATTACATTTCATGTAACTATTTGTACCACGCATGCTATTATTGTTGATTAAACATGTATTCATAAACTCAAATATATGAATGGAAGTACAATTTTTATACTTGGTGTCATTATTACAAATCAGACATTAAAAAGACAAGTGTACTTCATGCATCTTTAACCCAAGGAAAATAAACTACTAAAGGTTTATTGCGGTTTTATCAAAAGGTCCATTACAGTTGAAACGATGTGTATTTGTGTTTTCCTATATGTTTGATATACTTATCGCCGTGATTGTGTTTAAATAAAATGTAAACCAGGAAGCAGCGAACGTTATATGCTGTGCAATTATTGTCTATTCAAACTTTTTTAGTATGAATTTGCAGTTGAATGACAAGGGTACGTTGACATAAGTATTCATTGAATGAGTACCCAAGGTCAGATGCATCAATTAAAAGTACTTCAGAATACTGTCATTGTGTATAGATGATTCAAAACTGTCGTTAAATCTATTCACGACTTGGCGAGTACTCGTAAATACAAAAAAAAGATATTAAGTTGTTACAGGCATACACACCATGATACAGATATGCCAAGTGTCATTATCGCAATGCGTATCAGGGTAGGTTTGTATGATGAGGATAGTTCATTGTGTTATGCAAGTGGTTCGAATCAATTAGTATATTTTATTCTTCTATACATTGTATATATAAATATGATTTTCATCAATCATTTATTTCATTATTGATATTTTGTACTGAATCAATTTCCTTATTCTGATTCATTCCATTGTTTAGTTCTTCATCTTAACCAGCCATTTAAATTGAAGATCTGTATTCACATATGTGAAAGCCAACTGTGCTTAGTATTTTCGAAATTCATGTTATAAATACTACAATTGGACATGCGTAAAGGTAGGCAAACGTGGTTTATTTATTATACAATTTTATGAAATCACCATTTAAAAAGGAGTATAACTTAAGTATAAATTTTCACCACCCTAGCTCCTCTACACCCTAGCAAAATGAGAAAAAAATCCAGATATATTATGGTTGGAATTTTCAAAATAAGCAGTCGCTCACGTATTGTTTAGTATCCCTGGCCCACCGTGTCACAATGACTGCAATCAGGGAAACAATGCAAAATTAACGCAGGGCTGGTTCTCTGCATTTACTGTTCTTCAGCGAGGAACCAGAATAAAAACAAGGCAGTCAATACACTTGTTCGGTCACGAACAGCTTTCGTTCGCTGTAACTGAACGCAAGGCCGATTTGCCTGTAATAAGATAATGTATCCATATTTGTTTACGCGTTTTCGACATACACCTTTGAATCAACAGTAAATATTGTTTAAAATATTTGCATTGACCGACTGATTAAATTAATTAATAATAATACCAATTTGTATAAGGCTTGAGTGAAATCATGTCTGTCAAGCAATGTACAGCAGTTGTCAATATGCCATTTAAATTTAGCAAGATTTACTTGTTTACCAAAACAGTTATTCTTCGGTGAGTTAAAACGCTGATTAATCACATTGTACAGGTGTATATGGGTCAGATATAAAACCAGGTTATATCTCCTTGAGTTATTTATAGTAAGACATACGGTATGACAAAAGTCCAGTCCTTTATTAACTGGGTAGTTAATCACACAATTCATTCAAGATGGCTGCGAAGAAGGATAGTGAAATTTTAACAAATTCTCAAATGAATGCTGGTGACGCGTTTTTTGACTTATGCTGTTATCCTTGTGCTGAGAAGAAATTAAATAAACAAGCAGTGAAGAATTGCACGACATGCAAGGACTATTTTTGTGCCAGCTGTGTTGAATATCATAAAATGTTCAAGGCAATGTCAAATCATGTGTTGATTGAACCAATTAGCTAGATAGTCAAATTTTCCCTCGACACGAAAGGTAATACATTGCGTACACATTTGATTGCTTATAGCACTTGAAAATACCCATCTATTATAAACTCAGTAGTCACGTGATCGTGCCAACCAATGAAATTTAGTATCAGGAACGAACGATGATTTCGTAAGGTCAACTATCAAAATATACTGGGTAATACCAAAGGGGTTTGTAACAAGTTCTACTTTCACTTTCACTTTGTGTTATATTTTCCGTTTAACGCAGTATAATACAGCTCGATATCTGGTTATTTGGAGCTTTGGTACTTGGAACAAAACGACAACACCCCGTTGCGAAATTCTCCGTTTTATTCCCTTTGTATATATATTACAGTTTAGACGAACACAAAGGGAAAGTGAAAGTAGAAATTGTTACAGACCCCTTTGGGTAATACAGCAGCGTGCGAATGTTACGGTAGTGGAATCAAAGCGCTGTGTGGGAGCGTACTACGCAGTGATCTCGGGGTGTCTGTAGTATAGCGTAATTGAATGACCGGCGCTCGTAACATTAAGCATTGTTTATGTTGTACAACACATTTTAACCTTCAGATTGCAACAAATTTGGAAACTTCAAGTTGCGCCGACCATCTTTTTAAAGATATTTCTTGTTTCTCCTTGTTTTATTAGTATTATTGTTATAAATAAATTAACATTGATGTTCTTTTTATAATAATAATACAATGTAATAATTAATATTATTTTATTATGATTATTGGTGTTATTAGTATTATTTAACACGTATTGAAGGATAATATAGCATATTTTTTTAAATACTGAACACTGATAAATGTCTAAAAAAATGATTATAAATGTGTGCTTACATTCAGTTTTATAAATGAATTGTTTATGTGTTGCAAACATGTTTATCTCCATGACAGGAAGAAAAGTGTCGTGGTTTTGTTTTTATTGATCTGTTATTTTTACATTTAACGTGTTTTGTTAAAAATTTAGACTATTAATTTATTTATAGAACCGGGGTTGATATTCACAAAAAATGTATGTATTAGATTATTGACTTAATCAATCAAGTTTTCCGCATTTCGATAAAAGCGAGCATTTGTTTTATCAGTTAAATCAGTTCAGTCTTTACTATAGAATATACATTAAAACCTCAATAATATCAAAGTTGAATACTGAGCAAATGGACTTGAAAAGTGTGGTCTTAATATTGAGGTGATCTTTCTATTGAGGTGGTCTTAAAGTGCGGTTTTACTTTATAATACATTATGTTGCTGCTAAAATAGTACATGAACAAGTGACTTGACGTTCAAGTAGTTCACTTTCCATTCGTCTGAAACCAATTTTGCAGACATAATTTTGATGTGAAATACAGTAAAACCTCACTTAACGACCACCTAAATAGTAAGACCATCTCAATATTAAGAACACAATTTTCACAGTCCAAATGGTGGTCTCATTATTGAGGTTTTACTGTAATAAAGTATGTTGCCGCTAAACTCTTACTGGTACAATGACTAGACTTCCAAGTACATGTAGTTTTACTTTCAATTTGCTTGAAATTTCGTCTGAATTTAGTCCATTTGCACTGTTTTGCTCTTTATTTAACCTCTTTATTGATACCGCCTCTATATAAAGACCAACGTTCAAGAGTCCCAATGGTGGTATTATAGTTTTACTGTAATAAAGTATGTTGCCCCTAAAGTAATATAGGCACAGTGACTAGACGTTCAAGTACATGTAGTTTCACTTTCGGTTTGCTTTAAATTTCGTCAAAAACCTATTTCGCAGATATGGTGTGAAATATACGAAATCATTGTGCGCAAGTCTTTGGGGAAAGGAGGTGAAGATGAACAAGCAATGAACATTGATTAAAAAAGTATTTTTCTGCATGTTTTAAGGTGCAATAATTTTCGAAAAGTTAAACACGCATTTCCCCTATTGTAATCGGCTAAACCACGTGGCTAACGTTAACGCAAGTGGGCGGTTATAATATACATGCATGTAAAACCGTTGTGCAAATCATAGCTACGCAATAGTTGTTCAGTGTAGACCTACTATTCAAATACGGGACAAACGGGAAGTTTAAAATATCATTGAAATAACTTTGGTTGAGGGGAGATTTAACTTAAAGTATTCAAGTTCAATGTATATATTTAGGTATGCATTAATTGAAGTGCGATTTAAACTTGTGCGGTGCACCTCTCTAGATATTGGAGGAAAACAAATCTACAACAACAACAGCAACATCAAATGGCGGCAGAGGAAGGCTCAGATAGTTTCAGAGAATATAATGACAATGGGTCTGATGTTTTGTTTGACTATATATGCAGCGTGTGTGCTTCTACGAAAAAGGAAAAGGAGGCAGTGAAGTATTGTATTGAATGCAAGGGGTACTGTTGTCTTTCATGCGTGCAGACTCATGCTTCGTTTCCAACACTTAAAGGACACAATCTTGTCGAAACTTCGAATTTGCATTCTCTCGGTATAGCACCCGGACCGTCCGGTACTGTCCCGGCATCATCGTCGGCTCCGACTGAAAGATGTTCCGTTCACCCAACCGAGATCGTTGACAAATACTGCGGGAAACATGATGTCGTTGGATGTTCAACTTGTATGTCCACTGATCATAGGTAGGCATTTCTTCCACAGCATGAACGCTAGAAATGTATTTCCAGTAAAAATGTATATCATACAAATGGCTGAAATTAGAGCTCGCATTATAATTAGCGCCTTAGCTAGTACTAAATTTGATCCCTATTACCGAACATAACTTCTAAACACGAAGGGAGGTGATTGCTGCAAAAGCGGGTTCGTCACCACCGCCAAGGGTTTAGCAGATCTGTTCAGGGATTAACTAAAGAAAAGAGACACATACATAAAAGTTACATTTTCACTGAAATGTAAAGATTTTCATAGATCATGTGTGCATAATAAGTTTTTTTTGAAACCCATTATTTGTTGTTTTTATTCTGTAAAACTACTCATTTGAAATGCTTTAAACAATAACCGCTCCTCACACTTAAATTAAAGCACAAAAGTGCTGTGGGACGGTACCACTCGTCTATGTAGCCTAGCTGGCAATTCGTAGTATACAAGTTTCCGTTTTGTAACTGAACAGTTATATAATACATAGTACAGACATTAATAGGCCTTCCTGCTTTAAATACTGTTAGATTTAACACAATACACAATAAATGACCTCCGCACTGCGTATAAGAATGTTTAGTTTAAATTTACCATTCGTTGCAATTCCTATTTAAATGTATACTTTTATCAGAACTTAGGAAATGAGATTTCTTTTTTTGACACGAAGACGCACATTATAAGGATTGTTCGTAATTACAGGCAAGCCTACAAGTAGCCTACAACAGAAAGTTTATATACCAAATATTTGACCATTTTCATATACAGTAAACACCTCAATAATAAGTTCACCGTTCACACCCTTGAAAGTTGGTTTTATTATTGAGATGGTCTTAATATTGAGCTAAACAGAGTTCTAAAATGTTTTGAAAATTGTGATCTTAGTTTCGAGGTGTGGTCTTATTATTGAGGTGGTATTTAAGTGATGTTTTACTATACATTCATCGCATAGTGGAAGTGATATATTTCTTAGGATTGGTCGACGGAAAAAATCAGAAATAAATGGTCAATCCTTTGTTTTATTACACTTGGATTTTATCGTATGAACTTTGGTTCTCTATGTCCATGTTATGTACATGTATAATTATGTGTATTTATGATAACAACATTTTACTTTGAACTAAATTTTGTTCAATATCAAGTTTGTTATCAACGAGTATATCCCGGTGCATAATACGCAATAATTTGCTTGTCATTCATCTCGACTTTGATTTATGATAAAATCAAACAAACATAGCGTCTGGAACACAGAGAGGAAACTATCCCTCCGCATATAATTAAACGAAGGAAGACCATGTAACAATTAATTAAGCCTTCCGCATTACAAACTCTACCCATTGCAACCTAGCAAATAAGCAATTTTACGTAAAATATTATGAACTCTCAAGCGCATTTCTATACAGTCAATTCGCATGTGTTCCTCTTGAGATTGTTGATGTTAAACTTTACATATGTAGTGTGTTACGTATCCTTGTGATTTACAAGTAACCATTTACATTGTCATTCTCGACAGCTCTCGGGCATTTCCGTACCACTTCGTTACTCGGATAACACCTTCTAGTGTATGTAAGGCGGAGCACTATGTAGCAAAACTCAACATTTTGTGCGGTTAAGAAATAGTTCTCGTAAAACGGATTTATAATTTCAGTAACTTCGATAATTTCACGTAAGAGATGGATTATCGTTGTCATTTCTAGTTAAAAACTCACATATTTCAGTCTTCATATAGCTTAAATATTACATTCATCAGCACTCCAGCGTTCATGCCGCCATCTTGTTTTCATGACATTCGAATGGTATTTCCGAAAGTAGTGCCTAACGTACATCCGAGGCACTTGACGTAGTTGGCCGAGGATTTCCGAATGTCACATTGTATGAGAAATGTCCTGCTCCACTTCTGTTTTATCATCTCAAACAGCAAAACCTGTTACAATACAGTATACATTGGGCACTGTCTTATCTTAAATGCAATATTTAAAAAGATACCTGACCAGTTGCTAAAGATGTTTTTGTTTCAGCAATAAATTAAATGTTTGTGTACAATTTAAAAATGAAAGGACTGACGTTCCTGAGAGGCGCTTCAAAGGCAAGATTGCACCGTTTCCATATAATCGCATTAGAAATTAACACGCGACTATTCGGGTAAACTCACAAACCAAAAATGACAAAAATAATCCAGAAAAGCCGTTTATATCAAGACTGCCTTTCTACAATTGATATATCTCTGATAAATCAGTCATTATACTCATCGACTCTATAATAGAATCAGAGGAATGTTCATGTACTATTTTCTTGAGACGATGTATGGATGGCAGTACTTCGAGTAGAACTTCCGGTTGAAACGCTGATAGCTAAGAGACGCTAAAGCGCCTCAAAAACCTTGCAATAAATATTCCTTAAAACAAATATGATTTGTCTATTTCAAACATTTATGTCCGATGTTTATCTCTTTATTTGAAGCAAATGATATTACATGTTTTAAAATTCAAAATTTGAAACAGTTTATGTAATATTTCAGGACATGCACAGACGTTCACTCAATTCCTGATACTATTAACTGTCTGTACAAGAAGTCTGATGTCGACAAAACCAAAGCTGAAGTACAAGTTAGTAAAGATAATGTGGCTAATATCAGCGAGAAGAATGAAGAGTTCATGAAAACGTTAGATGTGGTTAAGAAGAAAGCTGAAGAAAATTTGGAAACATTTACTGAACGTATGAAAACTGCTTTAGATGGCTTTAAAGATGAAAGCCAATCAAAGATTGCAATTGAACATAAGGACCAGCGAGAGGAAATGAAAACAGAGAAAGATAAGGCTGTGAATGTAATGAAATCTATCGAAACAACCGTAGAGAAGATGGAAAGAGCCAGAGGAAATATTGCTCAGGAATTTGTCTGCATGAAGCTGGCACAAACGAAGATTAGAGAGTTGAAGTCATTAGACCATCAACTCCAGAATAAAAGCGGCGATGGAGATAAACTTAAATCCAACCATTATGCTGACACATTCATAGAATACTTTAAGAATTTACAAATCAGTGCCGAGAATGAGAAGACGCCAGAAAAAGTTACGTCAGACAGAAGCAGTTTGTACACGGTTAAACAAAGGAAAGACATAAATGTGCGATTGCCAGATGATGGCAGCCGTTGCTGCATACAGGGTTCCTGTGTAACACGGTCTGGCTCACTGTTGTTAGTAGATAGTAACAATCATAAACTTAAAAGGGTTGACCTTACCAGTCTGTCTGTGGTAGACCATTGTACTGTTAATCGCCCAGAAGATGTTTGCTGCGTAAGCGAAACCGAGGCTGCCGTTGCTTGTTATACAAGTTCGGTGAGATTCGTCTCGCTGGACAATCAGCTGACACCTACCAGAACATTGAAGTTGGATCAGTTTTGCTGCGGCATCGCTTGTACAGACGGGAAGCTCTTCATAACTGACTGGAACAAGTCAGTCTTTGTGTATGATATGAATGGTTTAAAACTACAAGCCATTCCTCAAGATGATTTAGAGAATGCTCTATTCTGTGAAACACGCAAGTTAGCATTCGGTGGTAACAACAACAGACTATACGTTTGCGACGGCGAAGCCAACGGTGGTGTAGTTATCCTAGATGCGGAAGGAAAGAATATTGGCACAGTAAAGGATGCGACCGTAGAAGGAACATACGGGGTGTGTGAGGATGGAAGAGGAAATATGTTTGTGTGTGGACATTTTTCTCACAATGTGGTACAGATCGGTAATTGTGGAACAAAGGTTGGCGAGGTTTTGAACAAATCTAGTGGAATATATTCACCCATATCACTTTGTTTTGATTATAACACAAACATATTAATTGTAACAAGCCAGGCTGATGAAGTTGCAATGTTTGAGCTTCAATAACAAAAAATTGCGATTTGGAAACAATCCCTTTCCCCTGTGCAATTGTTTCACTTTAAATAGTGTTAATATTTTCACCATAGTTTCAGCCTATTGTTGTCAGCTGTCTTGACTTGTCCTGTGATATTTTCCATCCATTTATCACCCCCCCCCCCCTCATTGGCCTCATTGATTTTCCTTGTTATCCCTTGTGCTTATATATGTTCCAATGCCTTCTGTTTTATGGATTGGTGTTTTCCCGGAGGTTTGTGTGGAGAGGCACTGTCTTATGTAAGTGGCGTTCCCTGTAGCACTTTATTCTCTCTCCCCCATACACATAATTTATATTGTTATTTTCCGTCTTGTATGATGTGTTCTGGCATCCATCGCCACAATCTCGACATTTTGTGTCATTTACCGCTCGACTTAATCGTTCATCAAGACAACTTCACAAAAATATTGACTATACTTAAAAATGATCAGCTCACAATCTAATATAACACAGTGTATTCCGGGCCAACGAAAAAAGGATATAATCGCTGTTATCAAATTCTACATTGCAACATTCAGATAAGCTGGGTAGGATTTTGTTGTGCAATCTATCACAAACTAGACGGATATCAGATAAAGTCACCATATACAAATGGTTGTGATACAAATCATGACTTTGTGAATTTAAATCAAGGTGACCCCGAAGTACTGCCAAACCTGTTTTATGCAGTTACTCAAGGGATACATCAAAGTGGCAGTTGAAAGCAGGTGGCTGTTTAATACCAGTGTATTATATATTATCCAGATTACATTATTTGAAACAGGTTGCATACTAGGTTTTGCGTTTCATTCAGAAGACCACTAACACAAGTACAACTGTGTCTGCTTTTACTAGTTCACCATCATCAGAAACCCACCTTTGCTCATCGTGTCATGTTTTGTTTTTGACATACGTGTATTGAGTGCAAGTTTACCCCCCCCCCCCGGTTTATCTTGCGCCTGTTTAACTTTTTGTATTTGTTCACATGTAAAAAACTTTTGATATCCCCTTGTACTTTGTGCTCTTTGTATGTGCCATTTGCTGCTCCACGTCTTCATTCATATTTTTATTTTTGCATGTCTCGTTGGCTTTCGATGTGGTTTGCATACTAAAAGTGTAAGATACATTTCATGTGCGACTACTATATTTATTTTACACATTTAATGTAACCTCGTTTTCTGATAAGGCATTTAGAAACATTATAAGTCCTCTTTGATTTTCCTAAGTTATCCCTTATGGTCGGCCATGCCATTCATTGCGCACCTGTTCCCATGCGTATTACTATATTATATAATATAATAGATTACGCTATATGATTGTTGTTTCTGTTTATGTTATGAATGTGTTTTGTATTTCCCTTTCCCCTATGCAAATCTGTCACTTCATACAGTGTTCAGATTGTTTCTTGCCCATGTTTGGCCTATTAAGGCCAGTTGGCTTGACTTGTCCGGTGATCTTTTCCATCCATTAATTCCCACCTCCCCTTCCCTTACTATCCACTTTGATTCTCCTAGTTATTCCTTGTGGTCTGCTGGGCAATTCCTTGCGCCTCAGTTCCTTAATATGTGTACCGTTTGACCTCCTTTAGTACCTTATGTTTTGTGGATTGTTGTTTTTTTCCGGAGATCTGCGTGTGGAGGCATTGTCTTATGTATGTGGCTTTCCCTGTAGTTACGTATTCTCTCTCTTTTAACCCTTGCGCCTCCTCAATTCTGATTTTTAGTGGACTTTTGTTTTCCCAGAGATCTGCGTGGAGAGGCATTGTCTTATGTATGAGGCGTTCCCTGTTGTAACTTATTCTCTCTCTATTCAAGTCAGACATTTTACTTTGACTCCTATGTTATTATAACGATATAGATTTTTTTTTAAATGTACAGAGGGAAACAAAAATCATTCAGACAGAATTCCATTTGTTAAGATTAGACGAAAACAAAATACTGGTAAAAAGTGAATTTCACAAATTTTACGTCCAAGTGTGAGTTTCAGACTAGAAGTGTTTGTGATAGAGAGCAAAGAGATGTGCATATTTCGCACCTACTCATGGTTGCCTTATCAACGAGTCAATTACACGTGAATGCCTTTATGTTTAAGCGCTCATTCTCAGCCATTTCTATTTGCATCATCTCACCCAGTCAGAACCAAAGCTATTGTGTTCTGTGGAGATCAGTATGCTCAGTTAAGTGATTGGGTTATGCAATATGAAAACTTATATACAATAAAATCACCTATATATGCATTATTGTAATGTTCCGTTAAAGTGCAATCCATGTCAATGAATATATTGTCTTGATAATGTGCTTTCCAAAAAAATAATTTGCGTATTTGTTTGTATTAAAGTGAACATGTATTTTTCTTTCTTTATTAAATGTTGTTAATAGTATGTGGTGCATCGATGCATTTGCTTGTCAATCAGTTACTTGCGTATTCATTTGTATAATAGTGAACAATGTTTTTTTCTTGCTTTATTAAATGCTAATTTACGCCTTAAGTCATTTAACATGTGTTGGAGGCGATGTCTACATTCAAGCTAATATTGTGCAGTCACACCGTGATACCACGCCCTAGACACGTAACATGACGCCACACCCATCTACATGCAATCCAGTCCTAGTACACGGACTGCCCTTATAATACGGAACATATGCATAGAAGCTGCTAGTACCATCTTGATGACTGCAGGTTGCGGCCAGGGATCGAAACGCGACATTGTGCATCAAGATTGAGCATTCCACTACAAAGCCACCAAATGATATTGAATTGTTTAAAGAATGTTTTAGAAATCAATGGTAATGACTGTAATATTTGTTTGAACAAATAAAAAATGTTATCACCCAACAAAGGTCTTACTGTGTATTATTAAGAAACTATGATAACCTAAAACTCATCAGGTAGGCCTACATATCAACAGTCATACATATAAAACAAGGTTCAAGCACCCTAGGGTAAACATTTGATATGTTACGTCATTTTAACAAATACTATAGCAGACACTTGAAATGTTGGTGTAATGATGGAATTGTTGACACTCTAAATGTTGAAAAATGTCGCTATTTCAATTGATAATCGCAAAAGAGAAGGATTTTTCAAGATGGGAGGTGAAATAAATACAACAATAAACAAACTGTGACATACAAAAAAGTATTTTATTTTCTGAAAAAGGTTTGACAAAATAAAACCAAAACAACAATATCACATATTTATAGTAATAAAGATATAAAACGAATAAATAACAGTTAATAGAATAGTCACAATAATTTACTCTGGGTCATTCAATGGAGCAAAAGTGAGATAAAGTTGCACAGGGAGGGGTCTAACACACGCACAGGGGCCTCCCATCACAGTTCCCTAACAAGATAAAACCAAACTACAACTGTGTTCTTCCAAGGACACAGGTGCTCCCACTTTATTCAATCAAGGGACGTTACTCTGTTTCAAATTAATACAGTCATATACATCAAATCGAAAAATTCCATATATGCAATTTTATGTGATGACTAATATTCCTTTGAAGTTTTGTTACTCCACATCAAAAACGTTCTGAAATATGTGCAACACAAACTTAAGTCGGACTGACATACATGGGTAAATATATGTGCCCCCTTACTCACACCTGAAGGGGACACAAAAAAGATTGATAGCTAAATAAATACCAAAGCCTAAAGGAACCGACATATTTATTTACCAATATGAAAGTGTAAACATTGCAATAGAGTCATAGTGTTGCCAAGCAACAAGGACTTTTTTGGCTTCTTGCAGTGTGCTTCAAGTTCATTATTGTTTCTTATGAAAACATAATTATACACTTATTATAACAGAGCAATTAACCAAATGTGGCTTTATGTAAAAGAAATCTCTAACACATGAGCCATTCAGAAAAGGGCTCAGCAATATGATGCCAGAACGTTTTTTTCCTGATTTAAATACAGTTTATGTTTTTTCATAGTATACAGTAAAAATCCAAATTTATCAGAGTGGCACCGTCTTCAGCAAGAACCTCATGTCAACAGTGTAAACACAGCCAATTTAACTTCTCTAAGGCAATAACCTCTCAAACACCAGTGAGAGTTTGAATAGTCCATATTGTGTTGTTCATGAGTGGTTGCAATAGTTCCTATTTCAAGTAAATCAATTGCTGTCATAAAAATTGCCCTATGAGCTTTACTTTTGCATTTACGAATAGTCATCGCAATCATGTCTCGTCTCTGTATATCAATAAGCAGTCAGTAGATTCCTATTTAGCCAAAAGTCATGATTCTGCACATTGTTTCACTGTAATGGTTTGTTTTTATACAAACACAAGTTTGTTCATGTAAATTACTTCTTGGTTTCTATGACAAAACCTGAATTCTCTTGCCAATAATGTTTCATTAGTACTGTGTCCTAATATTTCTGCATACTGAAGTTTCTGCAATTGTGACGTTTTGAGATTGCAAAATGATGCTGCATCAAAAGAAAACAAATATAAAGTTTATCAAGTTGAATTCAAGGCTAACAATGCCTCAGAAATGTGAATGCAATCATTCAAGTAAAAAAATAAATAAACATAAGCCCAATTTAGGTTCATTGTATTAAACATGTACAATAGCAAAGTTTGAAACATAATATGTAAACCAACAGACAATAAAGTATTAAAATATTTTAACAAGTTGACCAAGTTTTATTGGTGGAAACATCAACGATGATTTCATGTCTGTTTTGGTCAATGTTCTTTTCCTTTTCATGCGGTCATGTGACCTTGTCATGTGACTTCCAGAAGGATCAGGCTCGCGTAGACGCTTGACGAAAACTTCCGGCAGAGTCCGAGTTCTTTCTCTTTGCTGCTACAATAAGAAAATGCAAGACAGAATTGAACACCAATTTTTTTTTAATTGCTTCCTTCCTAGCTGTACATTGACAAATTAAATAAGTTATCAGTCGATGTTATGCAACGTCATTATATGTGACGTCATCAGCACGAGAATCATCCTATTTGGGAGTGTGTGCATGTATGAGTTTTCCAGCACTGTGCGTGTAAGACTGGTGTAACCGCAGGAAATCCCGGTCTGGTAGGCGAGAATAAATTATCCAGTACAATGATTAGTACTGAACAGCCAATGCGGTACGCACTAACACAGAACTTCCCCGCTGAAAGGTTTCAAGTTCAGTTCTCAAAGTGTCAAAAAATATACACACACCCTGATATAAACAAGATGACATACCACACACCCTGATATAAACAAGAGGACATACCACACACCCTGATATAAACAATAGGACATACCATTCTAAACCAGACAGATCAATGTTATTTGTCCAAACAGTCCTATTGGACCCAAACGGTATGAATTCTTTCAACTTATTCAATTTCAAAGGTAATTTTAAGCACCTAATTCTTTAAAAAACAAGTGGTGTGTAATTTGTCCGGGAATGCTGGTAGGCACTCTACAAAACCAGTAAACTACTCGAGCATGCGCATATGGGTCAGTAAAAATCACTAACAGGGATATCGTTTATTTATTTTTTTAAATATCTACTTTTGTTTTCAGAAAAAAATTAAAATTTTGCAAGATATCCGTAGTACCAATGTATAAATATAATATAGTAGAGCTAAAATATACATTTAAGAAACACAAATCACGCACTAAATACAAAAACAATGCAATGAAAACAAACACACGACATGATTTTGAATTGATCTATGGGGAGTCTGTGTAAAAACCTCCCATCATGCAAACACAACAACAAGTAAACATGAAACATGCATAAACAAATTGGACAATAAAGTTACAATGATCTAATTCACAGCAAGTGCTCTAACAACAAATTGGCAGTTTAGTGTAAACAATATTGTAACTTATGAAATCTACACAACATGCAATGATAAAACAACAATGTATCAATCCATCTAATATTTAAGGCTTGCAAACAGGTACAGATTTGTCAGGGTCATCAACATTCAACAGAAAGGGTTTTTTATAAGCCACATTAACTGGTAAGGTCATATTGTTACTTTGCAGCCATTAATGAGGAGAAAGACCTCGGGTGATCACCTGAGTAGAACTACCGACTTTCCATACGCCAGCTGGATAGCTTCATAACGTACACATTCTACATCTTTGACAAACAGTGGTGAGAGGCATGTGATTTGCAGCAGGCAACCATAACCATTTGGTCACCATGACCCCTATTACGTGATTATTGATTTTAAGTATTTCAATAAAAGGAAATGACAGGCATGCACAATTAAACAAAACATAGTTGATGATAGTCTCGCATATTGCACTTTGCACAGATAAATTACTGTACAGCTTTGGGTTATATTTTACATTAATCTTAGATGTGTGAAATTTATTAGAATGTATAAACTTGAAAAACACGTAAGTGAAGGGCAAACATGGTGAAGGGACACGATTACAGTCGTGATTAACAACATATCAATGGTACCTCTGAGTTTCACATCATTATAAATATGCTCCGCCAATTCTAGATTTTTCAAATATTTTGTTACCTTCAAAGCAAAATTTCAACCAATTAAAATTCAATTTAGTCATGCAGTGCTGTCTTTGTTTAGTTGGTTCTCCTAATGTTAAGTTAGACCCTATAGCAGGTCTCAAAGAAAACAAGGCTTTCTAAAGGTTGCAATTCAGCAAATTTAAGTTTTTTTAGGGAGATTTATGTAAAAGATAAGAGCAAATAAGGCTCATTTTTACCATCTAATTTAATGGATCAATGCAGCCATGATGGAACGGCAGTGGACCTGCCCAAGCGAGTACGACACGACCCTGCTTCAGGCAATTGGAGACAGCCTTCACAAATACTTAAGATGATACATGCTAGTAACTTATCATAAGGCTGCAGTTTTTAAAAGTGAATAGTACAACATAAATGTAATATTCATTGCTCCCAAAAGACACAGCCAACCTACAACCAACAGGTTGGTAGTCCATTTCTGGAGAAACAGAGCTACATTTATTGTGCTTTAGAGTTGAACCATGTTTGAATCTCTAGGTATATGTCTCTACAGAATAGTATGTGATACCTATAGATATAAAACATAAAACAACTTTAGGTATCATATCAAGGCTTAGTTAATACAAGTACTTGCAGATGTTCCCATTGACTTAAAACTATGTTGTGTCAGGACCAAAAATGTGTTAAGTTGCTTAGATTCTTTTTAAAAACGTAAACAAAACTATCAGTTCTATAATATTACTACATAACAAAATGCAACTCTTGTTTTCAAATTTTTGGCCTCTCAATCTTTGATGAGAATGAACATTTTTCATGCTTTTTGAAGGCCAGAGGCAGAACATTGGAAGGACTTCCCCTCCAGGAGGACTTTCAGCGCATTTACATGCATATTTTTTTATATCTATTTTTTATATTAATGTATAGATCAATTTGACTACTGTTGTAGATTCATAACTAGTTGAAAATACAGTTTTTGTGTACCCAGAGGATGTCGATTGGTCAATATTTCCTAGAACATGTTGTATTGGCTAAACATCACACATTTTGTTTACAACCGTATTAACATAAATCAAAAAGACCTATATGCTATCACATGCAGTTAACAGGTTCTCAATTTTCCAATTCACTACATGTTACAGGGGCATGCGGTTAGTTGACATTAGCCGGGTTTTATAGGACGATTAGTGATTCGTCAATGGCATGCAGTACCTTCTGCTTTGGCCGTGCTTTCTCAGCGGAAATATAGGCGGGAATAAAACCTAGATTCTAAATATAGATCAAATATACCAATATTGTAATACAGTTATGAAATATATTCTATTTTATGTTACACAATTCAAGAGCACATCTCCATGGTTAGGAATAAAACTATTGTTATTATTTTTTTGTAGAGATATCGTTACAACAAACCCTCCATGTAATGTTTGGTTTCACTTTTTCATTCAGTCTAAAGCCATTTTTCTAATTCCTGAACTTACTACAGTGACTTGTAAAAAAGCACTATCAAGAATGAAAATCAAATGCATCATTTAGGTAAGGGCTCTATATTAAAACAATATCAGCATTTATTTCCATAATAAGATTTCCTTAAAATCACTGAATTTTCCAAGCTACATGTAGATTTAAGTACTACAAAACAACAGAAATTGTCAAAGGCAAATTTCAGGCTGTTTTGGGAAAGACACACATTTACAGAGGAGTATATTGTACATGTAGTAAAAAGTTCATCATCTAAAACGCATGCAATTTTCTACAAAAACAACCAACCTACTTGAATCAACAATAACTTCTAATGGAAAATAATAAATTTGTGGTTATAAAGTTCTTATGATTTAATTTAACCACATTGTGTGAAGAAGCCGCTTTTATCAATTATCTTAATCCAGCAGTAGTTATCTCTCATATCAGTAAAAATGCCGGTTTAACCATTGCGATAACTAGAAAATATCTTCCATTTCAGGAAGGAGTTTATTAAATGAATTTTCAAATTAAAGAATTTATGTCCTGCTAGTCATCTGTGTCCAATGACTTGCCACACTTTTATTGTTAAAAATATGCATGAATTTTTAGAAGGTTTGATGACCTAGGGAGACGTCAGCCCTGCTTTCAGTTACAGCTAACAGTTGCGAACGTTACAAAACTGTTTTTGTTTTGTATCCCTGGCCCAATTGGGAACCAAATTGCAAAGGTTACGAAACGTTAGCCACAAACACCTTTACTGATAGCAGGGTAGATGTTGGTTGTGAAATAGGGCATAGAGACATCAACTATTGTAGCTGTCATTTTAAGTAGAAGGACACACGTCTTACTTTTAAATCAAAATATTAAAATCTATTACTACGGCTCACACAATGTGGTCAAACTATTAGATATGTATATAGCGATGTGTAACCTACTTAAACTTCCATCGCATTCTTCCATAAAGGCTTAAAAATAATATATGGTCAGGTTTATATTGGTTAAAATAATTGTCAAATCAAAATGTGCAAAAAATCAATCAAGACTTGAAATAATTATCAAAATACTGAATAGTTTTGAACATCTGTAAATAATTTCCGGTATATGGTAATATATTAGCAGACAAATATCAACACTATTTTGATTATACATGTATTTCTAAATTCCTTTAATAGGCTATAATAACTCATATTTTGTCTGTATGTTTATGTGTGTATTCCTTACATGTTCGATTTTATGATAAAATATACCATTTAAGTAACTAATTCATATTTTTCATTACACTATTTTGGCACGTTTGTAGACAGTTATTCTTCTGCATTTTTCAGTCGTAATATTGATATTTGTGTGTTTTAAGTATCGAACGACAGAAAAATGTGGATATATCTATATTGACAGGCATGAGATTGCAAAATTTCAAAATCAGCAGAAAATTCGGCAAGGGACCCAGCTTGGCGCTGAAGCTCTTGGCTTTTAAACATCTAAGATTGCTTAAATTGTCTCATGTCTGTATTGATATCAATCATGTCAATGACAGTCCTCAACAAATTTCTTGTATGATTGGGCAATGTTTGTATTTTATCGAATAATGGCAATAATTTCGGATAAAAATAATTTAGGATACATTCCTTATACAAATGTAGCAGTAATGTAAACTTACCGACGTGTAAAGATGCAATTTCTTTTTGATCAGATTGTAATATTTACAATAGCTATCATGGTCCTTCCTGATGTGTGCGATACTCGTGCGGGACTCCTTAGCAGGAGGCGGGGGTAACGGGTACTCCCACTCATAATGATTAGTTGTTCGACTACTCAATACTGACGGCGTGTTTGATCCGATATACGGTAAGCGTAGTTCCTCGTCTTCTGAAACCATCTGCTGTCTCCTGGAATATACAAGGAAAGTTATTGCCATATTTTTTTTTCAATTTTATAGCCATCAAAAGTTCCTATCATCAACATCAAACAGTGTTTTACTTGTACAAATTGAATGTAGCATAGCTAAAATGTACCAAGAAGCAACACCTTTAGACGTACTTCTGATGGACACTGTAAAGAGGGAGACCAAAAGAGACCTGGCGTAGATCCGAAGAGCGAGAGATGTAATCGACGTTGGGTCAACTCCAGAAGCCTTCGACTGATAGACAAAGACGGCATGTCTTGGTGCTGGCATTATGTGCAAACCAGTGCAAAAAGGAATAAATAGTAGTCATTTTGAAAAAATATATTTAAAAAAGTACAAAATCAGCACTTTTATGACATTTTGGGGAAGTATGGAGGGGCCTTTTGAAAGGGCGTTGAGTGTTTTAAACATTGTCCGATATTTACAATGGATGAAGAAAATTCGATTACAGCAGGGAAATAACTCGTAAAAATATTTTTAGCGAAGTGGAAATTTTGACAAAGTCTAGGGAAAATATGTATTTTACTCTTTTGGGAATGGGGCCAAATATCGGCACAAATTTGCCATAAAAAGGGCTGACAATTGTACACCTTTCCATTAAGACCTAACATAACATAACAAAAAGGGTCATCACATCCATACCTGTGTAGACTTGAATTTATCGTAGATTCATCCGAGCGTATCATACGTTGAGTTCTATACTGTGGTATACGTTGCGGAGGATGTAAACGATCCTTCACCGTTGGTACGCCGGTTGTCCACTGCATTTGTAGGATTCCAAAATTGCTCAAACCAGCATCCCTACAATATGATCAATTATTTTAAAATGTAGTGAAATAAAATATCAAATTAACACAGTTTGTAGCATGGTCAATGTTTGGGAAATGATATCAGAAGATAAGGGCACCTGACCTAACATGAAAAATCTTCAGTTAATTGGCAATTGTTTAATAAAAATCTTGCACCCTTCCCCTGCAACAATTTTCATTTAATGAAAATATTTTGACATTGACACAAAATATAAATGGTGTGTGATATATAAAATATAAGAAAAAAACTTACTCATTTTGCGTATGGACCTGTAGTTTTCCTGGGACGGATTCTATTCTATGTCTTCCATCGCCAGGCAACTGCCTCTACAATACAATATACAGCGGTAATGAGATGTTAAATGAGATTATGTATTGTGACAGTGGTGCAAAACTATTTTTATCTGCATTTTTAAAAAAGATTGAGTCATAATAGTTTGATTGAAACCTGCATTCTAAATAGTATTGATTGAAAACTGTATTCTAAATAGAATTGATTCAAAAGACAAATACAGATGATATATCGATATTTTTTAAAAATTCCCTTAACAGACTGTTAACTCCTATTTTACTCTATGTTAAGGTGTGCATGCCCTACATAATTGAACATTCAACTTGTATCTTCCATGATATCAATACATTTAAGTAATTAATCCATACCTTTAACTTCACAGTATTATATTATATTGCCGACATTTGGAATGTATTATCCACTTGAGCGCCGTTTAACAAGCTGCCAACGAGAAAGTGATGTTACACTATTTTGGCACATGTTAGAACTGTTACCATTATCATGTATTTACCCGCTATAATAGCGATATTTGTAAGTGTGTACATGTACAAATATCAATCAAGAAAGAAATCATGAAATATAGACTTCGAGAATATTTCAAGAATAACAGTAATTATGGATGTAATTACCTTTTCACCAACTCGAACAGTCTGTAACAATCTTGTACCGGCTTCACCGGGTAGCATGGGTAAATCTTCAGCAAAGTATGTGATAGGTGGTAACGTTGAATGCCTCAGTTTACCCTCTTCCATTTCTTTACGTATTTGTTCCATCTGTCGTCTTTCATGCGCATTCGGCACCATATCGAAAAACTTTCGCCAGTCTGAAATGCACAGAGTTTCTGTGTGTTGATGCGTTGTTCTTTTTTTAATAGTATCAGTTAAGTATGGTGGTCAGTTTACGCAATAAAAAATGAACTTAAATCACTTGGTATATGTAGAAACAATGTGTTGGGTCAATTATTATAGTTGCCCTAAAGTTTGATGCCATTATTTTCATAAAGCGTCCAGCTTTCACATGTATACACTGCATTCCTTCTGGGATGCTCCCTGTTCAATTGCTAATTTAAAGATTTTAAAAATATCCCCGTATGACAAATATCTGTACGTGGCAGTCTCTGAGATTTTTGGCCCAAATGACATATCTGGGAGAAATTGAGTTATTAACATTTCTGAATGCAGGGATATTTGTAGGGCACTACAAAACAAAACTTATTGCAAAAAAAGTTTGGGGGAATTACAGCACATTTAATGTCATCAGTACTAGATCTACAAAAAAGTTTCACAAATTTAATACAGCAAATATGTTTTCAGGTAAAATAACATTTTACAAATAAATGTACATTATTCTTCTCCTTAAGAAAAGGGCCGTTTCAATGTTTATCGATAATTGTTTTGTTTCTGCTCGACGCTGAATCATAAATCTTTTACTAAAATGTTTCAACTAGTTGTTGCAATTAATGTGAAAACGTGACATCGTAATGTGAAAACATGACGTCATCTTTATTGCGTTTTTTTCTCAGAAACGAGGTTCAGTGCATTTAGTCCAAAAATCTCAGAGACTGCCATTCTGCCAAATTCGACATATGTTTCAGTATATAACAAACTTATTATCAATAAATTGGAAGAACATAAGAATTTCAGTGCTTTGATATCACAATAAGAATAACACATGTTTACCTTGAGGGGATTTTGGGGACGGACTGGTAGGTACAGATTTCACAGGGGACAAAGGTACTCCATGATCTGAAAGGAATCAAAACAACATTACAATATAATTATACACTTTTTTGTATTTTGACAATCTCCACAATTGTAGACAAAACAATTTGAGTCTGATTTTTGTTTAATAGTTCAATTCATGTGAATTATAAATGTTATAGCTTAACCGAATAAAGAACAACCAAAGGAGTATCCAGTAGTTTTTTAGCAACTACATGAATTAGTACTTGAGAATTGGCACTTTTCAGGGGTGGATACAGGATTTTTGTTTGGGGGCGTGTCGTAAATTTGTAGATGGGGTAACAAGGGGTGTTTGCGCCATTTGTACAGGTTGTCTGGGGGCATCACAAACACCTTTCTAGCTAATTCTGAGAAAATATTCTACCAGATGTTGCTCAATGTGTTGCCAAGCTTAGTTAGATGCATTGTTGTACGTTGACAGGGTTAAATATACTTCAGTTACATATTGCTAAACAAGCTTGCCATATTTTAGGGGGAGGGGCTCACACCGGCTCCACCCCGCTAAATCTGCATACACGTTTCACCAGTATAGAATAAAGATGTCATTTACCTTTCCCGTACATTCTACCATGACTGTATTCTGAGACGTCGTGCGTAATACCGGAATCATAGCCACTTAATATGTCGTTGATCTGAAAAAGAAATACATAATAATAACATATAACAATATTATAAAACTCCAAACATCCATGTCACAAAATATTAAATGAGAATTTTGTGCAAAATTACTCAAGTCCTTTAACGTTACCCCCCCCCCCCCCCCCCGAAAAGGGAGGTAAATCCCAAAATGAAAAGTGTGATGTAGTTTATCCCCACATGACTACATTGTTTTTTTTGCTGATTTTAATTGCTCCTGTTTTCATTTTTTGGTATTTAAATGTCTGCAATGAGTTTACTTATATACCTTTAGACAAAGAATTAAGTTTAGGAGTTTTTGATTTCTTTTATAAATGCTAGATTTCAACTTTCAAAAAAAATCTCGACAATTTACTATGCTAATTTACTATGAAAAAAGGCCAGCCACTGTAACTCGAATGGTCTTTGAACCAACCGCAATCGTATTATTGAGGTCACTCAAAAATAAGTTAAATCCACTTTGATTGTGAAGAAAGTATGCACCTTAACTACATGTACAATAAATGCATTTTAAATGATTCATTTCAAGGGAGCTGTGAATTACCTGTTTTCCTTCACTATCGTAAAATACGATTTGTTCAGAACTATTATACATTGGATTGTTTCTCAACAATTTTTTCTTTTTATTCCTGTTATATTCTCGAACCTGTGGCAAAACTTCTAATATTTCCGCCCTCTCTCGGTTTGGGCTGTTGCTATTTATAGAATTAGTTGTTGTTAATGTCCCAAATGTATTCCCAGAATTCTTTGACTTTTTGGTCACATGACTTAACTTTGAATAGGAAGATTTTACTGTCTTCAATGAATTCTGGGTAAGGAAAGTTCTCGCCGACTGCCGGGAACCATTACCCGTAAGTTCCACTGACCCAATTCCAGAGTCGGCAATTTCCTTCTCACTATCAAATGATGAAAGTGACTTAACTTCCGAAACAGCCATAATTTTAAATTCAAACACAAATTCAGTTATTTTACAAAATTCATCAACTGATTAAAATCATTTGAAGTCATTGATTTAATATCAAAAGTGTCAGAGCCAATAAATAAAAGCATTCAACCACAAAATCAATCATTTTCAACAAAAATAACTAAACGGCCACACATCTTATCTCTTTCCATTGTGCTATGTTCCATAAAAATCTCCTGACATAAACAATGCACTAAATAACACAACTTTTGCAATGAAATAATTAATTCCAATGAATTTGAAGAGAACACACAAAATGCATATTGTTTTTTTGGGACAAAATTTCAGATCTTTATGTCTGTTAGAAGTTGATGTCACGTGATACATTTAAAATACTCTCAATTTTACTATCATATGTCTGTTATTTAAATCTCTAAATAGAAGTCAGTTAAGCATGAAAACAATTAATGTGTTCTTTTTATTCTCATATTCTAAATAGGCCAGGCAAAACATGAACGTGCAGGATTGATCCATGTCAATTTAGGTAAGAAAATGCACCAGGGCGTAAAATATTAACAGGTGTTTTATTTTATTTGCTATCAAAATACTAACGCGATTGTGTACACCCCTGTTGCAATGAATTTGAACAGGTTATATAACCATGAGTTCGCGGACAATAAAACAGCACTATACTGGTTGGTAACCCAGGAACAGTAGTTGTGTCAACTAATCTCCATATATAACTGAAATACTGTCGAGAAACGGCATAAAATCGAAAAACGAAATAGTCGATAAGTTCTCTATAAACAGTGAACGTTGCCTTCTCTACTTTTTGTCACTTTTAAATATTTCTTAACAGCAGAATAAGAAATTGGTGCAGCCTTACTAGTCTAAACCTACAACATTGTAAGGCGAGACCACAAACATATTGAACAATTTTCACCCTTCATTTGACATGAATAGATAGCTGAGTTTCATGTTCCACTAAAACAAAAGTGGAAGATTTTAATCAATATTTAAACCTGTCATGATTTATTTAATAACTAAGATCATGATAAATCTTGGGAGATATTATATGTTTTTCTGGACCATAGATTTCCGACCGAAAAATATTTGCGTTAAATAATTAACGGACTAACGTTATTATCAGTAAAAAATTTCACGTTCATGTTGAAAACAGCACATACTGGTTCAAAGTTAATCTTATTGTTTAAATAATTCCTCAGTTGTAAAGTAAATTCCATTGCTCTAAGGGAGGCAAATGCAATTGTTTAATGTCAACTCAAAAGTTGTAAGGGAAGTAACTAATGTAAATTCTAAATTCTTTTTTCTATATTTGACCTAGTGACATAGTTTTTGACTTGACATGACACACTCTTCTAAGATAAATATTCTGACCAAGTTTCATGAAGATTGGATAAGAACTGTTGAATTTATAACGCAAAATTGTTTAACGACATCTCACCCCTCGTCTGCTTTTCCCCAATCTGTTAGTCCTAAGTTTTTGCTGAAAAATCCGGTTAGAATAGCAAACAAACAAATTTACGTACCTGACTGTTGGTAACGTCAGACATTGTACGGTAATCCGAATCCTTCTGTCCAATCTCTTCCTCTGTCTCTTCTAGAAATAAACGAACAATGCACATGTAACAAGTGACCACAGGGTAATGGTTTACACCATAATTATTGTGACATTATTATCCTTCGCAGCCAAACTGTGAGTATGACAACAATTCTGAAATCTTTCTTTTAAATACAGTAAAACTGGTTTATAAACAACCCTAATATAAAGAACACAACCCTAACATAAAGAACACATGGATATAAAGAACACAACACTAACATAAAGAACAAATGGATATAAAGAACACATCACTAACATAAATAACACTTGGATATAAAGAACACAACACTAACATAAAGAACACATGTATATAAAGAACACAACCCTAACATAAAGAATACTTGGATATGAAGAACACAACCCTAACATAAAGAACACTTGGATATAAAGAACACAACCCTAACATAAAGAACACATGGATATAAAGAACACAACCCTAACATAAAGAACACTTGGATATAAAGAACACAACCCTAACATAAAGAACACATGGATATAAAGAACACAACCCTAACATAAAGAACACATGGATATAAAGAACACAAAACTTACATAAAGAACACATGGATATAAAGAACACAACACTAACATAAAGAACACATGGATATAAAGAACACAACACTAACATAAATAACACATGGATATAAAGAACACAACACTAACATAAAGAACACATGGATATAAAGAACACAACACTAACATAAAGAACACATGGATATAAAGAACACAACACTAACATAAAGAACACATGGATATAAAGAACACAACACTAACATAAATAACACATGGATATAAAGAACACAACACTAACATAAAGAACACTTGGATATAAAGAACACTAACATAACAAACACTTTTAAATCTTTATGAAAATAGCATAAAAACTGATAGAGCATACATGTACATGAAACTTATAGAATAACAGAAGGACATTTTAACTGATATAAAGAACAGTTTTTCCAGTCCCAGTGGCGTTTCTTAGGAAGAAGTTTTACTGTACCATGTACATGTATTCTTAAATCACAATTGTGACCAAATTATTATCCATCTTCAAGAATAAAAATATTTTTAAACATCCACATCACTATTCTTATTTCGAGGTAATTTATATCACAGCTTTTTGAAATATTTGAATTACAGAATTAATAAAAGGAAATTGCACAGACCTAATTATATAATCCAAACTTGTATATTTGAGTGCTATAATACATGTATGTGGAGGCTAACATACTCTGTTTTATCTCACATTCATTGTTAAGAAGGATCAACCCTATAATCTCAGACTGAACAAACTTCGCACTTCAATCTATTGATTAGTAAATTTTCGATAAATTGAAAAAGATGTCCAAATTTGTTTTTGATCAGATATCAAAGGGTTAAAAGCAAGGCAAGTATAACTGCTATTTTATTCAGATATAGTAAAATCAAGATTTTTTGCAAAAGATTGAATTGTGTAACCCATGTGAAAATTAATACTCACAAATTATTCTCCATTTAAATTGTGTTAATTTTACAAGAAAAATGCAAGTTCAAGAATCCTCGAGACATCTGATAACTCCAATTTGCAAAATATTGACCTCACGAAAAAATGTTTGATTTCAAAATACAGATACAGTACTAGCGGACCTTTCTGCCCTCAAAGTATACTAAAAGGTGTCAAAAAAGAAAATTTTCATCTGCAGTCAACGACAGTGTAGAAACAAAATCAAAATCAACTAAACGTTAAAAATTGGCCGTTCAACTGATTTTTAACTCGCGTTTAAAATGAAAGCTTTAAACTGCAAGTTTTAAGTTCCCAATTTTTTATCAGACTGATAAGTATTGCTGTAAGGGTTGGACATAATTATCGATATGTACCTATATTTGAAATCATATCGATTCTTGATACCGCAAAAGCCTGTATATTGTCATATCTTTGATTTTCAGTCTGTAAATTATCTCTGACATAGTAATCTATCCACATTATGACCATCGAAAGATATTGACACATTGCCCAGATAATTTTGCCTCACTCTAAAATGATTAAAGGACTAACATACTTGCATTTTGTTAATTCAAACTCTATTCGATTAGATCATAAATAACTATAAAAATAGTTTGTGCAACATTCAATGAAGACAAATAAACAGCTTCGTGCGAAATACATGATATGACCGCTGCTATTGGATTTCCAACCGCTTCTGTAAGTGACGACATTTCAACGTGTGATGTCACTATTTGTAAGCAGGAAACAACATTTACCCCAAATGGTCTCTTCATTTCCATAATGCCATATGGGGCAAATATCGCTTACTGTCAGTACATGGTGACGTCACATATGACATTTTCTGGAAATTACGTCACTTAAAGAAGAGGTTGGAAATTGTACAATTGTACAGCGGGCTCTCATATATTGATGACAAAAATCACATTATGTATGATCATAATAGTTTTTGAACTAACAATACAGTACTATTAGATTGACCACAATCATACAGTGTATGAACTTTCAGGACCGATCCTTGTCAATTTAGGAAAGAAAATACACTCGTGTGTACATCATAGTAGCTCTTTGGTTTACGATTCTATCATAACACAATGCCGCCTTTTTCTCCGTTAAGCTTACGGACAAACACGGAAATATCAACATATTTTGAAACGTAACGGTCCAGGTAATAATATTTATGTATTTGCGGTTAATATAAACAAAACTATACAAAGCTGTAAACAATGTCTGAGACACAGAAAGACACACTATTCAATATATAGCTAATTACAACACAAACAAAACACAAACAAAACAATCGAGCAACAACATTTCAGACTAACAGCAAGAAGCATCTTACTTTTCGCAAAGCCTTCACCTTGCACATATTTAAATAGAGTGTTTCCCAACGTGCTATGCTCCCGATCGCTGTTCATAAAGCGTGAAACGCGCACCTATTACATTGTATATGAAGTGCACGTAACCCCCATATATCTCATAATATAAAGTTCCCATTTGTTGCCTGATTAAATACTGAAAGCGTATAGTGCTGTTACATTAACTGCAAACTGGCACTTGAACTTTCTGAATCGATCCATGTCAATTTAGGTAAGAAATGCACCCGTGCGTTAAATATTAACAGGTGTTTGATATCCTTTTCTATGAAAACACTGTTGCGACTTTTTTCCGTCAAGCGCACGGAAAAGCACGAACAATTATGTACACCCTTTTGCAATGAATTGAACCGTGCATTCGTGGCTAATACAACAGCACTAAACCAAGACCATCATCAAACATTATAACAGGTGCACGTTTCACACTTTAAGAACAGCAAATCAGGAGCAACCACTGAAGGTTAGATGATGCCCCAGCATTATACAGACATGAGAGCGGAACCAGTCTTATCTTCGAATAAATAATCCAGCATATAGAATAGTATCGTTATTATCCCTCGATGTGAAAAATTACGTAGGCAGAATATTTCCGGCAGCAAACAATGAACTAATAAACTAGAAAATATAAAACATGTACAAAAAACAAAACTATCATTCAAATAAAGACATAATATCTGTACTTACAATAAAGAAGTTATGTACAGTAACCTTTCTACAGAAAACAAACAGATATATTTCAAATTTCTATTGAAACAATTATTCATAGAACTAGGAAAGAATCAATTATACATACTGGTCAAAAGTGCCGACCTGCCAGTAATATCTCACATAGTGTCTAAATAGCTACTGGATACATCTTCTGTTGAGTTTGATTACAGTAAGCTATGAAATTTATAACTCAAATGATTTGAGCTATTAAAAAAAAGTCAAAATCATGTTCATTCAGTGTTTTTTATGAGCTGTTTTTATATGATTTGAGCTGTTATTCGGCTATATTCCAAATGTCAAAAAGTATATTTATTTCCCAATTTGAATTAAAAAATGCCAATAAATCTGAAGAAAAAGTATTGGTTCAATTTAGCCAAAATTTGACCTAGTTAGAGGCTTTTCTCTCACAGGAAGTTTATAAACATAGAAATAGTTGATTAACTAACCACTGCATCCTTTACTATTATTAAAAAAAATCGCTGCAATTTCTAAACTTTTCCCCAATTTGAAGGGTATGGGTCATCTTCCCAAAATAGCCAAAATAAACCCTGTCATCGTTTTAAATCACACTGTCATGATGTAGTGATGATTCTTAAAATGTAAACTGGCAGGTTAGCTCTTTCGACCAGTAAAATATCAAGAATTGATTTGGGTTACTTGAGTTATCTATACTGAAAGCCAATAAAGAGCTCTCATTATACTAAATTATTCATGACAGAGAAATAGTGGAGAAGAAAGACGATTGTAATTAATTCAGTTTATCTGACTGGAAGTTCGGAGATATGACAATTAATAAAATATAAACATAATAGGATTTATTGGTTTTCGGCGCTGCCATACTAACATGGCTTTGCTATTTGCAAATCAGTGATGTGTCAACCAACCAAATCTTACGTTAACCACTAAACCAACTTCAACTGAACAACGTTTGTAACCTTGACATGGATTTGTTACCTTTCTGTTAGGGGTACGTGTTTTGGTCACATGGTATGACAGAGCGTGAGAATTTTTTTAACAAAGACGCTTAGTGCAGAAGTGTGCAAATCAGAGATAGGTCAGATGCTAACTGTCTCTACCAGGTGAATAAATCTACTGACTTTAGGTGAATATTTACCCATAATAACCCACAAAGGAACAAACATCAGAGATATCGGTGTCTTTTTGTAAATCGCGAACGTATATCCTTGTAAATAAAACACAAATAAAATAAATATTCAAAAACTTACATCTCACTTACATTGACAAGCCATTGTATGTAATGTAATTCTACCAGTAATTTTACGCAATAACGTTTACATACATTTCATATTTTAACGTTTCACAAATATTTCAAAAAAATTATACACGGAAACCAGTAGTCCTGATGGTTACCTTGAAACAGCTCACAATTTATCCAGTATATAAGTAAAGTTCAGTATCTAAAACTAGTACATTCTGTAAAGTGACATTATTTCATTACCAACATTATGTGACTTCTCGGCTATATTGCAAAAAGAGCGTAACTGCTTCACAAATACAGAAATACAACAGTTTTGCACCAAACCGATTTTGGCGAAGTACAAATGGTTAAAATCACAACAATTCAATCTTTGTTTTTACAAGAAAGTGTATGACTGAAATATTGTATTTTAAGAATTAATACTGGATCAATATTTGCGTGACCAGGTCAAACTTATTCATCAAACTTGTATGTTAAATTAATTAAAAAAGTATATCATTCATTTACAGTGGTGAACAGTTTTACAAATGGAAGAACAATATTATCACTGATAATTGAAAACATTTTTCAAATAGAAACAAAAATTATATTTGACAAAGGTAGATAATTTCCAATAGTTAGATATTTTATTTACAGAAAGGGAGTAAATCCTCAATTTGCAGGAAATTCTTTTAGACAAAGGGAGATAATACTTACAAACAATACATTTTCAACAAGGGAGATAATTCTCAATTTGTAGACCATTCATGTAGACAAAGGGAGACAATTCTCAATAGCCACACACATTATTCATTAAGGCAAATGGGAGACAATCCTAAATTCATATACAATTTATTTCCAGTAAGGGAGACAACACGTAATAATCTGAAAAATTAAATGATTCATTAAGACAAAGGGAGACAACAATATAATCAACATAACAAGGGAGGTAAATTGTGACAAGGACAAATCATTAATATATACTTACTGAATGTATGTTTCCTAGATGCCTCATCTTGATGTAAGTTATCATAGTACTTATACAACGTTGGATCCCTGGGAGTGAACCTAACAATGAAAGAAAAAATGAAGTTAATGTCTTGTAGCAGCTTTGTCGGAAACTTTCGTATTACACTACTCTTAATGATTGTGTTATAATATAATGAGGAGACAACATAATGTATATCAAACAAACATATTTTTAAAGATGAATATGATAAATTCAATCCGTCACTTACCACCACTTGAATGGAAATGGGAGCTCAGTGTCCATTCTTTGCATAGTTAATTTTTTATTTACACTCATTTTTTTGAAAGTGATATTCACATTTCACATCTGATTCCGCAACAGTATTGTACTACAACACGATATTTAAACATCCCTTTTTGAACCTTTATACGAAATATTATGAATTTTAATTGAAACACACTTATGTTTTTTTTTTCATTTTATCCAAAATAACAATTCAGACACATTTTAACTTTCCTTTTTAAACACAAAGTTTCCATAGAAACAGTTTCACCTGAGAAACAAATTTACACAGGATAAACTTTCTGTGATTTTAGAAATGTGTTGATCTAATATAAGTATAGTACATAGATCTGCAAAATTATGAATTCTGATAGTGAAACATGACTATGGAATTAACATAATTTGCAGAACAAGACACTTCAAATCAATGCAGTGACCATCTTATTCCAATTCCAGTCAAAATCTTTTACACAAAAACAAAATTATATACTACTTTTTATCAGTATTATAAAGAACCGCAGAATGCAATAAAACACTATAATTATAAGCCAGTTGGTTTGCTGTCACGTTGGGTATACCTTTATTCACCCTCAGATAACAGTGAATAGTAAACAAAATTGAAGGCGTGGTTAAGGTGTGGGAATCCTAGGGCACAAGCATCCCCCCAGGATTCGGGTATATTTACTAAATAGAGGATCTTACTTGAGTAGTCATTTTTTATCGAATTTATTAAACGAGTCCAGGGATTTTCCTGACGCAGAAATCTCGAGTCCCTGGCTCCCTTTTTTTCTAGGGACTCCCATTTGCCACTTGCTGTGCATCCCTAAGGATCCTCAATTTGTAAAACATGAGGGACCAAGGACCCCTAACTGTCCCCAAACGATAAAAACGACGCTTTGCTGACAAGAAATGTAAGATTCTTATTTTCGACAAATCATTACATTGACCTCAAAATCAGCGAAATTGAATATTTCCTACTTGGTTTGGCTTTTAGGATATAAATCTTTGTTAAAACACAATTCTCTGATTGGCTGGTTCTCAGCACAGTATTAAAATTGACCAATAGTGAGGCTGCATTGTTAGACTGAAACACAGGACACAGGAAAAGCTCGGCAGGAAAAATACATAAAATATTAAACTATTAAAAGCGTCTCTGTATACTCCCTCGATGATATATTACAGATTTGTACGTATATTCACGAGCATCAGTAAAACATAGTGCGACTACACATGTACGTACGCCCCAGCCTATGCAAGACAATGATCTTTTCAAATACTTCATGTTTTCATACTCAAAGCCTTAAATCCTGTCATAATTGGGATTTTTCATTAACTTTGCGATACAAATCTCTTCAGATGACATCAATAGATAGAAACCACAATGGGACGATGTTATCAGTTAGACAAACAATCAACGACTGTCAATGTTGAATTGATGTACCGAAAATGTGCCGTATCTACATATCCGTCAGAGTGTTAAAAAACTGGGTTTTAAATTGAAGTGTAAATATTATAAAATTGTTTATTTTTGCGGGCGGTTGATTTTTTGGCTAAATTTGACTAAATATTTAGTTATTCAAGTTATTATAATTTGATGCAAATCTATTTTAAATCAGTTATACTGAATCCCGTAATCATTCTATTTAACGCCCAGGCGCTTATTAGAATCAGGATCAGGGGAGGGACGTTTATCAGGGATTATTCGGTATAATTGTTTTAGATTTATCTAAACGCAACATAAATCAACGTACAAAGTATTCAGAACTTACAGTATATGTGCACAATATGAAGATTTATATGGCTTATCAGGATAATACTGTTTGACAAATATTACGAATCAAGCAACACGTGCAGTTAACTCCATGTAGATGAAAATTAAATCTCTTCTTGCCAATATATTTGTTTGACATTGACATTTAAATCCAATCCAAAGATGAGAGATGTAAAGAAATGACATAAAATAAAGCCATAATGATTTTAATAGCTTTATTATAATCCTAGGTGTCCCCTATTTTATCATGTCAGGAAAGGGATTTTTTGTTTTCTAGAAAGGGCCTCAGCAACTGATGCACACTTATATTCAAACAAGAGGATCATGATTCCCAGTTTTCTAAAGAAATTAACAGAAGATAAACTAAAAATGAATTTGTAATACTCATCATGAAAAAAATCATAACTCCCAAAACTCCAAAATAAAGGTCACCAAATTCATGTTATCACAAAATCATTGTTATACTAACAGAGACAGTAGACAGAACAAGAACAGAAGTCCAACAATAACAGTAACTGTTCTATCAAACCTTACAAATACAACCTAATAGCAATGTAGTCAGCTTTACAATCACAATCACCATAACAACACAAAAAGCAACATTCACCAATGACCTGCATTATCCATAGTAACAGTGAAAAATCTACCCCCTCTTGATACTAAACATGTAGAATAAGAACAGTAATATTAGAATAAAATACTAAGCATTTATTTAGAAACATTGATTCTGACCTAAAAACACACAACACACATGACCTTTGACCTTTCAAGGTCAGTACCTTATGTCAAGTGCTGGATGCTCCGGTGAGGTCATTTCCTGTACAGATTCCGACCTAAATTAGAGGATAGGAATGACTTTAACTAAAATATGGATAGTCAGTGTCAAAATATCAACTCTTGCCCATTTTTCACCATCCTAGATACCCAGGCTATTCATAACATATATGATACCCTGGGCAAATTGGTAGGTGAAACTTCATAATGCATGAATATTCATTAGCATTTCTCGACCAATGAAATGGACGATAACAAAAAAGAAGGAATATCCTTTGTGAAGAGCTATCCGTATCGCATGAGGTAAGTGTCAAGCGGCCAATCAAACGGCTGGATTTCACATCATTAATCATTCTTGATTTTTACAGTCAGTTTGCCCAGGGTATCATATATGTTATAAATAGCCTGGGTACAGAGAATGAGTTTTAAAACAACAGTATTTGCACTCAATTCTGTGTTAACAAAGCATTCTCAAGAATTCAGGCCCCGATCTCCCAACGCATCTCAAACAAATCTGAAATAAATCTCAAATATTGTTTCAAATCGTTGAGATTTTTCTCATCTTAGATAAGACTCAAAATGGTTATTACAAAACAAAAAAGATGAGATTGGTTTTTTCTCAGAAATGTTTCAAGAGATCCAAAATGTGTCTCACACTCAGGTTATGATTTGAGCGAATTCTCATAATCAGCAGAGATTTGTATTCGAGATGTTTTGAGAGATCTGGCCCAGAGAGCTATAGACCAATGTCAAATTAAAAGTATTATAATTACGCATATGTGCCAATTAGGATTTTGCAATACATCAGGTGCATTTATTAGGATGAATACGGTATGAACACAATAATGAAAAAAAGTCATTATCTGATACAGCATGGTATTTTAGAGTATTGGATCTCATAACTGAACACCCTAAAGGGAAATGTGTGAAAGTTTCACACTGAAACATACATTCACTTACCTTGTAGTGTCGATTCAAAATTACGGTAGTTGAGAATACTGTGACTATGTCAATTATGTCTATTGGTCAATATTTTGCTAAACTTGTTTTCATTGGATGACAATCACAGAATTTGAATGCAACCATTTTCAAGAAAAATAAAAATGGACTACACTGATCCAGTTTTAAATTAAAGCTGTACGTATGTTGGTCATGCTTTTGTTATCTCTGGTATATTCATTTATTTCAATCTCCGATGCAGTGGTCTCCCTTTACAAAATACAGAGACCTCTGTGTCATCGCAAGTATTTTTAACTTCATTGTGTTATTTCAGTTTTTGTTTTAACTTTTAATTGTATGTACTGTTCTGGACAAATTATTTATCTTGATAATGAGATACAAGTGTATTATATTTATCTGTTTTCATGCTAAGTGAGTAATCTTGTAATAACTTGTGAGTGTTTTTTTAGTTGATCGACTCGATCCATGCCAATCTTCTTCAATCGCATTGCATTAACTGCAAAAACTACTTTTTCTGGAAGTGGCGCAAGAATAGTAGGAAAGTGAATCGGTTAAAAAATAGTTCAACATCTGAGCACAACCTGCATAACATACTCAATACTGGAAGAAATGTTTACTGCGCAATTCATAATATTTAATGGTTCAACAATGGACAATCAAGATTCATACTTCATGTGAATCTGCAAGTGTTGAAAAGAAAACCAGTGTTCAATACCGAACAACTTCAGTGCTTTCAGCGCTTTGATTTGTAACGTGGCTTGATGAGTCACATTAACAGTCATGGTCATTTAGTGTTAGGGTGGAGGATGACCCCAGGCAGACCCCTGAGTAGAACCACGGACATTTCATAAGTCAGCGGAATCATCATGGCTTCCTCATGTACAAATACCATATTCCGAGTAGGATTCGAACATTTGTATTATTACTTGTTTTATTGTTTTGATAAAAATTATTATAATAAAAGTACTGGCTAGAAAATATGTAATCTAAAATTTGAAACAATTTCTAGCCATCAACCGGAATTTTGACAAACTGTTGGAATTTCGGAAAATTCAATGCAAAATACAGGAGTTGTTTGCCCCACAACAAAAATGGTGTGGAAAACTACTGCAAGGAATCTTATCTGACACTGTTCTGTATTTTGTGAATAAGTCTTCATGTGTTTATCATTTACTACATTGAATTTGTATATCCATGAAAAATAATATACTTGGGATCTGAAACAAAACAAAAAACCTTTAATGCCCTTTATTTGAAAATCGATGTCAAATAAATTGACAAACCACAATACAACCTCTCCAAAGAAATTCTCTCTAGAGCCACAACCTCTGTTCAACCACAGTCAGCAGTCAGGGATGTCAAAAGAGCAAAATCAACAATCCTTAAAACTAAGGGGGTGTCCGGGTAATTATGTTACAAAAGAAAAATGCCAGGTAGTTCAAAGAACTCAGTCCCAGAACACCTTGGTTTTTATTGTATGCTTTTTAATTCAGTTCATTCAGTGGCAGATTTGCCCCTACCCCCCCCCCCCCCGATAAAATCTCATTGGATTTACATTGATCTGAAAATCGAACTCTGTGGCTCTGAATGCGGATTTCCAGATTTATCCAGATTTCTGACACCCCTGCACAGTCTTAGTGCATGTCAACCAAATATTTTTGCTTTGAAGTTGTTTCACTGTCGTCTGCTTTTATCAAATAAAAAAAGGTATGAATATGTAACAAAAGTATCACACAGAAATAAATCCACTTTATCATTAATAAAACTCAAATCATAATAAAACAATAAAATCGAACAACATATTCTAATAAATTAGGGTACAAATATTTAATCTAAAAAGAAATCAATAATTTTGATAAAGTTATAAAATATATCAATACTGATTTTTGGCCCAATAAAAAATTAAAATATGACATAAACATAAAAAAATATTGACAATCATAAAACAGATTCTGGAAAAAACAACCTTGAAGTACGAATTTTCTTACTTTAAAAACAATGAGAGACGAAGAGTTTGCTCTAAAATTGTGTAACTCCTTTTTAATAAAGAAGCGGTTAATATTGTTTTCATCAAACTTTAAATACAATTTACAAACTAAACTACCTTATTTAATACCAGCAGTGAGTCACGCCAAGCATCTCTAAAATACCATGCTGTGAAAGTTTACCCCTAACCTATAATATACAAGGTGAGTTATCAGCCTCCTGTTCAGAAACAGTTAATGTTAGCGAACCACAGTCCGTCAAGCTTTACAACATACATGTATTTATCTTCACACACACTACATACTGAAAGCCACTGATTGGTGGATATTATTAGACAACAATAAATTGGCACTCATTAATGTTCGCCACTCCCAATAAACACAATTACCAGCTTTGTCGAGATAATAACACAATTTTTGTCGCTCTCTGCAATTCACCAAAGGTACGTTGGGTTTTCACAAAGACACGTAAAATATTGCCTGACTAATCAGGTTATTTGGTAACAGAAATTGCTGAACTTTTCCAAAAGTGTACAAGCGGGTACTTTACTGAACACAAAGCACAGAGCAATAAATCCACTTTTGTGATGATCTAGATCAATGGCTTAAATGTAACGTTTTGAAGGTCCACATTGTATTGCTAACCTTCCAAACATGACAGAGGTGAAACCATTCATGTAGTACAAATGTACAACAAAATTGAAGCAGTGTAACATTCAGTGAACATGATCTTTATACAAATACAAATGAATTAAGACATCAAGAAGGTGATGCCATAAACAAAGTGCACAACCACCCAAACAAGCACAAGGAGACACGACGAGTAAACAATACAATTAAAAAAGTGACAAGACACAACCATGAAACCTTTATAGCCATTACATCTGACTCCATCAATAATCCATGATAGCACCAAATGGTTCCCAATCACAGGCAAACAAAAACACATCAGTCAACAAGTAGATGTTAAAACTAAGCTTGCCAGCACTAAATATATTGCAACAAATGTGAACAGTGTTACGAGCAACAGTATGCTACTGCTAGTGTATGGACACCAAAATCACAGAAAGAGACAAGAAGCTTGTGCAGCACACCAGATTATGTACCTCATAAGACTTCCAATAGACGTGTCTTTCTTATCATCACCAGTATTGTCTGTGTAGCCATTGGTTGTATTTTCGTTTCTAGATGTTTTCAGGATGACTGTTGACTCTTCATCTTCATCAATGGTTGCCATGGCAACATTATGATTATCACCAACCACAGGGGTGTCTTGTATTGGTGTGAGCATGCCATTTGCAGTGATAGTGTCTGTCAAATTTGCAGGCGTTTCTTTAGACGCTGTTTGTGTCGCTTTGGGAACGTCAATGGTTTCAGCAACTCCATGTACTGCACTGGATTTCGTCTTTTTCTCAGAAAGTTTCAAATCATCCTTTTCTTTTTTATCTAAACGGTTTGTACCCTTTGCAACCTTCCCCTTTACTGAGCCTTTAGATTTCTCTCTCTCAGTTGCATGCTCTTTCTTTGCCTCCTGTGATTTTGCTAGAGCCTTTGTTACACTTTTGTGTTTAACTTGCTTAGAATTTTCACCTGAATCCTCTGGTGTTTGTTTGATTGATTTTTCCTTCTTAGAGAACTTCGACGTTCTCTTCGTCCGTAATGGATTGACAGGTGCATCCTCAGATCCCATTGTTGAGGTGAATGTCAATGGTATGCCAGGCTCAGAACTAGATCGACTGGCCAGAGTTGATCTTTCAGGAGAACCTAGTCTGTGAATCAGGTGACAATCAGATGGGAGCAAGTGTGAAAAAGTTGTAAAATCTGCCTCAGTACTCTGGTTTCAAGTTTACCATAAAAGTTAACTAATGCAACTACAATCCATACAAGGGTTTCAACTTCAAAAGGCTACTTTTTCTTTATTCATCAGGTCGAAAAAAATTGCATTAGTATTGATTGGTAAGGTTAGATATCAGAGGCCTGGTGAGAGATGAGAGCAAAAAAGGTCTAAGGTCTATCTGCAAATGGAAACAGACTTGTTTTGTTCTCTCTCCTGTCCTTGCTTAAAACTGTGTTAAAGATAATGTCAGAATGAACATTTTAACACAGCTTCAAGCAACAAGGTCCATAGCACTGAAACAGAATATTTTTCACACCTGCCTTGCCCCCTGAAGAGACAATTATTACTAGTGATTATATCTTATCTATTACAACAACATACCAATATTCCAAGTGTGTTAAGTAACACAGAATTTTCAACAGTCTTGGATTATTTACCAAAAGAATGAAAGTACTATTGAATATTTTTTTTTTTTCAACATAGTCGTGAAATTTTTCACCAATGTATTAGATTCAAAATACCACTCAATCAGACATTACCGACTGTTTCTTGAGCATCAATTGAGAGAATTGGTTTTCTGAACTTAAAATATTTTTAAACAAGTCGTCTCCTTGCTTTCTACAACTGTATAAACTTATTCAGGGTTATTACACGAGTTGGATACAATACATGCTTCTTGTTTGCCACTTTTGGTATTGTCTTTAGATTTTTATTTCTAACTTGTTTAGAATTTATACCAGATGTCTCTGGCATTTCATTGACAGATCTTCCAGTTTTGGAGTTAGCTGATGCTCTCTGTAGGGGATCCTTTTCAATGACAGGTGTATCTCGGGACCCCAAAGATGAGGTACCATAGGGTACTGGAATACTGGGGTCAGAGCTAGTTCGACTAGTAACAGTAGATCTTCCTGAAGACCCTAGCCTGTGAATCAGGTTACAATAAGTCATATTTATAACAGCAACAGACTTATCATTATTTAACAGATCTGTAAAATTTCTTAAAGAATTTTATAAAATAAATGAAATTTTTAATCCTACTCACTCTTTCATTTTTAACTGATGGACATTTATTTGTATTAAGAATTTTGGAACTTATATAGAATTATTAAGATTATTTTTTAAGGTCAAAACTTGACAGTAATTCAGCATTATATCATGTGTTTTATACAACACGATTACAATATATTTATACCTCTGAGAAATCCCATTGTAACCACGTTCACTTTTACCGCTGCAAATCAAGGCGGACATTAAGTCACTGACAACATATTACATTACTATGAGCATTACAACGTAGAATTCATGGAATAAACTTAAAAAGAGTTTGACCGATAATGAAACAGGAAAAAAGACGTATGAGACGCATCAACATCATGAGAATAGTAAAGGCAATGATCTTAGACAACATGGAAGCCCCACTTTCTACCTTTTTTAGTTGATCGGTAGATCAACTAGTTTTATGGCAATTTTCAACAGTCGCATCACCTTTTCCGGAAGTGGCGCAAGAATAACAGGTAAGTGAATCGGTTAAAAATAGTTCAACATCTGAGCGTAACCTGCATAACACACTCAATAAATGAAATAAATATTTTCAGTTAACACCGTAGATTTGAAAAAAAAGTAGGGTTAGTAGGGGTCTTTTGAGAAAAAGTAGACAAAAAGTACGAAGCACGTAAAAAAGTAGGGAAATGTCGGCAATCAAAGGACATTTTATGAGCTCCTTGGAAAATGACAGGTTTTTAAGTTATAATAAATTGTTTCATAACAGATGTAAAATAAATAAATTAAACTAAACCAGACCCTACATGACATTACAAACACTATGGATATAATGACAATATCACATTCTTTGCTGAAATTATGTCACGCACTTAAGTTACGCAGTATAACCATTTGTCTCAAAGCATTCTAACTTGCCTGAACCATTATATCAACATTTGGAACAGTCATAAAGTCACAAATATGTAACAATAAACGCAAAAATGGGTTTTTAGCTGTGGTACAAAAACTTTTTTTTTTAGATCAATGGAAAGGCTATCATGAAATTACATTTACTAGCCCAGGTCGTTGGGCTAGTGGATCACGTCAAAGACTGATATTACAAAACTTCTTTAAACAATTATAGTTCCAGTTGAAGTAAGATAATTACAGATGTGTGAGTAAAAATGACAACATAATTATGTACTATAACAACATCAAGATCACCTAAATGTTTGCCGAGAATTCCCTGTCCTGGACGAGCCTTTTCTTTTTCCACTTTTACTGAAATCCATGTTTCGTTAATTAAATTTTTCCTTTTCTTCCTAATTAACAAATGTTCTCATATAAACTGACTGTCCCTTTTTAATTGTCAAGTTTAAATAATTATAATAACTACATAGGAGAATAAAGTTTTAATTTTCTACCAAGTGAATTTCATGGAATTCATACTTATTTAATAACCATCATTATGAATATTTTATTCCTACAACAAAAGACTGTTCAACAACAGATGCCAACAATGTTTGTGTAAATAAATTAGGCTATAAAAATTAAACCAGTTGTTTCACTGGAATTTAACAACTGTTGGAATTAATTACATCAGTCGATTTTGTTGACATGTTACACATCTGAGGTTTGAGATTGTGAATTAAGTTTGGTGACCAGTCTAGAAACTCAAGCAGCTGATTGGTCAATTCTGTCATCAGTCTTAAAATTGACCAATGGCAAGGCAGCATACTGAGACTGATTCCAAAACTTAACTTTTCAACCGTGGACAACTGTGTCTAAAAGCTAAGTCGTCAAACATGTCTAAACTATACATGCATTCTAAGACAAGCAAAAGTTCTGGAGACAGTTCTAACCAATTCCAATAAACCAATTTTGCTGTTGACCTCTTAACAGACGGTGCCAATGAAATACGTTGAGCCTAGGTATTGATATGATCCAGCCTTTATCTATTATTTTAGACACACTTATTATTTATAAGCCTGTCAAAGACAAACAAATAATTGAAAACTGTGTTCATATAACATAGAAATTTTCATTGTAATGGATACGCAGCAGTGTTTTAGTGCAGTTTCTGGAGATCCTATACAATATTAATGCAACAGAATGAAAGATGTGAACACCACACAAAATACAACGGAATGAATGAGACCAACAATACACATTATGGATCCAATGATCTGATCATTATGCAATGTCAGCATTCAAAACAACATGTAAGTAATTAAGAATGCAGTCTGAGATTAGGTATGACTGCAAGGCTCAGTTGGTAGTATCCTGCACTCCACTACCAATCTGGAGATTTGAACACCATGTGAGACACATGTGAAAAATGACCAAGTTGGACGCTTTTCTCTCACAGGCGTTTTATATAAATACGTGTAGCAATTCAGTTGATTAATTAAACACTACATCCTACAATTTGAAAGATTAACGTGCAAAATTCCCAATTTGGGTATGGGTAATCTACACACAATAGCCAAAATAAACCCGTGGCAATACTGTCCTCTGATTCATATAAGTTTCAGGGTTGCTTTTTTCAGCCAGGTCCCGATATTATATGGATACTTGCACTCAGCCCTCATATCCCAAATCACACTTCTGAGTGAGATAGTGACTCATATTGAGTGTAAAAAATGTATGATAATGTTAAATAAATGATGCATATTCTTAGTGGCCCATTTTGTTAAAGATTTGAGTGTGAAATTAGATCTTGGAGAAATTATTAAGTCTGAGTGTGGAGTGTGGCTCTTAGACCCAAGAATTTTTCCCATATCTCATAACTGTACTGAAATCTCAAAGTAAATGAGCCAAAAAGAACACTTAGCACTAAATTAACATGTTCATGTTTTTTTCTGCACTCAAATATCCACTATCAGTCTCATAAGAGTAATACGTAATATGAGATTTGAGTGCCGAGTAAGTATTTGTTATAATCCAGGGACTCGGTGACCCAGCCACAAGCACTGGTTAGGTCAACCGTCCACCATAATTAACAGAAATCAGTATGAAACACAGTGTAAATCTCCTAACACAACATCAACCAATTCCAGGCACATTATGTGAAATCCAATACAGTAAAATCTCACTTCCTAACCACCTCAAAATTAAGACCATCTTATTAATGCAACCATATTTTCATGGACTGGTTTTAAATTTTTCACATTTTCATATATAACTCACAAACCCCCTCATTAATAATACCGAATTTCTTCAATTAGTGGTCACATAAGATTACAACGTACAGTCGGACTTCATTAATTTGAATTCATTGGGTCATATTTTTCTTTCGAATAATACATAGTTTCAAATAGCGTATTTCAATTTGACATGCATAAGAAGATACATCGTTTCCAGATATTTATGTTCGATGCTACCATGTATTCGGATAAAAGGTTGTCATATAAACCAGGTCCGACTGTAGTTTTGCTTACTGCTCACACGTTTTTCACAGAATGTGAAACAACAATATTTCGTGAAACACAAAATGTACAAAAGTACCATGACGCAGGAGTCGTTGATTTTTTCGGTCGAAATAAAATATCATCGTCATTATCAATGCTCTCATTGGCAATGCTGAAAATAATTGCATTTAACAAAACAAAACTAGAAATTTATACTGTTGTAAGATTAGCTTTGTAAAAAGCTAGTTACGATGTTTGATATATACACAGTCAACTCTCTTGACATTGACATTTGTTACAACGGAATATTTGTTTAACGACACAAATGTGTTTCCGACCAAAATAAAATTGTCAAATAAATAATATCACAAGAGTGATTTCCCCTTTTTTTCAATCTAAAACCATAATAGTAAACAGCTAGTCAAGATGGACAAATAAAACTGTTAAATAATTACAGTTACAAGAGTGATTTCCCTTTGATTCAATGCAGAACTTATCATCTAGATTCTGGCATACACAAGTTGCCTTACATGTATAAGCAAACAATTCTAGAATTTATCAAAATTTTATCAACAGTTTCTGAAAACAAATACATAAAATTACTTCAAATAAAAAGTTATTTTCCATCCATATGCCATTTAGCAGACCACAAGTAACTTTACTTTTTGAATTTAATGGAGATAACGGAAGTTTCGAAGAAGGAATTATCTCCCCTGAATTGATATCACAAGCTAAGAAAGTATAGAAGACCAATTGTGAAAAACTTAATCATCATTTCAAAACCTAAACATTTGAAATAAAAAATTATGAAATTCATAATTAAAACGGTTATAATTTCCCAGTATTATAAGTAAGTGTGAACTAATAAATAAATACGCCACCAGGGGTCTTTTTCAATGAAGGATATAAAATGTATTTATAGTTTGGATTTACCTCCCACTTCCCCTAGATCTTCTACTCGAATTACTTCTCTCAGAAACTGTTGAAAACCCATCAATATCTGGTAACTTCTTCTTGAATCTGAAAAACAACAACAACACTTTTAGATTTTATTTTATAAACCCAATTCGATAAAACGGCTTTCATTATCGATCTATTCATTATATTGGGTATAGGGTGCGAAGGTTGTTTAAATCATGTGATATTATTTTAACTGTAAATAGGATGTATACAACACCCCTATAATCAATATAGAGGTAAACACTATAATGAAAGACATAGCAAATTATGTTATACATTGATTGTGAAACAAGTTAACAAATCTATGTTTGCATGTATCACCCTCGCAGGCCTCCAAGCAGGACTCGATATAAATAAAGGTTTTTATAAAGTTTAAAATTTAGAAAAATACAGGTTTTTTAGGGCAATTTCTGTAAAAATCTTGAGCGAATAAGTCTGTTTTGGCCGCCTAATTTGATGGATCGATGCAGCCTAGATGGGACGACAGTGCACCCACTGCTGCGAGAACGTGTCATAAGGATGCAGTTTACACAAGTGAATAGTACAATATTGAAAATATTTCGAATTATATTAATCCCAATTAAACGATCACCGATTATTTTGGCACCAAAAGTCCCTTCAGTACTTTGATTCTAAATTGATAAAGATAAATACTGTGTCAAACTTACCCAGTTCCCCTAGATCTTGGTGTGACTGGACTTTCCTTCTTACCTGCAAAGGAAGTAATAAGACAATTTTAATACATAATTCTAGAAAAAAAACAGCAAGACAGCAGTGTTATTTGATGATCACGGTTTAGTGTCCTGTTTGTAGAGGGTATCGTTTATGTGTGTATATAGTTTGTCTCTTTGTGCTTTTATGGGTGGCTGCATACTTTATGTGACATTTTCTGAGTGCCACCTACATTTGAGGCACACATGGAAGATTGGGTTGTCACAAAGGTGCAGTCCCTTGAATACAGACTTCAATTTTAATAAATATATGTTTTATCATTCTGTTCAGAAATAATTTGTTCATGGAGAATCAATCAAGGTTTAATTTCACAACTAAGGCCAGGCTTAAAAATATTTGTTTATAGTACAAAACAACAATTCTCGAAGCCATTTTGTAGTTTTTTAAGTGATGAAAATATCCTGTTCGGATGAGTCAAATTAGATTAGAGTCAGGTTAGATGGATATTTTAAGGATGGTCTGATGCAGATTTGTTTACTTTTCTGTATTTTTAGTCGGACCTCGTTCATTCAAATTCATTAGGTTTATTACAAATAACACTTGGGTCTGGAACAGCCCATTTCAATATGATGTGCATAAGAAGATACATCATGATCTGAGTATTCAGGTAGAAAGTTTTCGAATAAACGAGGTCCGACTGTATTTCTGATAAATGTTATATAATAATAAACCTATCCCTGTGCATCAGTAGATTAACAGCTTGCTAGAATGAAAATAAATTGTGTCAGATTATAGTACAGCACATATCATTGTGTATCAAAGTTAAATAAACAATTCTTCGTTATTTCTCAAAAACAGCTTTCTTGTTTCTTTCAAATTTGCATAATTTATGATCAAAAGTTTAAAATGCATTACTATATATAAAAAAATCACTAAATAAATCACTAAATTAAATAAAAACAAACAAAAAAAACAAATAATTAATTAATAAATGAGTAAATAAAAAAATTAATTGCTTAATCAATATGACCTTATATATAAAAAACATAAAATGAAAAACATTAATGTAAGTATTTGTATGTATACAAATTCATACAAAACTCGTGGTATGAACATTACAAAGACATTTTTATTTAAATGTTATCTTAATTACCACATTCACTAACGATTATTTTCTATGTATTAAAAGCAAAATTAATGAAAAACAAATTTCTTTATTAGTACAAAATTTAATGCTCACACAAAAATTAAGCATTTAAAAAGCTGTTATTGTAGCAAAATATTGTACAAATAAATGTTATTCAATACCACAATTCATGTACATGTACATCTTTAACAAAAATTGGCAAACATCTGCGAACAGTTTCATGTACTTGAACACAAGGTAGTTGATTAAGACAAAGAGATGGCAAATTTTCAGAAAATCAATGTATCAGTATATTTTGTTCTGAGTTTAGAATCATTATCTAAAGTATGCAATCCAGAGCATGCAAAACAATAAAACAATATTTCAGCTTCAAGACCTTTGTCTAGAAGAAGAAGTATTCATGTAATGTGTATTTGCCATTTTGTGTAATCACAACATTGTATTTTGAAAACTCATGGGTTCCTGTGGAAATTAGATCTACTCAGGATAGCTATAAATATGGGGTTTTCACTCTTATCCTGCAGTACAAACAACAATATGCATTTAACATTAAAAAAGTAGAACAACTAGTTCTGTGGCGATTTCGACAGTCGCATCGCCTTAATACTTTTTTCGGCGCAATTAGAATAACAGGTAAGTGAATCGGTTAAAAAAAGTGCAACATCTAAGCATAGCCAGCATTACATCATCAATACCGGTAGTAATCTTACTGCATGGTTATATCAATGGTTTATAATGGAAGTAATGATTCATACTTTCTGTGAATCTGGAAGTGTTGAATACGAAACCAGTGTTCAATACCGAACAACTTTAGTGCTTTCAGCGCTTTGATTAATATTGAGTTTTTAGTTAACAATCAAACTGTTAGAACAAAGCATACAATCAACACCACTGTGATAAACCCTTTCACACAACCCTGTAACTCACTGTTCATAGATTCTCTGCCAGTACGTGGGGTTATAATCACGCTTATTTTACCACTTTCAAGTTCCTCACTTTCATCACTTAGCATGCTGTTAATAGTTTCAAGTCCAACAAAATCAATATCTTTGCTTGGATGCAAATGTTCACTTCCAAATGCATTTTGAGTGAATTTCATGCATGTGTTATTCTCATGCGCTGACATGCTTTCAAGGTCAATACCAGACTCAAGGTCATCACCTTCATATTCCAAGGTAGAAACTTGTTCAACATCAAACATGTTATTTTCCTCAGTCACCTGGCTATGTTTTGAGCTCTGCTGATCGATGTGGGATATCGTCCACTTCTCGGAGAAATGTGATGTGGCATATTCGCTAACAGAGATTGCGCTCTCAAAGGCACTGTCAGTCGATACGTCATCGCAATTTCTCCCTGAATTATCTCTAGGCATGAAATTTGGTAAGGGGCCAACTTGGAACAAGTCAGTCAAAGTGCGTTCATTCAGTAGCATAGTATCCAGCGCATTCGGACTGCTTTTCCCAGTCATGTTGCTCATCTCCCTTGGCAACGGTTCTTCCACTAAACTAAGCAGTGGATCAGGCTCGTAGTTGAGAAGTGGATCTTCTTCGAAATTTGTCAGCGGATCATCCATAAACCCGCTCTGTCCACGTAGTGGGAGACCATTGACAATATCGGACAACGGTGTGGGAGGTGTAAACGGGTCTTCTCTCTCGCCAGGTACGTTCGAGGCACCGCCACGATTGAGTAAATCTAATCGTGCATTGTAGTGATTTTTCGCTGACTTAGCGCCGGCACTTTTTGGATCATTCATACTTACTTCCCTTGAGAAAGCCAGCTCACTATTATCGCTAAGTGAACCAGGCGTGGCTGGTAACTCTGTATTCATTCTGCTCGTATCGTACAAATCATTAGCTGAAAGTTAAGTACACAATAATACTCCATGGTCTTACTGTACACATCAATCTGAGTATTCATTTTATGAGAGTAACAATATTTATGATAGTGTCAAGTTTTGTGTACTATAAGGAAACTCCATCTGGGCCCGGGATTATAATGTATACTTACACCCAGCGCTCAAAACTCAAATAACAAAATTTACTCTTATTACTAAATTAGTGTGATAGTAGTAATTTGAGTGTGGACAATGCATATCACCATTGTGTAAACCCATCAAAGCTTATGTAACTACTAAACCAACTTCTCTTCAACCGAACATCGTTTGTAACCTTGACGCAGATTGGTTTACCTTATCATAAGGGGTACGTTACCTTCCTGAAATCCACTGAATTTCGGAGAATATACAGAAATCCGTTTTGGATCTGGAGTGAAGCAATCTCGGCGTTTTTTTGCACAACAAATCTTAACCTTTAAATTGTGCCAACCATCTTCTTTCAAGATATTTCTTGTATAGAACTGTTTTGTAAATAACACAATTACATAGATATTTACAATTCAATATGCACTAATACATTTAGGCTTGCATTCTACAACTCACTGCTTTGAAGTAGGGGTTTACGGCAAAGACTAAGAACGCAGGACCAAGACGTTCCCTACCTAGAGTGCCCATGAGAATGCAATATTTCAAAATCAGCTGAAAATTTGGTATGGGGTCCACGGCGGCACTGAAACTCCTGGCTTTTAAGCTTCAAAGATGGCTTAAATTGTCTCAAAAACAGCCCTTGCGAGCATCAAATCTCATGCCTGATTATAGTGCAGTGTACTAAACAGGTGAACAAACCAATTATATGGACAGAATGTATGACATTAAAACACACAAACAAACCTACCAGACTTTCCACCTTCTGACATAAATGAAGTTTCTTTTCTCGACCAGGATGGGAAATCATCATCTCTCTGTAAGAAAAGAAATAAGTAGAATTATGATATAACTAAATTGTTATCTTTTATGCAAAAAAACTTATTTATCATCAAAAAGCTGCCCACAGAAAGTACAGCACATCTTGGCCTTGAACCCCTTATCAGAAAGTCAACATTTTCCAAATTAACAAATGGGTCACAAAAGGTAACATTAATTTTAGTTACACTTTTTGGTGGAGTTTTATTTAGATGGATTAGACCTTGACCTTCAAAATAAAACCCCGCCAATATAACCAGCTATATAGTACTCACATCTTCATCAAACAATCCGGGAGTTGTACCCTCTACCCAGTTCTGTATTCTATCCAACAACAGTGTATCTTCTGGTTCAGCAAATCTCTCAGCCAACGTTGCTAGTGCTAACTCCTGTGTAGAATACAATAGAACATGATGTTAGAACCAGAATAGATCTGAGTTTGTAAAACACAGCTTGCCTTATTCATATACAAATAACATTTCCTTCTTTGTCCAATGCAAAATGTTCATCACCCACCTACTTTTCTTGTTATATAACACATTTTTATACTCATCGGGTACAGTCATATTTTTGTTTAAGTTTTCTAAATAAATATATTATGGATTGTTGTTTTCCCGAAGGTCTCTATGGTGAGGCACTGTCTTAGGTATGTGGCATTCCCTGTAGCAACTTATTCTCTCTCTTTTGAATGATCATAGTTAAGGGATAACCCCCCAGACCCCGTCTACTATTGGTGATTTCCCTACTACTTCAAGAATTAGTGAAACCCCTGATGGATTACATAGTTCGCACATATACAATATTTACCTCCCTTGTTCTTCATCATCAGCCATTTTGATAGGCAAAACTGATATCTCTTTATAGGAGTAATTGTGATAAATGAGAAAATTCCAAGATAATTTGTATGTGACAACCACTTTTCTTCAACTTACTGAGCCAACTGCTCACAAGAGTATAATGAATAAGTAATCTTTTTTATGTCTGATTAGTTTATCATCATTTACATTATATTCCCTATAAACTTTAAGGAAATTTGCCTATCAATATGGCCAACAATTCAGAACAAGGGAGGTAAATATTGTAAATGCGGGCACTATCTATTATTTGTTTACTGTACCTCATCTTCCTTGCTGTTGTACCAACCACTGGTAATACCCATCTCCTCCAATACAGACATCAACGACTCCTTACTTGTTGCTCCGGTCAGTAATTGGACAGCCTTTGCTGCTGCTTTCCTGATTTGTTCCTGTAACCATGGTAACACATATCAACCAATGACAATCACAACAACAGCAATGCTGATGATAATGGTAAGAATATAGGTTAAGAATGATGATGACTTTAATGATGAACATCAAGACTATGTTAATGATGATAATTAAATAGATGTCAATAACGATGGCAAGAATGTTGATGATGAAAATCAAGTATATGCTGATGACGATGATATAAATGTTAATATTGTGATAATAATATATATACAAATAATGATGATAATACTGATGATGATGATGAAAAAGGGATCATGTAAGTGATGGTGATGATAATGATATATATATGGGCCTTTGTTATCGAGGTTTCACTGTACATCACACACATCAACATGGATACCACTTACCTCGGGGTCGACAAGTTTCGGCAAGATAAGCGGAAGAACATCAGGTCGACCTTGACCTAGCGCCTGCATCGTCCTAATTGAATATTTCCTAATTGCTGTATTTGGATGTTTCAAATTTGAGCCAAGTTTACCTAAAGCATCATCGAGTAGGTTATCTGATAAGCCGAGCTCACTGAAATACAAACAATGTAGGTAAATTTTGCAATAAAGATATTTTGATACCAATTTCTCTACATAGCTGTACTAATTGGATTAATTCTTGTCTGACTAATGGTCAGGGTTAATTGGTGGTTTGACATTAAACAAAGCTGTGTAACACCTTGTTTTATTGACATGATTCAATTTTGCCTTTAAGACAAATAATTGAATAATAATAAGCTTTAGAAATACAGTCGGGCCTCGTTTAATTGACATCTTTCTGTCCGATTACATGGTATCAGGTACCAATGTTTCTTCTTAGGCATGTCGAATTCAGAATTGGCTGGTTTTCAATAGGAACTGAGCTCTCATACATACTACTGTACAAGTTTGAGATACCTTTGGCCAGTAGAGCTAAACATGGACCTGAAAATTATGTTCTTAATTTTGAGGTTGTTTTATTACAGAGGTGTTCTCTAAGTGAGGTTTTACTGTCATAACTTACGAGAATATATCCGTGATATAACGACAAACGCTGTCATATATTGCTGGATTATCATTGTCAAGTACACTGATTAGTTTACTGAAAACTTCATCATCGTCACATTCTCCGTCAAACTCTGGCATCCAGGATTCCTCCATTAACTGTTTAATGATACCCTGACCACGTGTTCTACGTCCTGATTTTGTCTCCTAGAAATAAATGTAAAGACTAGATACAGTTGAACCACATTAATTCGACAACCTTCTACTTGGTATCACTTCAGAAAAAAATATCAGGTCCCGATGTATCTTCTAATTAAAATGGGCTATTCGAAACCATGTGTCATAAGAAATAAAAATTTGCATCCAATGAATGCGAATATGAGGTCTGACTGAATATGATATGAAATTAACACAATTTTGTGACAGACAAACGGACAACAAGACCATAAACTATTTGCCAATGACAAGTATGGTAGCAATTCATGCTGTCTAGTAAAGTAGGATGCTCCATCATTTTATTTACACTGTTTCATTAGGTTGTGAGCATACCATAGTGTGGAATTGAGTGAACATTTACACCAATCCAAACAACATATACTGCAACCATTGTTTATGTCCACGTTTCTTTCGCCTTTGTTTGCTTTGTAATTTTTTATGTCTATAAACATTATATTCATGCTTCCTCATGCTTCTTGGCTCTCTGTACTTCTTTCTCGACTTCTATAGTTACGCATTAATGAAAAGGTCAAGAGCACCATCTTCAAACGAGCATCATTTGAGTGCCGCTGTACGATTTCCAACCTCTTCTTTAAGTGACGTCATTTCCCGAAAACGTCACATGTGATGTCACCATGTACTGACAGTAAGCAATATTGTCCCTATATGGCAATATGAAAGCGAAGTGACCATAATTATTGAGCAAATATTGTTTCCTGTTTGCAAATAGTGACATCACATGTTTTTTTTCTTGAAATGACATCACTTACGGAAGAGGTTGGACATCCCATAGCAGCACTCAAATGTTATCTGTCGTTGGCTATTACACGCTATAGATATTTCTTACCTTTGGACGGATTGCTGAAGAGTCCTCATCAACTGCGTAGTTTGTCAGTTTGAAACTTTTCTCTCTTTTGGCACCTGACCTTCGACCTCTCCTCATAGAATCTGGAGTACCCATCTCAAGGTCAAATCTATTCATCTCAATCCTCTTACTCTTCACTGAAAATATGAGGTTCTAAAAATAACTCAAATGACCTTTGACCATGTACATGACCTTGACACAGAAGATATAACAAATTTCTTAAAATAGAAAATATGAGACCTTAGACTTCTTAATGAACAATAAAAACACAAACAGAATAGGGTATAATTATATTTATATAGCAAAATTGTTATCATACAGAATATAGCAGTTGAAAAATTGTTATTGTTCAGAATATCTTAATAGACAATTCTTAGTACAATTCTTGCCAGGTTTACAACAGATACAGAAGCATATACCGGTTTGTTCACAAGTACAACTTATCTTTACATAACAACACTCAGTCTTAGACATAACCATAAGCCAAAACTCATGGCTAAAGTAAACTGGATCATACATGAACAACATAGTTTACATCAATAGCAAAGAAACTCCAGTTAGCCTGTTTAATGAGTTTAAGTCACAGACTGCAATACTGAACCAATGTGACTCCACAAGTATAACAGAGGTACAATATGGATGTATACATTTTTATACACACTAACTTCGTGCTTCAAACTTTCTACAATAAAGATGATGCTCTTCCTCTATTGCGTATCTTACAACCTTTGCTGAAAGGGAGGTAAGCATTGTATTGCATCTCAATTTTTTTCACATGAATATCACAACAAACTAATCACGCATAACAGGGAGGTCAGTGTGAAGTATAGAATAGTAGCAATAAAAGCTGTAGTAGTAATAACAGCTGTAGTAGCAACAACAGCTGAAGTAGCAACAACAGCTGTAGTAGCAATAACAGCTGTAGTAGCAATAACATGTGTAGTAGCAATAACAGCTGTAGTAGCAATAACATGTGTAGTAGCAACAACAGCTGTAGTAGCAATAACAGCTTTAGTAGCAATAACATGTGTAGTAGCAATAACAGATGTAGTAGCAATAACAGCTGTAGTAGCAATAACAGATGTAGTAGCAATAACATGTGTAGTAGCAATAACAGATGTAGTAGCAATAACAGCTGTAGTAGCAATAACATGTGTAGAAGCAATAACAGATGTAGTAGCAATAACAGCTGTTGTAGCAATAACAGATGTAGTAGCAATAACAGCTGTAGTAGCAACAACACCTGAAGTAGCAATAACATCAGTAGTAGCAACAAAACATGAAGTAGCAATAACAGTTGTAGTAGCAATAACATCAGTAGTAGCAACAACACATGAAGTAGCAATAACAGCTGTAGTAGCAATAACATCAGTAGTAGCAATAAAACCTGAAGTAGCAATAACAGCTGTAGTAGCAATAACAGCTGTAGTAGCAACAACACTTGAAGTAGCAACAACAGCTGTAGTAGCAACAACAGCTGTAGTAGCAATAAAAGCTGTAGTACCAATAACATATGTAGTAGCAATAACAGCTGTATTAGCAACAACAGCTGTAGTAGTGATAACATATGTAGTAGCAATATCAGCTGTAGTAGCAACAACAGATGTAGTAGCAATAACAGATGTAGTACAATAACAGATGTAGTAGCAATAACAGCTGTATAAGCAATGACTTCGGTAGTAGCAATAACAGCTGTAGTAGCAATAACAGCTGTAGTAGCAGTAACAGCTGTAGTAAGAATAACATCAGACTAGCAGCAATAACAGCTGTAGTAGCAATAACAGCTATAGTGGCAGTAACAGCAGTAGTAGCAGTAACAGCAGTAGTAACATTAACAGCAGTAGAAGCAATAACAGCACAAGACAAAAAAGAAATCTCAGCACTCAGTTAGTAGTGTTATATATTTCAGTCACTTAAATCAGTCACTCACATTTGGACATCTGAGTGCAGAGAGGTGAGTAACTGTTATAAGTTCTGGTTCCTGGTTTGCTAAAAATCATGCATGTAAGTAATGCTTCACTAAAAATCTTATCATGCCATCACATATATCTATTATTTATTATAAGGTCATTATTAGTAAATTATTTGTTTGCTGTAACCTGACCAACAATAGTTTGGAATTGGTCGGAATGGGAATTTATTTTCAATTTTAGATGTTACTAGATTTTTGCACATAACTAGGCCTGTTAAGGACAGGGAAAATGACACATAAGTCCAGTCTGAAAGTTGAGTCGAGGCCAATTGATGTGGGTTGGTAGGGGTACCACAAACAAGGAATTAGTAATAGATGACCTCATTCATGCTTTTATACAATACGTTTTCAGGCCAATTTGTTTACATTTAACACAAGTACAAACATTTTACTACTCATGCAAACTTGGAATTTTTAATTGAACATTCAAAATTTAACAAATTACCAAGGCAGATTACTCTTTATTCACAAATTATTTCAAATTGATTCCTAAGTGAAATCGATTTTTTAAATATCAAAATGAAGGTGATGCCAATTTATACCAGAGAGATCCAAGGACAATATTCTTGCAAATTATGAGTTAAAGATTTCTCACAAAAGTTAATTCTTGAATTAAATGCAGAAAATAGCCAATTTTGTGAATTACCTTTACGCTCAAGTTCAGTGTGATCTATAGATACTTTGTCAATATTTCTTTAAACAATAGTTTTGATGGAAAGTAATTTCTTAATCAAAGGACTGAAGGTCCTCGGAGGCGCTGTCAATGCAAGACTGCACATTTTCCATATTATCATATTAGCAAGTAATATGCGACTATTCGGGTAAACTCATTTGCCTAAAATGAAACCGATAATCCAGGAAACCTGTGTATATCAAGACTCTCATCATTCCAAAATTGATATATCGCTGACAAATCAGCCATTATACTCATTAAATATATAGTAAAATCAGAGAACTTTACAAGTACTATATTCATGAGATGATGAATATGGTGGTACTTCCAGCAGACTATCCGGTTGTTGACGATAGCAATAAGATGCTAAAGAGCCCAAAAAATCAGACACCTTCCCGAGGTCAATATTTCATGAACTGAAGCTATACATAGGGTATACATATATAGGAGGGTAGCTATTCTTTAGTTGCCTCTTTCGGTTTTGCCATAAACATTGAGATGGTAGGTAAATATCCGAGGAAATTTTGTAATCATAATTATAATGAACAAGCAAAAAAAGGCATATCCCTCACAAAAATTCCAGATTTTACAGTAAATTATGTTTCTATTTGGTTAGTACTTTGATAAATTTCTAAATAAATAATTGTAAACAGAATACAATTTTTTTGAATTAATTAAATTGAGAGATAGAATATACTGAGAAATGACTATTAGCATCCTTAAGTGTTTAGTTAATATATCATACTGGGTTCAATCAACTTTATTGTAGTGTAATACTTTCTTTTTTTTAATATCACATCCCTCCCAATTTTTAATATCACACCTCTCCCAATTTTTTATATCACACCCTTCCCATTTTTAATATCACACCTCTCCCATTTTTTAATATCACACCCTCCCCATTTTTTAATACCTCACTTTACTACTCAACAACCTATCCCCATTTCATATTATAAACCCCTCCCTCTTTGTTTATCACATCCCTCCCATGTTTTAATACTGTTGAATTACTTCTGCAACTTTTTTATATTGTACCCCACCCACTTTAACATAATGTCCCCCCCCTCCCCCCTACTTTTTTAAATAGCATACCTCTCCCAACTTTTTTATCATAACCCTTACTATTTGTGTATCCTTTTTAACCAGCACGACTAAGCGCTTTATATTACCTTTAAACTATCATAAACTATGGCTGTAGATCTGTTAACTTCTTATGTGAATGATGTCTCGTTCATTCATTGTAAATGTGTAAAAGTTTACACAAATGTTTCAATAGGTTATTTACAGTAAAAAAGCTACAATTAAATCCATATTATATTGTAGGAGTAAAAAAAAACGATATATGTACTTCATGCATGATCAAAATTACATAATGTTTATGTAGGCAAGTTTTTCATCGGCTGCACACTTCACATATTGCTTACAACCATCCTTGTGTATCAAATAATAACTATCGCAAAATTCCCCTGTTCTTCGGTTATGTCACAGGAGTGTGTAAAAAGGATTACAAAAGACAAGATTTAGGTAATTTCTATAATTAAAGGGTACTTCGCAGGTAAACTATAATCCACCTTGTTCCGGGCGTATAAAAAAGCACTATAGGTAGAGTAGTGTAAAATAAACTAGACTGTCTTTTAACAATAACAGTATTAAAATAGTAGGGTTAAGGCAAACATGAAATCGTGTCTATCTAGCAATGTATAAGTTGTCAATATGCCACTTTATTCAGCAAGATTTGCTTGTATAATAAAACAGATACTCTTTGGTGAGATGACACGCTGATAAACCAACGTGTATATGTGACAGTTATAAAACAGACTATATCTTTAACAAGCTATTTGTAGTCAGTCACATGACAGAAGTAAACACTTCCTTCTCCACCGGGTTGTTATACAAACAATTCATTCAAGATGGCTGCGAGGAAGGACAGTGAAAATTTAACTCATTCTCAAAGGAATGCTGGTGACGCCTTTTTTGACTTGTGCTGTTCTCCTTGTGCTAAGAAGAAATTAAATAAACAAGCAGTGAAGTATTGCACGACTTGCAAGGACTATTTTTGTGCCAGTTGTGTTGAAAATCATAAAATGTTCAAGGCAATGTCAAATCATGTGTTGATTGAACCACAAACCAGCAGATCAACTTCTAGTAAAACAGGATCTAAGTTTGACGCAATCCCGACACAGCTGTGTAAGAAACATCATACTGAAGTTGTTAACATGTACTGTCGTAGTGAAGACACGGTAGGATGCTCTGTGTGCTTCTTGTACAAACACAGGTATGTATTTAAATTTTGTCATTAGTGATGTTTTTGTACCTTTTCAAAATCTTGTTCAAACCATTTAAGGGCTGCCATTATTTTAATGCAGAATTGCACAACGGTATAAGAAAATGAATTGTTAACTACCGTTTCTGGAAAGAGTAGTAATGGAGTGTAGAGCGTTAGACGTGTAACCTGTAGGTCATAAGTTCAAATCTTGCATTGAGCTTTAACCGTAGATTACATCATTCCTCAATTTGGCGAAGGTACTAGTTTGCAAAGGGGGAAGCAATTATTGATAGCGATTAGTAAAAGATGTTCTAACTTCTTTAGATATTAAAGTAGAATAAATATTGTTTTAATCATTAACTTGATCAATAGTATCATATTGCATGAATGTGATCACACAAAGGCTACTAAATAAAGAGCTATATCTTTACATTGATAAAACTTGGGCATAGATACATTACATATGCAGACAAACTATATCGAAGTGAACAGACTGGTTTTACATATGCAGACAAACTATATTGAAGTGAACAGACTGGTTTGTGAAATTGTCAAGTCAAGATATTTGATTACTCAAAATTTGAAATGATTACTCATATGGGATCCATATTTATATAATGTTATCCTATTAATTACTGGAAAGTAGGTACTTAAGTTTCTACGGACGGGATTTTGTACTCAAGCAGAGAAATGTTGGGATTTTATCCGCCATACCGATTTCGTGCGCTTATGTAAAACTAAGTTGGAGATTGTTCGTTCAATTTTTAAACGTTTCCATATTTCATAATGATGTTGGAGTTGTTACTTCTATCTAATACATATGATATTCAGTCTAATTTACTCACCCAAAAGCAAAATAAAATCTCATAAATGTTAAATATTATTTTTTTCAACATTGATATTAAGAAAATCATTTCCAGGTCCTGTGATGACATCCACTACATACCAGAGTATGTACAATCCAATTTCCCCACAGAACAAGTAAAACAAATCAACACTGATCTAACACAAGCCATCAAAGCCATGACAAAACTGAAGACACAACATGACAGATTGGACGACAATCTGGATAAATGCAAAGCCACCTGTAAGCAAGAAATACAGAAGTACAGAGTGGAAATAAATCTTATCATTGACAAGATAGAAGCAGCCACACTGGCAGAACTCGATGCTAGACATGAAGACACAAAAACGAAGACTAGAGACACGAATCACAACATACAGGACATCCATGAAGAAATGATAAGGTTCCAGTCTGAGATTGAATCTGACCAAAGTAATGACTCTCAGAAATTTGTCATTGCTAAGCTAAGTCAATGTTTGATGAGGCAAGGACAAGAACTGCAGTCAGAATTAACCCATGACCAAACAACTCAACTGACATTTACAAGAAATATTGACATCATGAATTTCATATTGAGCATTGTTACATTAGGATTGCTGAGCCCTCCACTGGAACAAGACTCATCGCTACCAACAGCTACTAGCAGCAGTAAACGACCAAAGGCAATACATGCTGCTACAAATCTATCAGTATCCGATGATGACAGAAACACCACGAAAATCGCAACACAACAACAAGATACTATGACAGCTATAAAACCACGGAAACAAAGCCTTTATAAAATACTGAGTAAATCAACATCTAACATAAAACAAGATGATGATGAAAAATGTGATATATGGTCATCTTGTATTCTAGACAATGGTAATATCTTGTTGGCTGACTATGGAAATAAGAAGTTAAAATTAGTCGATAGTAGAACATATACAGTCAGATCATCATTAGTACTGAATGCCGGTCCATGGTCAGTATGTAGAGTAAGTAGTACAGAAGCAGCAGTATGTCTGAATAATGATACAATACAGTTTGTATCTACATGTGATAAACTTGTACCAATACGTTCACTAAGTATGGAACATGGGTGTAGATGTATTGATGTCGTCAGAGATAAGATGTATGTATGTGATGTTAGATCTGTATATATCTATACATTGAATGGTAAACTTGTACAGACCATTAGTAAGGATAAATCAGGAAATGATATATTCTCATGGATCCAGGATATTACTGTGAGTGATGATGAGAAGATGATTCATGTAGCTGCCTGGGAGAATGGTGTGATTACATTGAATACTGATGGAAATGTTGTTTGGCGATATTCTGGTACATCACAAAGTGATGCACATGGAGTATGTACTGATGGGAATGGTAATGTGATTGTTTGTGGTATGCAGTCACACAATGTAATACAACTAGCACCTGATGGACAATACATGGGAGAAATTGCTACAAGTACTGATGGTGTGTTTTGTCCAGCAACAGTGTGCTATGATAGAAACAACCACAAACTGATTACAGGAAAGAATGACAACAATATAACAGTTTTTACTGTACAGTAACAAAACCAGTTCTACACTAATCAAACAATGCTTTACATAACAAAAATAAAACAAATATCAAATCACAATAAAAACTTGAATAGTGATATAACCATACATGAGAAACAAGATATGTAGCATGAAGGAGCACGGCAACCGTACACTAATAAAAGAAATAGAAAGTACACAAGTAGCACTGAAGAATGATGCAATTATGTGTGTGAGGTTCGATTATTGACTTAAAATATTGACAAATTCAGGAAGATATGGTGTTATGAATGAAGTCGTCTTAATCAATGAAGAACGATAACATCATGTATGTGGTGGTCTGATTATTGAGTTAAAATATGGAAGAAAAATAAAAGAGCAATACAGGAAGATATGGTCTTATTAATGAGGTGGTCTGAATTTCAAAGTGACCCTTAAATGACATTTTGTTATATTCGGCCATTGAAATCGATATTGACACACCACATGTAGGATAATATCCATTCTCGTCAGCTCTCGGATATTTCCGTACCACTTCGTTACTCTACGAACATCCTTTAATGTATGTCAGGCGGAGCTCTATGTGGCAAAATTGAACATTTTGTGCGGTCAAAAAATAGTTCTCGTAAAACAGATTTTACTTCAAAACAACTTCGATAAATTCACATAAGAAATGAATTATCGTTGTCATTTCTAATTAAAAACTCACATATTTCAGTCTCCATTTAGCTTAAATATGTGATTTTAATCCCGTTTCATCAGAACTCCAGCGTTTACGCCGCCATATTGTTTACATGATATTCGAATGGTATTTCCAATAGTAGTGCCTAACAAACATATCCGAGGCACTTGACTTAGTTGGCCGAGGTTTTCCGAATAGAACAATACAGAGTAGTACAATAGACTGTACAGTATTGTGAAATGATGGAGTGAAATTCTACTGAAATACTTTAATTATCTGTAAAGATATTGTTATATATGTTATTATGATTATATTAGATCGTAATATGTTTTTGTTATTATATCAGAATTATGTTTGCAATTTGTTATTTAAAGAGGATAATTTGATGAGTTGAAATGAAATATATTATGTTAAGCACCATACTTGTGCTAAACATGATAAATGGATATGTCTGTAGTTACATTTTTTCTTTTGTATTTGTGATTTGTGTATATATATTTTAGAAAGAATCTAGACTTTATATATTAAGTTGTATGCTGTAACGTTTTCATGGGATGATGTCTGTAAAATTTAATTGGTTACCAAAAATATAAACAATGATTGTATATACTATATATCAATAAACATAAAACATAGAGCGTTTAATTCATACTTTCAAATGTTTGCGTTATGTAAATATTCATTCAATGTACATGTATATCATTGTGTTGTAGATAATTGTTTTTATATGTCAAGGACTTGATTACAATATTGAAGTTTTATAGAAACAAATACAAGTATGTTTGTATACTAAAGTTCGTCGACATTACATATTAATATGTTGAAACACCAAAATATAATTCCCAAACAATGTTCTTTACCATATTTTTAACTATAAATTCATTTTAGATGAATCTATATAAAATATAGGGTGTGAAAGATTTCTTTAAATAAATATTTATTGATCAAAGTACTTCAAAGATTTATTCATTTATTTGTATCTACTTTTCAATAGGCATTGCTTAGCAACCTTGTTTTATCAGCTGCCGTTTGACATCTTGTATACTGGTCAAATTAAACACCTATTGAGTCTTATAAGTTTCTGCTATTAAAAATTCATTGATGAACTGTTATTTTATGCATATGTATCACAGCACGTTTTATGAAGCTAATCTTAAATACATGACCTTGTACTTTGTTATCTATGTCAGACCAATGATTGTTTACAATAAAATGGTGTATTGTATCTGGGACAAATGAGCATTTCAGTCAATCCATATTGTAATACGTTATAGATATTTTTGTCAAAATTGTTTTTAATTGATTTTATGTCTTGCTCAAGCAACTAATTTCTCAAAGCCTGATAAGTTGGTTATAAATATTAATTTATGATATAATATCAAACTTAAACGAACTAATCAGCTGATCAAGGCGTTTTCTGTTATGTAATTGGCAGACACTGTTTACCGTTACATAATCTGTATACAAAATTTGCATATAAAATTTTACAATTAAATAGTTAATGCTCTTTTGTAGTAATTCCAATTATGTTCTTCGAATTGTCCAAAAATGCAAAATGTTAAATTTTGTGTTGCAGTTAAGATATTTTCGAGACCTTTGCAGAGAACTAGATATTCAAAATATTGAATATTTTTATTTGGCTAAAAGATCGGACATTGACTTACATCTATGATTCATGACCTACACTGGCTACTGAGCGCTTGAGTATAATGAAAATCATTATTTTACTTTCATTTACGTTATTACACCGTTGGTCTGGCTTGTATTTTTTATGTATTTTGTAAATAAAAGTGTTAATATTTGCAAAAATAAATTTATTTTACGCAGAGAAGAACCGAGTCGTGTTATCTTTTATTAGATTTATATCATGTGGCAAATTGTCTACTTAAGTTTGTCGAGTTGGATTTATCTAAATAATGACTTATGGATTTAATTCCATGGACCAAACTCATGGGTTCCCCGCAATAGACTGATAGGCCCCATAATGGTATATTTCACAGCTTATTTGTCTTTTACAAATTTCTGATTGCCACAATGTTCTCCATGATGTCTACATGATATGTAATGGACAGAGAAGATGACAAACTTTCAGAAGAACTGGCAATCGCCTATTTGGGATGTTAAAGTTATCAATGCTAGTATAAAACAAGATATAGTACTAGCTTAGTATTGTGAATGTAAATTTATTATTTTCATTAACATCTTGCTGTGTCCCAGAATTTGACCTCGGTGACTCAAGAACTCTTAGGACTATTTATTATGCTTTTTACGGGCCAAGTTGCGTCCTTTTTTCGCTATTTTGTCTTTTTGTTTGTAAACGTGTTATGTCCTAAAAGGTAGACATGTTTGTGAATGTAAATTTATTATTTTCATTAACATCTTGCTGTGTCCCAGAATTTGACCTCGGTGAATCAAGAACTTTTAGGACTATTTATTATATGTAACTAAAACTATACCGGTTTATGAACACTGTATCTTTATAATGTAGTTTACTCTCCACCCGGAATGCTTATTGAAATGATCCACTATACTCTCAATCAATTTGTTTGCATTGGTTCTAGATAGCTTAACTGAGTTTAGCAGCTCTTATGGAGTTCTTGCCTTATCATCTCATACATTGTATCATTTAATCCTCAAAACTTCAAACAATGCACTTATTAACGTCCAACTTTCAAACCGAGACTATATAGACTATATTTCTAGCTTGTGAAATATATAGTAAGCCTCCAGCTTTGTACCCACACGTGATGTTTCTATTTCATTTCTTTGTTCTCTATTATTTACATCTCTCCTTTGTTAAAACCTATTATACTCTCCTTTACGTCTCTCGCTGCAGTAGTGATATTGTTGAATCTACATACAACGCTTCTTGTATACATGACATGACGGCTATGCATTTGTTTCTGTTATTTCTTCTTTCAATAACATGAGATCATACAAGTTTAAACCTTCCGTCATGTCTGTATACAGATGCAGAGGGTTCTTACCTTTGTTTACAAACATTCTATTCTTAATATATCTGAACACCAACATAATTCATCTTGCCTCTATTTATATATCTGTTCTACAAAACGCCAATGTAACTCTGTCCGTGAAACGTCCTAACAGGAAAGTCCTTACAAGCATACGATACAATCAAAACAAATGTTTTGTATATCGACTACTTATGTGTCTTACACTCACAGTCTTATGTCCATGTTTTCGCATTATCTTACTCAGGTCTGGGGACATACATTCAAATCCAGGACCCCTGTCATTTACCTCATCATCTGATGTCTCACTTAACCCAAATACAACTACAAGTGACATTTCTCAATACTTCTCTTTTGTGCATTTAAACGTCCAGAGCATTCAGCACAAACTGGACGTACTTTACACTGAGCTAAACGATCACGACATACTGGCTTTCACAGAAACATGGCTAAACAATAAAATTACAACAGAAGACATCAAGCTTAAATCATATCATGTTCCCGAAAGGCGTGACCGATTTGGTGATTCTCATGGAGGGGTTCTAGTTTATATCAAAGATAGCATTTATTACAGACGTCGAACTGATCTTGAGCTGCCTCATCTTGAATGCATCTGGCTAGAGGTGGAAGTCTGTAGTAACAAGCGTATACTATTTGGTTGTTTCTATCGTCCGCCCAATTCTGATATTATCTATCATTCTCACATTGCAGACTCTATCGGGTTAGCTGTCGATTCTGGTATATCGGATATTGTCGTCACTGGTGACTTCAACTACAACGCTCTCAACGACTTGACCCTGCGCAAGATAAATTATATTACTCAACAGTTTTCTTTGGAGCAGATTGTACACGAACCTACTCACTATACAGAACACTCCCATTCTCTTCTTGATTTGATTTTTGTTTCAAACTGTGACTGGGTCGTACACTCAGGAGTCAGTGATCACTTTCTCGAACAAGACTTGAGGTATCATTGCCCTGTGTTTGGAGTGTTGAAATTCTTGAAACTTAAGCGTAAATGTATTGAGCGTCATATATGGAGACACGACCAAGGTGACTATACAAAACTTCGTTCTGATCTTGCTTGCTTAAATTGGAATTCCTGCTTCGACGTCAACATAGACACATACACATCAAACATTACCACGAAAATGCTCGACACAGCAAGACAAAATATTCCAAATTTTATTATCAAAATAAGACCAAACGAACCTCCCTGGATCACAAATGAAATACGGAAAATGATACGAAAAAGGAAACGAATGTACAAGAAGGCTAGGATTACAAAATCACTACATTATTGGCAATCATTTAGACACTTCAGAAACAAAGTTGTCCTTACAATTCGAACTACTAAAACTGACTATTTCAATCAACTTTCACAGAAACTCAAAGAAGGTTCACACTCGTCCAAAGAGTGGTGGAAATTACTTAAATCATTCATATCTTCCAATACAAATAGCATGATACAGCCCTTACACGACCAAGATACCAACATAATTGCTTCTTCTGATCTGGACAAAGCAAATATCCTAAATCGGTACTTTCAACAGCAAACGCACCTTCACGACGAAGGAAAAGATATACCACTTCTACAACATCCTGAACCAGATAAGTGTCTAAGTACCATAACAATACTTCCCGTTGAGGTGTGCCACATCCTTAAATCATTAAACGTCAACAAGGCTTCTGGTCCAGATGGTCTTAGTTACAGAATTCTCCGAGATAGCTGCCGCTGAACTTTCCAATCCACTCTGTGATCTCTTTAACTACTCTCTTCATTTATGTCAATTACCTTCTTCATGGAAAGAAGCAAATGTTACAGCTGTCCATAAAAAAGGAAACATTTCCGTACCAAATAACTATCGACCTATCTCCCTTCTTAACACAGTTGAAAAGGTGTTTGAAAGAATTGTTTTCAAACGCGTGTTTAATCATTTGAGAGATCTTGAGTTTCTTACTCCTGTCCAGTCAGGGTTTGTTCCAGGTGATTCCACAGTTAATCAGCTTACTCTTATCTATAATACTCTGTGTAAAACACTTGACGATGGTCTCGAAGTTCGGGCTATATTTTTTTATGTAAGTAAGGCATTTGATAAAGTCTGGCACAAGGGTATGCTGGCAAAACTTCATTCGGCAGGAATAACAGGACCTTTATTTCTTTGGTTTTCTAACTATCTTTCTGGTAGGCGCCAGCGTGTTGTTCTTCCAGGAGCTGTTTCTCAATGGTGTGAAATCAAAGCTGGTGTTCCGCAGGGGTCAATCCTTGGTCCTTTGTTGTTTCTTATTTTCATTAATGATATCGTAGTTGATATCAGGTCTTCTATTAATCTCTTTGCTGATGATACAAGTCTGTATGTCGAAGTCCAAGATCCAAACATTGCTGCTAATCAACTCCAAGCTGATATTGATAAGATATCCTCTTGGGCTGCGAAGTGGTTAGTTACATTTAATCCATCAAAGTCTGAATCTCTTGTTGTTTCGAGGAAGCGTAACCGCCCTGTTCACCCTACCCTATCAATGCTTGGCCAAAACATTCCTGAAGTCACAGTTCATAAACATCTCGGAGTAAACATTTCTGAAGATGCAAGCTGGCACATTCACATTGAATCAATAGTTGAAAAGGCTTGGAAAGGGGTACATATCCTGCGGAGATTAAAATTCTTGTTAGATTTGAAATCATTGGATGTTATCTATATAGCCTTCATCCGACCGGGTCTGGAATATGGTGACGTTCTGTGGAGTAATATCACCAAAACTGATTCTGATAAACTTGATAAAATCCAAAACGAGTGTGCTCGTATTGTTACCGGAGCAACACGTCTTGTACTTTAGAACGCCTTGCAATTGAAAGTAACTGGGAATCCCTTTCTGATAGAAGATACAAACACAGAATGACACATTTCTACAAAATGTACCATAACCTAGTACCTGACTATCTGTCTTCACTAATCCCACGCCAAAGAAATGCTCGCTATAACCTCAGAAACGAACATGATGTCCCTGGAATCAAATGTAGAACATCAATGTATCTTAAGTCGTTCATTCCAACTGCTATTCGTGAATGGAATTCTCTACCCCTTGAGACTAGACAAGTTCAATCACTCTCTGCTTTTAAAAATAAACTAGATCAGAACAAAACTCGTTTGCCGTCATACTATTTTTCTGGCACGAGAAAACTTCAAGTGCTGCATACACGTCTACGTACCAAATGTAGCTCAATCAACTATCACTTGTATCTATGTAATATTTCTGCAACACCTCTGTGTACATGTGGACAGGATGAGTCAAATTATCACTTTTTCTTTGAATGCCAGCTTCTCCAAATGATCCACAATACACTGTTTCGGCAGCTTCGGGACTTCGAACTTAGTCTACCCCTACTTCTTTTTGGTGATTCAACCCTCTCAGACCAAGAAAATACATTTATATTTCACCAGGTTCAATGCTTTATACATGACAATAAAAGATTCACATAATCCATTACGTTTGCGTGAGACGTCTCTCTCTCTCTCTACTCTTTCTCTTTTCACCCTTCCTATTACTTTTGCAAAACCTTAAATTCATATAAGTTTTCTTTTTTTTCCCATCTTAAATAGATCTATATATAATTGTAATACCCGAATTTACTTTCAACAATGTACAATTCTAGTTCAATGAAGTCTTGTCAGGGAGAAGAATTTTATAAGACATTTTGTCTTTCATTCTTATCCTTTTCCATTATGTATTTTTTGTATTTGTTATACTGTGTGCATACATGTGTATATATGGGAATAAAATATGTTTAAACTAAACAAGATAGAGGTTTTACACAAAATGTGGATGGTAGACTTAGTGATGCTCCAATGTTTAAATGTTTGAGTCAAATCTCTGTGAGAAAATCTACACAATTTCTAAGCATCAGTAATACAATCCAGCACAAAACAGGTAATTCTATTATATGATCAGGCTCATGCATTCTCTCTACATTCCGTATGATAGATATATAACCTGAGTGTAAAGTTCCTGACGATACTCTACTTATGTCACTTGTTGCTGAAATATCAGTATTACATGTACATAAATTATACTGCAACTGTGTCATCATTGGACAACACTGATGATATATCGTAATATCTAGACACATTATATACTTCTTCAGTTTTCATAGAACAAAGTAACAGTACAAGTGTATGATTCAGAATATTCCTACAAATTGTGGAACTTATAATTTAGAACTTATTAAGTAAAGAAGAGTGTATCAATATTGTCAGAACAACTTCTTTGTAAGGCGCAGTCCGTACACTCAAAGTACTTCACTGCTGGATTGTGACTCTTTTCGTTGGGATTTTAACCCTATAGAGTTTACTAGATAGAGGGCAATGTTCTGTTTTTAACAATCATTAGGTATCCTCAGCAACGCAGATTCATTAATAAGGTCATTAATTGAAGCTGACGGATTGGACCAACAATAGAAATGCCACAACAAGAATATAATTATATTGTATTTGAATAGATGCAGCTCAGCAGATATAATGGGAACATATCAAATACATTATATGTATATATCACCAACAATAAAGAGTTTTCTTCAAATTTGTTTTTTAAAAACACTATGAGAAGTGAAATGAAAGTTCAAGGGAGGTAATTCTGCAACAACCATCACAAGCATGTTAGAGTTACCTACACCAGCAAGCATGACAGAAAGCAGACAGAAGATATTAAATAACTCATTATCTGCCTTCAAATTATGTTAATTGTATCTACCCATTTAAAATAATTATATGTCTGATAGCATATGTTTGTGATGGCAGAGGTATGTGTACTTTGTAAAGGGAGAACACTGCATAGGAGAATGGGTAACATTATAACGTATATCTCTAATATTTTGTTTGACTATTGCAAAGTCAGACAAGCGAATGTTCACATGGTGTATTAGTCTTACACTTTCTTATTATTTCTGCTAAATCATTTAATTCACACAAGACAATGCTTAAAATGTAACAGCAACATTCAATTCATTCATGAATGTAAATAGCTCTTATGATAATAACTGAAGTATTTTGAAACTTATTAGTCAAAGTACAGGTGAAGGTAAAACGTTTGCAGTGTTATCTCTTACTATCTATTTAAAGTCTGTCACGTGACAGAAGTTAACTATTATTTATCAACTGAGTCGTTAAACACACACATTATTCAAGATTGATGCAATAAAGGACAACGAAAACATCTCTTTCTTAACGATATGCCGATGACAGGTTTTATAGCGCAGCCGTATTATGCTCGCTGTTGCTACATGAGCAGTGCGTAAGCCTATTAAAATCAAATTTAATGTCGATGCAAATTTTTGTCAGCCGAACCTCGTTTGTACACTGGACATTGATTTGTTGCACGCTGAATCATTAATTCGTAATTTCCTAAATTATGATTCGAGTGAAGACATAAGTTTCTATGATTGTGTTTTACATACTTAAAGGCAATTCCTAGACAAATCATTACTAACAAATCATTGTTACAGTTTTACGTACTTTATGGATCAAAATATAAAAATATTGCCTTTATCAATGAAATGTTAATCAGTAAAAACAAACAGATCTCAAAATGTTTCTATAGTTGTGATAGATAACGGATTCAACATATTGTACGTTTTGAGGACTACGTGATAGATATTGTGTACTCATTTTAACGACCTCGTCGATTATAAAGTTTAGTCATATTTAATATAGTATAAAGAAGACAGGTAAATTGCTTGTATAATAAATCAGTTACTCTGTGGTTAGATGACATGCTGATAAACCAACTTGTATATGTGACTATATCTTTAACAAGCTATCTTTAATCGTAGTCACATGAAAGAAGTAAACACTTCCTTATCTATCGGGTTGATGAGTAATAATTCATTCAAGATTACTTTAATTTATTTTTTAAATTTGTGCTGCATTTTTGATATTTTCGAACATTTGCAGAGAACTTGATATTCAAAATATTAAATAACTGAATTGGCTTAGAGATCGGACATTGACTTACATATATCATTTACGACCAACACTGGCTATTGAGCGCTTGAGTATAATGAAAACCCTCATTTTATTTTTTATTTACGCTATACCACCGTTATTATGGCATGTTATGTTTACGTATTTTGTCATCACTAAATAAAAGTGTTTATATTTGCAAAAATAAATTCATATTACGCAGAGAGGAACCAAGTCATGTTATTTTTTACTAGATACAAATCAGGTGGCACATCGTTTACTTAAATTTGCTGCTACCAACATGGAAACCCTGTTGATCTTAATCATGAGTTGTGATACATGTTATTGCTATGGATCAAACTCATGGGTTCCCCACAATAGACTGATTTGCCCCATAATGGTATATTTCACAGCTAATTTGTCTGTTACAAATTTCTCAATACCACAATGTTCTCCATGATGTCTTAATGTTATGTAATCATATCAATGAATACAATTAGCGCCATGCACAGAGAAAATGACATTTATAAGGTCATGAATTGAAGCTGACCGCAATTTTCCAAACTTTCAAAGAACGGATTGGACAAACAATAGAAATGTCAGAACGAAAATATAATAACGAATAATAAAATATAATTTTATCGTATTTGATCAGCTCAGCAGACATGATAGGAAATATCAAATACATCATATGTATATATAACCATAACTTAAGAGTTTTAAAATGTTTAAAAAACTCGAAAAGAAGTGAAATTGAAGTCCAAGGGAGGTAATGCTGCATCAACCATCACAAGAATGTTAGAGTTACCTACCACAGTAAGTATGACAAAAAGCAAACAAACGTGTTTTATCATTGTTCTCCTTTTACATTTTATAGTGTATCACAACCACCCAACTTTTTTCTTATTAAATCCCTCCTACTTCTTTATATCGCATCACCCGTATTTAAATACTGCCTGCCCATTTCCACTTTTTAAATTGGACCCTGCTCACTTTTACATATTTTACCACTAGCACTTGTTTATCACTTTATATATCATAACCCTTACTTTCTGTAAATCGCTTCCCTCCCACTTTTTCATAATGTACCCCTCCCACTTTTTGCCAATCCCCACTCACTTTTTTAAATTTCGAATTTTACCCAATTCCAATCCAATCCTGATTAGTTTTATTTGATAAGCCTCCTAAAATGTGTGTCTGTTCCGCATTTCCCTTATTTTTTAGTTTAATTTTCATGTGAGAATTCTTGATTTCATTTTGTGAATTCACATCAACAAGATGCCTTATTTTGTAAATGTAGCCTTTGCCTTTCTTATATACATTATAACCTCAATAATAGGACCTACATTAGGAAACTAGAAACATGGGTATTTGTATTGAGGTGGTCATAATACTGCGTTTGAATCAAGAGCAATACCATGAAAATGGACTTGAAAATGTGTTTTTAATGTTGATGTGGTCTTATTATAGAGTTTAATTTGCTGTTTATGGTTTGATGGTATGTTATTATATACAACACTACATGTGTTAGTGTACTGCACTAATTTGGCAATGGTATGATAGTTTGAAAAAAGATATATAACTGCTATTTGAATTTCAGCAAGCAAAACAAGGAAATGTTCTTTTCTTCATGTTGCATAATAATTAGTACTCATTTTGTACGCTGAAATTAACATAACATTTTGTTTACGTTTTAAATGTATCATTAAAGTAGACTATCATATAACTTTACTCTTTTATTCTATATTAACGGTGGCCATATTGGAAGCCATCTTGAATTCGGGCGTTCGCAATAACTTAAGATAATATATGCCGATAGTCTGATAAACTACAGGCTCTGCGAAAATTTTGGTACATGTATATACCATTGTTTGTTTAACTCTTGTTGTCATCGACCCCTGGAAATAAGACTCTTTTCATGCCAAATGCACTCCACTATAGGGTTAAGGCAAACATGAAACCATGTCTATCAAGCAATGTATAGAAGTTGTCAATATGCCACTTAAATTCACAAAGATTAACTGTAATATAAAAACGGTTCTTCTTTGTTGAGTTGGCATGCTGATAACCCAACGTATATATATAGGACAAATACAAACAACAGACTATATCGTTAACAAGCTATCTATAGTCAGGCACATGACAAAAGTAAATTCCTTATCAACCGGATTGCTATACAAACAATTCATTCAAGATGGCTGCGAGAAAGGACAGTGAAAATTTAACTAATTCTCAAGAGAATGCTGGTAATGCGTTTTTTGACTTATGCTGTTCTCCATGTGCTGAGAAGAAATTAAATAAACAAGCAGTGAAGTATTGCACGACGTGCAATGCCTATTTTTGTGCCAGCTGTGTTGAAAGTCATAAAATGTTCAAGGCAATGTCAAATCATGTTTTGATTGAACCACAAACCAGCTTATCAACTTCTGGTAAAACGGGATCTAAGTTTGACGCAATCCCGACACAGCTGTGTAAGAAACACCGTACTGAAGTTGTAAACATGTTCTGCCGTAGTGAAGACATGGTAGGATGTTCCGTGTGTTTCCTGTACGAACACAGGTATGTATTACTTATTATTTATGTGAATCAAAATTTATCATTACAAAGTTTGTTTATGCTGTATTATAAAACAGAGATACAATTACTGACAAGGGCGTAAGTGCTGAAGAAGTGCGTTTAATTGTCATTAGTTATTTTATGTATTTTCAAATCTTGTTTAAATCATTTTTAGGGCTGCCTTTCTATAAATGTAGCATTGTATAATGGTATACGAAAACGATTTATCAACTACCGTATCTGGAAGGCTCAGTAATGGAGTGTAGAGCGCCTGACTCCTTACCTGTAGGTCACGAGTTCAAACATTCAGCGAGCTTTAACCACAAAATCATCCCTCAATGTGGCGTAGGTACTGGTTTGAAAACCAGGGAGCAATCATCGATAGCGATTAGTAAAGGATGTTTTAACTTCATTCGATATTGATATGGAACAAATATTTTTTTAATGGTCTTGATTAATAGCGTCATGTTGCATGAATGTGATACAAAAAAGATATTAATAAATAAAGAGGTATATATTTATATTAATAAAACTTGGTCATAGACAGTATAAACAGTCAATACCTTCACTTGAATTGTTTTCTAATTGAATGCAAGTTTACCGATTAACTGTCCTCCGTTATTTTAATCATATGAATTTGTTCAATGGAGTTTAAAGTAATAGGGAAGTGTTTACGTTAACAACTAGGGGTGTCATGATATATTACGGTACCTGGGTACATTAAATATGCAGACAAACTATATTGAAGTGAACAGACTGGTTTATCAAAATATATGATTTATCTTGTCCACAAATCCTATTACTCAAAATTCGAAATGATAACTCATATGGGACCCATATTTATATAATGTTATCCTATTAATTACTAGAAAGTAGGAACTAAAGTTTCTACGGACGGGATTTTGTACTCAAGTGCAGAAAAGTGGGATTTTATCCGCCACAGCGATTTCGTCCGCGTATGCAAAACTGTGTTGGAGATTGTTCGTTCAATTTTTTAAACGTTTCCATATTTCAGAATGATGTTGGAGTTGTTACTTCTATCTAATACATATGACATTCAGTCTCATTTACTCACCCAAAAGCAAAATAAATTCTCAATAAATGTTGAATTTTATTTTTTCAATATTGATATTAAGAAAATCATTTCCAGGTCCTGTGATGACATCCACTACATACCAGAGTATGTGCAATCAAATTTCCCCACAGAACAAGTAAAACAAATCAACACTGATTTAAAACAAGCGATCAAAGCCATGACAAATGTGAAGACACAAGACGACAATTTGGATAAATGCATAGACACCTGTAAGCATGAAATACAGAAGTACAGAGCAGAAATAAATCATATCATTGACAAGATAAGAAGCAGTCACACTAGCAGAACTTGATGCTAGACATAATATCACAAAAAAGAAGACTGGAGATACGAATCACAACATACAGGACATCCATGACGAAATGACAAGGTTCAAATCTGTGATTGAATCTGACCAAAGTAATGACTCTCAGAAATTTGTCATTGCTAAACTCAGTCAATGTATGATGAGGCAATGGCAAGAACTGCAGTCAGAATTAACCCATGATCAAACAACTAAACTGACATTTACAAGAAATACTGACATCTTGAATTTCCTATTGAGTATAGTTACATTAGGAATGCTGAGCCCTCCACCGGTACAAGATTCATCGCTACCAACAGCTACTAGCAGCAGTAAACAACTAAAGGAAATACAACCCACTACAAGTCCATCAGCATCCGGTGATGACAGAAACACAAAGAAAGTCGCAACACGACAGCAAGATACTGTGACAGCTATAAAACCACAGAAACAAAGCCTTTATAAAATACTGAGTAAATCAACGTATAACATAAGACAACATGATGACAAGTACATATGTGATATATGTTCATCCTGTTCATTAGATAATGGTAATATCTTGTTGGCTGATTATAATAAAAAGAAGTTGAAATTAGTCGAAAGTAAAACATTTACAGTCAGATCATCATTAGAACTGGATGTTTTGCCACGGTCAGTAAGTAGAATTAGTAGTACAGAAGCAGCAGTATGTCTGGAAAATGGTACAATACAGTTTGTATCTACATGTGATAAACTTGTAACAATACGTCCACTTAGTATGAAAGATATGTGTAAATGTATTGCTGTCATCAGAGATAAGATGTATGTAGGTATTGATACATCTGCACATATCTGTACATTGAATGGTCAACTTATGCAGACCATCTATGATGATGAATTAAGATTTACTGCAAAATATTTTATGTGGGATATTATTGCAAGTGATGATGAGAAACTGCTTCATGTGGCTGATTTGATTTTTGGTGTGATTACATTGAACACTGATGGAAAAGTTGTATGGAAATATAATAGCACAGCACTAAATCAAACATGTGGAGTGTGTACTGATGGGAATGGTAATGTGATTGTATGTGGTTTGCAATCACACAATGTTATACAACTAGCACCAGATGGACAATACATGGGAGAGATTGCTACAAGTACTGATGGTGTTAATTTTCCACATACAGTGTGTTATGATAGAAACAACCACAAACTGATTGTAGGACAACATGACAGCATTACAGTATTTACTTTAGAGTAACAAACGAGTTCAACACAAATCAAACAGTGGTTTAAATATAGAACAAACATTATTCACCTTAAAACTAACATATGACACTGAAACATGAACAGTGATATAACCATACATGAGAAAAATTAACTGTATTCAATAGGAGCACTGCAACCATAAATTTATCTCAACCAACCATCATAAACATTTACAGAGCAAGTAGACAAAGATTTATTTCTCTCCAATAAATTCAAAAATCCAGGCAAAAAAGGCTCAATAATACGTCCACTATTAACGCTGAAGAACTCATCTTGCGCATATGAACGCACGTATGGTCGCATTGATTATACAGGTATGTCTGTCTCTCACGGGTAAAATGAATTAAAGAGAAGATTCAATCCCTAAAACTGTGTTATGTAAGCAAGGTTCTCACGCTTAACGTTTTGAGTGTCAGTAAGTACAGAGAGCCCATCTGACAAAAGTGGTGTAGTAGTGTAACAGTTTGTGCAAATACAAATACGTAGTGCATGATTGTTGGTACGGTGTTGGACAGTGTTTACTGTATTGCTTCCTTAGTCTTCCTTGAGTAGGAGCAAATACAATTCTCGCTCAGCTTGTGCTTCTGTGTTGTAGCATCGAGCTTTTCAATGTCTATGAAGGCATTCACGATTATCTTCCTAAATTGTTTACATGTCTCACAAACATCGTGGCTAGGGAATGCTATTACTATATGTGTGACACATGACTGTGGCAAACCACTATCCACATAAAAGTGCGTAAAAACCACTCGCATATAACATCATCAATTGGATAGCATGGACTGGTTTCTTTCCTGTGTTGCCATGCTTTATATGTTCTGTCATGCAAATTAACCAGTTAAACTACATGATTTCACGATTTCAGTTTTAACTTCAAGAATTCATGAAATTGAAATAATGAATTCAAGAGGTTGAAATCGTGAATTCATGAATTGTTAATCGTGGTTTCGATTAGTTGAATTTGTGATTTTGCATTTGAAATCGTGAATTTATGAAATTGAATATGTGAATTTTTGAAGGTGAAATTTCACCAACAGGCATTCGTACAAATGTATATTCATTTTAAAATGCTATAAATCTTTTTTAGATCTAGTTCGATAGCATAAAGTGTGTTTGCTTTTATATTTGTTATCATGACAGTAAATAGAGATTTAAATTTTAAAAAATCCAAAGGATTTTTAAAACATTTTAGGTTTCGCCATACATCATGCTATATATAGTATAATTGATAGCAGCGTGGCATTTTCAGAATGTATGATATTTTTTATCCTAATGTCCTTTCATACCAGTGCTGTACATTATTTGTATCAACATATAGAAACGTTCATGTTAAATGAATTCTTGAGTGTGTTTAACTAAATCTGTCTTATTAAATTGTTTATACAGTAGATAAGGAAAGGTAGATCTATGACTTGCTTTATTCAAAGCGTTTGAAGCATCTACTTAGTTCCACTTTATTAACAGATAAAAAAACAGTATCAATAGATATTTGAATTTGATGAAAAAATTACTAAAGTAAAGCTCGCGTACATTTTACGTAAGGTTGTAGTAGATCGGTAACCAAAACCGAACGTACCAAGATCTAACGTACTAAGCGCGTCCAAGTCTATTTTCGTATGCATGAAATATTTCGTATGTTATGAAATATTTGCTAAACTAGATATATGTAGATTTCACATTTCAATAGCTTTTTATTATGTTTTATCTAGATATCTAATTATAACGATCAAAACTAATCGTTGGCTAGTTATTTTCATCTGGACACTAGATCTCTTTGTTGGTGGAGTAATTGTTGATTCATATTCTGTACTCAATCTTTGTACTCCGAGATTTATGTGTTATTGGTAATTTTGTCTTATCAAAATAGATTGTGAATATTTTGGAGATTGGCCACATTGAAATACAATAATTCATTGATACTGTTAACAGTTGTATAATGTAGTGCTTTGATTGGGGGTCATATGGGTGGGGAACATATGAAACAAGAGTTCATTGAGAGCATCTATAATTTCTTTTCGATAGAACGGAATGTGGTACCAATATATGATATATACTTACCAACAGTCTCCTGTATTTCGTTTCGACAGGAAACTGTGCGTTTTTTTTTTTCATCTTTCGATTTATTGAACGCTTGAGAATAAGTGGTGTATTGAATGAATAATCATTATCAAATTGCGATAAGGACGTGTTTTTCATCGTACATCTATATATACATAATATGATAGTTTCAATTATAATTATATTTATGTTACATTGTTATAATTAATAACATAATCTTCTCCGCATATGTATACATATGATTGTATGTATTTGTAAATATGTTGTCCTCATGAGCTGCAAGGCTTATTGGATTTTGAAAATAAAGCATATCTATAATGCATCCACTTCTGCAATACATTCACAAAAACACTACAAATAAACATGTAAACACTCAGTAGTGTACAGTTTAATGCAGTAGAACGTTAAAACAGTAACCGAGTACAACATTGTTTACAAAGCCAATGAAGCTGTTCGGGACAATTCAATGGAACGGTAATTGCTTGTAAACAATTAGCGAGTCTTCATTGTCGTCTGTTTTTGACGTGACGTCATTTTGACCACTAGGTCGGAAATGTCACGACACGGCTCATTATATCAATAAACATAAAAAAATAGAGCATTTAATTCATACTTTCTAATTTCTAATTTTATGTAACTAATCATTCAATATACATGTACATGTATATCATTGTGTTGTGTGTAATTAAATAACATGGTTTTATGTATCAAGGACTTGATTACCATATTGAAGTAATTGTTTTATAGAAACGACTTTTAGTATGTTTGTCCTATTGCGTGTTGACATTAAATATTAATATTTTGAAACACCAAAATATAATTCCCGAAAACAATGCTCTTTACATTGTATAACTATATTTCCCTTTTGGATGAGTCTATATAAAACTTAGGGTATGAAAGAAAGTTTCAAATAAATAATAACTTCAAAGATTTATTCATATATTTGGGTTTCCTCTTCAATCGGCATTGCTTAGCGACCATGTTTTACAAGTTATTTGACACATATTGAGTTTTGTTTTGTATGTTTCCGGTAGACACGTCGAACATTTAGAGCGTGAATCAAGGTATCAGTGGAACCACAGAGTGTGTGATACCAATAACCCAAGTATTTCTTATAATGATGCTAATAGTTTTCATTTGACTGTATCATGGTTTATAAAATGCTAAACTTGAATTTAATGTCCATGTATCACAGCACATTTTAAGAAGTTTATCTTCAACACATGACCTCGTACTTTGTTATCTATGGCAGACCAATGCATGTTTACTTTAAATGTATTGGGACAATCAAATAGGATGTTGTATCTCGGACAAATGAGTGTTTCATTCAATCCAGATTGTAATACTAATATATAGTTCTTGTCAATATTGTTTTAAGTTGATTTATATTTGGCTCAAGTAACTAATTTCTCAAAGCCTGATAAGTTAGTTATAAATATTAATGTATACTATAAAAATACGAACTAATCAGCTGAGTGACTATTGATGCTGTTTCAGTTACGTGATTGATAGACACTGTTTGCTGTTACATAATCTGTATACCAAATTTGCATACCGAAAATTTACACTATAACTTCGAATGCTCCTTTATAATAATTCCAACTATGTTCTTCAAAATGTCCAGAAATGCAAAATATCAAATTTTGTGTTGCAGTTTAGATATTTTCGAGGCCTTTGCAGAGAACTTGATATTCAAAATATTGAGAAAAAAGTTTTGGCTAAAAGATCGGACATTGTCTAACATCTATTATTTATAACCTACAATGGCTACTGAGCGCTTGAGTATAACGAAAATCAATGTTTTACTTTTATTTACGCTATTACACCACCGGTCGGGCATGTTATTTTTATGTATTTTGTCATAACTAAATAAAAGTGCTAATATTTCCAAAAACTAAATTATATTATGCAGAGAAGAACATAGTCATGTTACCATTTAATAGATACAATATCAGGTGGCTCATTGTCTACTTAAATTTGCTACTACCAACAAAGAACCCTGTTGAAACTAAATCATGATTTGTGGATTTATTTCCATGGATCGAACTCATGGGTTCCCTACAATAGACTGACAGGCCCCATAATGGTATATTTCACAGCTTATTTGTCTGTTACAAATTTCTCAATGCCACGATGTTCTCCGTGATATCTAAAGAACATGTTATTATATCAATGAATACCATTGGCGCCATGGACAGAGAAGATGTCAAACTTTCAGAAGAACTGGCAATTGCCTATTTGGGATGTTAAAATCATTAATGCTAGTATAAAACAACACAAATGTTTTACACAAAATTTGGATGGTAGACTATGTGATGTTCCAATGTTTAAATGTTTGAGTCAAATCATTGTGAGAAAAATCTCTAAAATTTCTAAGCATCAGTAATACAATCCAGCACAAAAACAGATACGTCTACTATACACACATGCTCATGCATTCTCTCTACATTCGGTATGATAGATATATAACCTGAGTGTAAAGTTACTGATGATACTCTACTTATATCACTTGTTGCTGAAATATCAGTATTACATAAATTAAACTGCAACTGTGTCATCATTGGACAACACTGATGATATATCGTAATATCTAGACACAAAAGTCCTGCTTGAAAGTAGAGTCAATGCCAAATGCTGTGGGTTGGTCAGGGCACAAACAAAGAATTGGTAATAGATGGCCTCATTCATGCTTTTATACAATACATTTTCAGGCCAATTTGTTTACATTCCACACAAGTACAAACATTTTAATACTCATGCAAACTTGGAATTTTTAAGTGAACATTCAACATTACGAATGTAGATTACTCTTTAATCACAACTTATTTCAAATTTACTCCTAAGTGATATCAATTTTTTTAAATATCAAACTGAAGGTGGTGACAATATATACCAGAGAGATCCAATGACAGTATTCTAGCATTATGAGTTAAAGATTTCTCACAAAAAGTTCATTCTTGAATTAAATGCAAAAATAGCCCATTTTGTAAATTATCTTTACTCTCAAGTTCAGTGTGATTAATAGATACTTTATCAATATTTCTTTAAACAATATTTTTGATGGAAAGTAATTTCTTAATCAAAGAACTGAAGGTCCTGGTAGGCGCATTCATGTACACTCATTTGCCTAAAATGGAACCTATAATCCAGAAAAGCTGTTTATATCGGGACTCTCGCCATTCCACAATTGATATATCCCTGACAAATCAGCCATTATACTCATTAAATATATAATTAAATCAGAGGACTTTATAAGTACTATGTTATATTCTCGAGATGATGAATATGGCAATACTTTGAGTAGACTATCCAGTTGTTGATGATAGCAATGAGATGCTAAAGAGCCCAAACACCTTCCCGAGGTCAATATTTCATGAACTGAAGCTATCAGGTTGTTTCAGGAGGGTAGCTATTCTTTAGTTGCCTCTCTTACGGTTTTGTCGTAAACATTGATATGGTAGGTAAATATCCGAGAAGCTTTTATAATCATAATTATAATCAACAAGCAAAAAAGGCAAATCCCTCACAAAAATTCCAGATTTTACAGTAAATTATGTTTCTATTTGGTTAGTACTTTGATAAATTTCTAAATATATAATTGTAAACAGAATACAATTTAAAGCATCCTTCAGTGTTTAGTTAATATATCCTAATGGGTTCAATCAACTTTATTATAGTGTAATAGTTTCTTTTTTTTAATATCACACCTCTCCCAATTTTTAATATCACACCTCTCCCAATTGCTTAATATCACACCTCTCCCAATTTTTTAATATAACACCCTTCCCATTTTTTTAATATTGCACCCCTCCAATGTTTTAATACCACACCTCTCCATTTTTTTAATATTACACCCCTACCATTATTTAATATCAAACCCCTCCCATTTGTTAATATAACACTTCTCCAATTACTTAATATCACACCCCTCCCATATTTTAATATCTCACCTCTCCCATTTGTTAATATCACGCCCCTTCTATTTTTAAATATCACACCCTCCCATTTTTTTTATATCACACCTCTCCCAATTGCTTAATATCATACCTCTCCCAATTTTTTAATATAACACCCTTCCCATTTTTTTAATATCGCACCCCTCCAATGTTTTAATACCACACCTCTCCATTGTTTTAATATTACACCCTTACCATTATTTAATATCAAACCCCTCCCATTTGTTAATATAACACCTCTCCAATTACTTAATATCAAACCCCTCCCATATTTTAATATCTCACCTCCCCCAATTTTTAATATCGCACCCCTCCTATTTTTAAATATCACACCCCTCCCATTTTTTTAATATCACTCCTCTCTCATTGTTTTATATCACACTTCTCCAATTGTTTAATATCACACCTCTCCCATTTTTTAATATGACACCCCTCCAATTTTTTATATCAAACCCCTCCCATTTTTTAATATCACACCTATCCAATGTTTTAATATCACACTTCTCCCATTTTTTAATATCATACCCCTCAAATTCTTTAATATCAAAACCCTCCCATTTTGTAACATCACACCTTTCCCAATTTTTAATATCACACCTCTCCAAATTTTTAATATCATACCCTTCCCATTATTAATATCACACCTCTCCAATTTGTTAATATCACACCCCTCCCATTTTTTAATATCACACCTCTCCCATTTTTTAATATCACACCTCTCCAATTGTTTAATATCACACCTCTCCCATTTTTTAATATCACACCTCTCCCATTTTTTAATAATAACACCTCTCCCCTTTTTTAAAATCACACCCCTCCCATTTTTTAATATCAAACCCCTCCCATTTTTTAATATCACACCCCTGCCACTTTTTGGTATCACACTTCTCTCACATTTTACAATATTCCTTACATTCTTTATCATATTGTACCCCTCCCACTTTACTACACCACAACCTACCCACGATTTCATGTCAAAGCCCTCCCTCTTTGTTTATCACATCCCTCCCATGTTTTAATAATGTTGAATTACTTCTGCAACTCTTTTTATATTGTACCTCGCCCACTTTAACATAATGTTCCCCCCTCCCCCCTACTTTTTGAAATATCATACCTCTCCAAACTTTTTTGTCATAACCCTTACTGTTTGTATATCATTTTTAACCAGCGCGTCTAAGCGTTTTATATGTACCTTTAAACTATCATAAACTATGGCTGTACATCTGTTATCTTCTTATGTGAATGATGTCTCGTTCACTTATTATAAATGTGTAAAAGTTTACACAAATGTTTCAATAGGTTATTTACAGTAAAAAGCTACAATTTAAATCCAGATTATTTTGTAAGAGTAAAACAAACCAATATGTGTACTTCATGCATGATCAAAAGTACACAATTTTTATGTAGGCAAGTTTTTCATCGGCTGCATACTTCACATTTTGCTTTCAACTACGTTTATGTATCAATTAATAACTATCGCAAAATACACCTGTTCTATGGTTATGTCACTGGAGTGTGAAAAAAACAGTGTAAAAAGGATTATAAAAGACAAAATTTGTGTCATTTCTATAATTAAAGGGTGATAACTCATTAGTGACTCAAGCAATGTGACTGGTTATCGAACTTATTCAAGAAATTATGCCCATACACATTCTGACCAAATTTGGAGATGATTAGACAAATGCTTCTTAAATTAGATAGTAGTACATGTAGTAGTTTTTTGTTTATAAGGTCATCAATCACCATGTACAAATAGGTACTTAACGGTATTTTTGTTTACCCTGACATGTACCCCACATGTCGTTAAATTGGTTTAAGAATCTAAAAGGGTAAATTTGTCTCGTTGATAACTTATTTACAAGCCTATACCAAACAATTTGTATCCAAAGATAGACAATGAGATAAAAAATGGTTGTATTTTCTATTAATTTTGTAAATTAGCCAATCTATAGAGAGCTTGTCCTGAAAAGGACAGTTTGTCGACAATGGCGACATGTCCTTAAAATGTTATTGATCGGACAATACCTATTTTAGGTAATTTCTATAATCTAAGGTGATAACTCTCAAGTGACTCAAGCGATATGGCTGGCTATCAAACTTGTCAGAGTTATTGTGCCCATACACATTCTGCCCGCAATTGATGATGATTGGATAAAAGCTTCTAAAGTTATTGATCGGACAACTTACTGAACGCCGCCCACCTGTACACCACAGGTAAAACTATAATACGTCCCATTCAGGGCGTACAAATACGGACTATAGGTAGTGTAGTTTAAATCAAACTAGACTGTCTTTAACAATAACAGTAATAGTAGGGTTAAGGCAAACATGAAATCGTGTCTATCGAGCAATGTACAAAAGTTGTCATTACGCAACATAAATTCAGCAAGATTTGCTTGTATAATAAAACACTTATTCTTTGGCGAGATGACACGCTGATAAACCAATGTGTAAATGTGACATATATAAATCAGACTATATCTTTAACAAGCTATTTAAAGTCAGTCACATGACGGAAGTAAACACTTATCAATCGGGTTGTTATACAAATAATATATTCAAGATGGCTGCGAGAAAGGACAGTGAAAATGTAACTCATTCTCAAAAGAATGCTGGTGATGCCTTTTTTGACTTGTGCTGTTCTCCTTGTGCTAAGAAGAAATTAAATAAACAAGCAGTGAAGTACTGCACGACGTGCAAGGACTATTTTTGTGCCAGCTGTGCTGAAAGTCATAACATGTTCAAGGCAATGTCAAATCATGTGTTGATTGAACCACACACCAGCAGATCAACTTCAAGTAAAACAGGAACTAAGTTTGATGCAATCCCGACACAGCTGTGTAAAAATCATCGTACTGAAGTTGTTAACATGTACTGCCGTAGTGAAGACACGGTAGGATGCTCCGTCTGCTTCTTGTATGAACACAGGTATGTATACTTATGTAATATTTTAAGTGAACCACAATTTCTCATTATAATACTAGTATGCATTATAAAACAGAGATACATTTACTGACAAGGGCATTAGTGCGGGAGAAGTGCAATTAAATTTTGTTATTAGTGATGTTATTGTACTTGTTCAAAATCTTGGTCAAACCATTTTAGGGCTGCCATTATATAAATGCAGAATTGCACAACGGTATAAGAAAACGAATTGTTAACTACCGTTCCTAAAAGCATAGTAATGGAGTGTAGAGCGTCAGACTCGTAACCTGTAGGTCATGAGTTCAAATCTTGCATTGAGCTTCAACCGTAGATTACCTCATTCCTCAATTTGGCGAAGGTATTGGTTTGAAAACGGGGAAGCAATTATTGATAGCGATAAGTAAAAGATGTTCTAACTTCTTATATTTTTTTAATTATTAACTTGATCAATAGTATCATGTTGCATGAATGTGGTCACACAAAGGCTATTACTAAATAAAAAGCTAGTATATCTTTACATTGATAAAACTTGGGTATAGATAGTTTAAACAGCCAATACCTTCACTTGAAATGTTTTCTAATTGAATGCAAGTTTACAGATTTACTGTCCTTATTTTAATCATATGAATTTGTCAAATGGAGTTTAAAGGAATAGTGAAGTGTTTACGTTAACAACTAGGGGTGTCATGATATATTGATTACTGTACCTGGGTACATTAAATATGCAGACAAACTACATGTATATTGAAGTGAACAGACTGGTTTGTGAAATTGTCTCGTGAAGATCTTTGATTTATCTAGTCAACAAATCCTATGACTCAAAATTTGAAATGATTACTCTTATGGGAACCATGTTTATATAATGTTATCCTATTAATAACTTGAAAGTAGGTACTTAAGTTTCTACGGACAGGATTTTGTACTCAAGTACAGAAATATTGGGATTTTATCCGCCATAGCGATTTCGTCTGCTTATGCAAAACTGAGTTGGAGAATGTTCGTTCAATTTTTAACGTTTCCATATTTCAGAATGATGTTGAAGTTGTTACTTCTATCTAATCATATGATATTCAGTCTCATTTACTCAACCAAAAGCAAAATAAAATCTCAATAAATGTTGTATTTTATTTTTGATCAATATTGATAATAAGAAAATCATTTCCAGGTCCTGTGATGACATCCACTACATACCAGAGTATATACAATCAAATTTCCCTACAAAACAATTCAAACAAATCAACAGTGATTTAACACAAGCGATCAAAGCCATGACAATACTAAAGACACAGCATGACAGATTGGACGAACATCAGGATAAATGCAAAGCCACATGTAAGCGAGAAATACAGAAGTACAGAGCGGAAATAAATCGTATCATTGACAAGATAGAAGCAGCCACACTGGCAGAACTTGATGCTACACATAAAGACACAAAAAAGAAGACTGGAGACACGAATCACAACATACACGACATCCATGACGAAATGATAAGGTTCAAGTCTCTGACCAAAGTAATGACTCTCAGAAATTTGTCATTGCTAAGCTGAGTCAATGTTTGATGAGGCAAGGGCAAGAACTGCAAACAGAATTAACCCATAATCAAACAACTCAACTGACATTTAGAACAAATACTGACATATTGACTTTCCTGTTGAGTGTTGTTACATTAGGATTGCTGAGCCCTCCACTGGTACAAGATTCATCACTACCAACAGCTACTAGCAGCAGTAAACAACCAAAGGCAATACATGTCACTACAAGTCTATCAGCATCCGGTGATGACAGAAACACCAAGAAAATCGCAGCACAACAACAAGATACTATGACAGCTATAAAACCACAGAAACAAAGCCTTTATAAAATACTGAGTAAATCAACGTATAACATAAAACAACAAGATGACAAGAAAACATGGAATACATGTATATGGTCATCCTGTATTTTAGACAATGGTAATATCTTGTTGGCTGATTATGACATTAATAAGTTAAAATTAGTCGATAGTAGAACATATACAGTCAGAGCATCATTAGTACTGGATGCCAATCTATGGTCAGTATGTAGAGTAAGTAGTACAGAAGCAGTGGTATCTCTGTATAATAATACAATACAGTTTGTATCTACATGTGATAAACTTGTACCCATACGTTCACTTAGTGTGAAACATATGTGTAGATGTATTGCCGTCATAAGAGATAAGATGTATGTATGTGATAATACAACTGTATATATCTATACATTGAATGGTAAACTTGTACAGACCATTAGTAAGGATAAATCAGGAAATGATATATTCTCATATATCTGGAATATTACTGCGAGTGATGATGAGAAAATGATACATGTAGGTGACTGGAATAATGGTGTGATTACATTGAATACTGATGGAACTGTTGTATGGAGATATTCTGGTACAGCACTAAGTAAGGCATGTGGAGTATGTACTGATGGGAATGGTAATGTGATTGTATGTGGTTTGGGTTCACACAATATAATACAACTAGCACCAGATGGACAACACATGGGAGAGATTGCTACAAGTACTGATGATATGTCTTGTCCAACAACAGTGTGCTATGATAGAAACAACCACAAACTGATTGTAGGATCTAGCAACAACAATATAACAGTATTTACTGTACAGTAACAAACGAGTTCTACACAAATCAAGCAATGCTATACAAAACTAAAATAAAACAAATATCAAATCATCTTTAAAACTAACATTTGATAATTATAAAAACATGAATAGTGATATAACCATACATGAGAAACAAGATATGTATCCTGAAGGAGCACAGCAACCGTACAGTAATCATAAATTTATCTCAATCAACATAAACATGTACAGAGCAAACAGATAAACATTTTTTCTCCAATAAATACAAAAATCTATGCAAAAAAGAAAAGAAATAGTAAGCCCACAATTAGCACTGAAGAATGATGCGATTATGTGTGTGGTTTGATTATTAACTTAAAATATTGACAAATTCAGGAAGATATGGTGTTTTGAATGAAGTCGTCTTAATTAATGAAGAACGATTGTATCATGTGTGTGGTGGTCTGATTTTTGAGTTAAAATATGGAGGAAAAATGAAAGACCAATACAGGAAGATAAAATTATGGTCTTATTAATGAGGGGGGTCTGAATTTCAAAGTGACCCTTAAATGAGATGTTGTTATATTCGGCCATTGAAATCGATACTGACACACCACATGTAGGATAATATCAATTCTCGTCAGCTCTCGGATATTTCCGTACCACTTCGTTACTCTACAAACATCCTTTAGTGTATGTCAGGCGGAGATCTTTGTGGCAAAATTGAACATTTTGTGCAGTCAAAAAATATTTCTCGTAAAACAGATTTAACTTCAAAACAACTTCGATAAATTCACATAAGAAATGGATTATCGTTGTCATTTCTAATTAAAAACTCACATATTTCAGTCTTTATTTCATATAGCTTAAATATGTGATTTTAATCCCGTTTCATCAGAACTCCAGTGTTTACGCCGCCATATTGTTTACATGATATTCGAATGGTATTTCCAAAAGTAGTGCCTTACGAGCATCCGAGGCACTTGACGTAGTTGGCCGAGGTTTTCCGAATAGAACAATATCATGACTGTACAGTATTGTGAAATGATAGAGTGAAGTTCTACTAAAATACTTCAATTATCTGTTACGATATGTTTATACATGTTATTATGATTATATTAGATGAGTTGAAATGAAATATATTATGTTAAGCATCATACTTGTGTTGAACATGATAAATGGATATGTCTGCAGTTACATGTTTTATTTTGTATTTGTGATTTGTGTACATTTAGAAAGAATCTAGACTTTATATATTAAGTGGTATTCTTTAACGTTTTCATGGGATGATGTCTGTAAAATTTAATTGTTTACCCAAAATATTAACAGTGATTGTATAAACTATATATCAGTAAACATAAAACATAGAGCGTTTAATTCAATATTTTACTTTCGAATTTCTATTTTTTGCATTACGTAAATTATCATTCAATGTACATGTTTATCATTGTGTTGTAGATAATTGTCTTTATGTGTCAAGAACTTGATTACAATATTGAAGATTTATAGAAACAAATACTAGTATGGTTGTCCTATAGTTCGTTGACATTACATATTAATATTTTGAAACACCAAAATATAATTCCCAAACAATGTTCTTTCCATATTTTTAACTATAAATTAATTTTAGATGAGTCTACATAAAATGTAGGGTGTGAACTATTTCTTTAAACAAATAGTTTTTGATCAATGTACTTCAAAGATTAATTCCTTTATTTGTATCTACTTTTCAATAGGCATTGCTTAGCAACCTTGTTTTACCAGCTGCCATTTGACATATTGTATACTGGTCAAATTAAACACGTATTGAGTTTCGTTTTAAGTTTCCGGTAAATAGACACGTCTTACATTTCAAGGTATCAGCGGGACCCCCCCCCCACAGTGTGTGATACCAATATCATTTGTCAATTGACTGTATCATGGTTTATAAAATCCATTGAAAAACTCGTCTTTAATGTATATGTATCACAGCATCTGTTATGAAGATAATCTTATAGACATGGCCTTGTACGTTGTTATTTATATCAGACCAATAGATATTTACTTCAACTAATTTATTTTTGTCAATATTGTATTAAGTTGATTTTAAATTTCGCTCAAGTAACTAATTTCTGAAAGACTGTGAGAACTTGATTATAAATATCAATTAGGCCAAATTTGAACTAATCATCTAAGTGACTACTGAGGCGGTTTCAGTTAGGTAACTGACAAACATTGTTTACTGTTATATAATATGTATACCAAATTTGCGTACAAAAAATTAATTTTACTTTAATTTATTTTAAAATTTGTGCTGCATTTTAGATATTTTCGAACCTTTGCAGAGAACTTGATATTCAAAATATTGAATATTTTTATTTGCTAAGAGATCGGACATTGACTAAGATCTATTATTTATGACCTACACTGGCTATTGAACGCTTGAGTATGAAGAAAACTTTTATTTTACTTTTATTTACGTTATAACACCGTTATTTTTATGTATTTTGTCATTAATAAATAAAAGTGTTTATATTTGCAAAAATAAATTTATATTAAGCAGAGAGGAACCAAGTCATGTTTTTACTAGATACAAATCAGGTGGCTCATCGTCTACGTAAATTTGCTGCTACCAACATGGAACCCTGTTGAATCTTAATCATGTTTTGTGTATGTTATTGCCATGGATCGAACTCATGGGTTCCCCACAATAGACTGATGGGCCCCATAATGGTATATTTCACAGCTAATGTGTCTGTTACAAATTTCTGAATGCCACAATGTTCTCCATGATGTCTAAAGGATATGTTATCATATCAATGAATACATTTTGGCGCCATGGACAGAGAAGATGACACACGTTCAGATGTACTGGCAATTGACGTGTATTTAGGATGGTAAAATGATTAATGCGAGTATAAAACAACACAAAGGTTTTACACAAAATGTGCAAGCCCGGATCCAGAAATTCCCGACTGGGATGAACATGATGAAAATGCCCCGCACTTGAGGTGGGGTAGGTACGGGAGGGGTTTATCCCCCTCCTTTAAGGGGGGGGGGGTCCTGTGATCTACCCCGTAGATTGTTTACAATATATATATGAAATGGTGGCTTCTAGTGCATTTCGTAGTCTAAATTTTTAGGACTCATTCATGAGAATTGCACTTGTATTATCTTGTTAAAAATACAGAACGACTAAATCATACAAGTAACATCATTTTAACAAATTTCCAGGGGACAGCCCCTCCTGTACCTACTCCCAATCAGCCTTCAGTAAAAATCCTTGTCACAAGTGAATAATTAAGAAGCCCATTTCGTCATAAACTCTGTGAAAAAGTGTAGATATTAAAACGTGATTCGGCAGAAGTTGACTCTTTTTAATGTCTAAAATGAACATGAAGGGGATTTTGTCCACCTTGTAAAATTCACGACGGGGATTTTGTCCGCCTAGTGCAAAATGAGCCATGGGGATTTTGTCCAGACACCGTGATTTTATGGTAGATTCGAGGTTAGAGCGATACATGAATTCAAATACCAACCAACATTTAACACAGCGTATCTTGCATATCACACTGCAAAACTAATGCTCGTATGAAAGGACCACAATTATGATGGTGTCTTATTACTCAATCTTTTGAATTAATTAATTTTCCTGATGACTCGGTAAAGTTGAAATTTAGAATGCATGCAGGTATAATGTTTCGTTGCGGTAATGCGAACGTATTCAAAATACAAAGAAAACCATTGTGTGTTTTAGTTTGAATACAAATTTGTTATACGATGAGGAAAATTTAATTTAAGATTTTAGCATTTTGAAATGCAATTCTAAAAAGGAAAATGTGAAAATATGACAGTAGACTTGGTCTAGAAAAACAAAATTATTTTATTTTGCAAAACTTCAGGCCCAAGTATTACATTCCCTTCCATAAATTATTGAATTGTTTAACACTATTTAAAGAAATTTTATTTTCAATGTTTCACACTAAAACAACACCACAACAGATCTCTGTCTCTGTTACAATTGATGCTACGCTTTCAACCTGATAAGGAAATTGAAAGCGCCTGTCTGATGTAGAGTGAAAAGCACAAGATTTTTCTAGACGGTCTCAAGGCCGATGAGCACATCAGGGGGCCAACTTTTATTGCACTTGCTTGAGCACATCAGGGGGCCAACTTTTATTGCACTTGCTTCTGCTATACTGGTAGTATACAAGAGGAAATCGACCATTACTCAATGTATTTTATTTGAAGTACAAAAGGAATAGTAACATTAAGACCTAATCAGTGGATATACAAATGTAATTTTATATAAGGAATAGAAAAATGTCACTCCATAGCAGAGGGGACAGGGCCCCCTTGGTCCCCCTGGCGGATCCGGGTCTGATTTGGAAGGTAGAATATATGGAAGAATTTAGAAGAATTTATTTCAAGAATCCAGAAGGTCATAGACCCATGAGGAAATACAAAATACAATATATATACACATGCATATATGCATATAAACATATACCTACACACACTCACACACACATACACATGCTCACATATACTTTCTAGCTCTACCTATCTGTCTATCTATCTATATGCATCTCTCTTTCTATATCTATCTTTCTCGCTACCACCACTCTCTCTGTCTCTCTCTATCTCTTTCTACATACTATGTATCAACAGATAAACACATGTTCATGGTTCATAAATTACATATTCATGTTTATATAAACAAAGATGTACACATACTGTGTATGTCAAAACACGTTAGAAAGTTTCAATCAGATAAATAATTTTCATGGTATACTTATACAAAAAGTTATGTATACATAATCTAAGACATCTATTTGGTACACATACTATGTACAATGAAACACAACAGTAATTATCAACATATCAACAATCAAATATTCATAGTACAAGACATATCTATACACGTTTATATCAACATAATGAACCATTACAAATTAATCCCCATGTATAACACATCCTACCGAAAACGAAATGTAGGATATAATGGACAGGGATTACATACAAAACGGTAATGTCATAGTACCGGTTATACATGTACAATATAAAACAATTCAAATGGTAAAATAGTGTCAATTGTGTGATTCTTAAATTTGCTGATGTCGATATAGGAATGCTTCATGAATAAAGGTGCTTAGCTTAATCAAAATTTTCTTATTTTCTGTTGTTAATAGTTCAATGAATTTCAACATATTAGGATGCCTCCAGTAATAACTTGGTAAGTATTTTCTACGTATATAAGTGAACCGTCTGCATTCTAAAACAAAATGATATTCATCTTCTAATAATGAGCATTGATTACAAAGTCGTTCCGATATAGGAGTAATATGTGGTTTAGACCATCTACCTGTTTCTATGCTCAGTCTGTGAGATGAAACTCTCAATCGAGTTAAGCTGATACGAAATTTGTTAATGTTTAAAATATCAAGATATGGTTGAAATTGAAAATGAGAAATATGTTTGTATAAATTCGCTCTGCTAGAATCGTTTATATCACCAGTCCATTTTTGAATAAATTGATCTCTAATCCTTTGTTTAACATATCTTAGAAAAAATTTTGAATCTCCAACAGTTTGAAAAATCCATGTATCGTGGAAACCTAGAGAGCATAGTAGGTCTCGTGTTAATGAACACCAATTCTTGTGATTCGGGTGGTTATCTATATCATTGATAAGGTGTAAATATATCTTTTTCGCATATTTATTATTATCAAGTTCTATCAATTTTATCCAGAATTTTAAAATATTAATATATCTGTTAAGTTTTAGCGGTATTCGACCCAGTTCACCGTATACAAAATTATTTTGTGTAGATTTCTTAACACCAAGTATATTTTTACAAAAATTTAAATGTAAACGTTCAATAGCATCAGCTGCAGTAAAACCCCATACTTCACTTCCGTAATTCAAAATTGGAGTGATTAGTTTATCGAACAGGTCAAGTTTATGTGTAATTGAGATATTAGTGAATTTTGATAAATGTTTTTTCATAGTAAATATTGCTTTTAAAGCTTGACCCGCTAAAGTGCTCTGAGCCTCAGAAAATGAACCGCTAGGAGTGAACACTATGCCTAAATAACTAAATTTTCTAACAATTTCAATGGGACTATTATTGAATAAGAAATTAATGTTTTGCGGTAATCTACCCGCTTTTCTAAAAAATAATATTTTCGTTTTGTTAACATTTACTATTAGTTTCCATTTTTTACAATATTCGGATAAAACATCTAGGCTACGCTGTAGTTCATTTTTTGACGTAGCAAAAATTACTATATCATCTGCATATAATATCATAAATATTTTAAAAGTGCCGATATCAATTCCATCTAAGCCATTTAATACATAAGTCTCTTCTAAGTCATTTAAAAACATGGAAAATAGAAATGGCGATAAACATTCGCCTTGTCTAACACCTATCATGCAATCAAATTGGTCACTAAGTTCGTTGTAATATTTAACCCTTGATTTTACAGTAGTATACATTGATCGCATAATGTTTAGAATTTTACCCCTTAAACCAGATTTAATTAGTTTTAACCATAAATTGTCCCTTACAACATAATCAAAGGCCTTGGTAAAATCTATAAAAGCGCAGTATAAAACCTTGCCAATATTTAGTAAATGCGTGATAACCCCATGCAGCACGAAAATATTGTCTACAGTACCCATTTTTGATCTAAATCCTGTCTGAGCTTCAATATAAACATTATATTCTTCAGCCCACTTGCTCAGTCTATTATTAATCATTCTAGTAAAAAGTTTCCCTAGTGCACTCAATAATGTTATACCCCGATAATTGTTTACATCATTAATATTGCCTTTCTTATGGAGCGGAACAACAAAACCCTCCGACCATTCTTCCGGAAAATAACCAGTCTCAAAAATTTTATTAAAGAGATTTAGAAGGAATGGTGATAAAACACTTTGACCGTGAATGAAAAACTCATTTATATACAAATCAGGACCACCACTTTTATTTGTTTTAAGCTGCCTTATAGCAGTGGATAGCTCTTTTTCCGTAAAGTTAAAATTCAATTCTTCGAACATCACACGAAATTCCTCTTGCTCAAACCTTTCTAAAAAGTACAATACTTCATCATCAGGCTGGAAAAATCTATCGCCCGGATTATTTACACACTTGAAATAACGCTGAAAAGAATCTATGTCAATATTTGAATTACATATTCCAGAGGACTTTTTTAACATGTTCCAATATAGTTTAGCATTCTTAAATCTGGCTGCAACAAGTTTTTCAGTTTCTTTATTATCATGATCATACTTACATTTTTGTACCAGCTTTTTGTAACGAGATCTAGCTAGTACCATTTTCTGACGATTTTCATTACTTTTATCTTGACGAAATATATTTAGCATGGCATAAAATTCGTCCCTTAGACTAAGACATTCTGGGGTGTAGCACTCATTTCCCTGACCAGTTTTTACACCACTATCATCAGCTACTCGCAGTTTCTTCTTAAAGCCAGAAGATGCTACATCGTCAATAATATTAGAAAATTCCGAAATACAACAATCAATATCAGTATTATTTTGTGCAAGCGTTATACAAGAGTTAAAACTTTCCAACTTGTTTAAAACCTCATCACATGATAACTGCTCTATAAATCTAGATTTCTTATCCTTATTCCACACGTATTTATACTGTATAGTATTTGGTTTGTGAATACTTGTATTTGACTCAACAAGTTTATCAAACGTAAACGAAAAATCAACTACACAATGGTCAGACAATATGTTCGGATCGTGAACATTAAAGCTGTTTACATATCTAAATAAATTCTGTGAAGCAATTACATAATCAACTACACTGGAGCCTCTACTACCAACATGCGTAAAACGCCCACATTTATCATTACAAACTCGTCCGTTTAAAATACGTAATCCCGTCTGTTTGCACATATCCAATAACATTGTACCATATCGATTAGTGCGACCTTTATCATGTGTACTACGAGGCATATAAACATCCGTAAAATATGTATCAGGTAAAATATCTAGATGTGAAATATCGTCGCAGACGACAAAATCAGGTAAATCAGAGGTATGAGCATTCAAATCACCACACACAATCAAGTTAATATTATTATCATATTTAGTATATGTGAACTTCCAATATTTAAATGTTTGAGTCAAATCATTGTGAGAAAAATCTACACAATTTCTAAGCATCAGTAATATAATCTAGCACAATTCTATTATGTAAACAGGCTCATGCATTCTCTCTACATTCCGTATGATAGATATATAACATGAGTGTAAAGTTCCTGATGATACTCTACTTATATCACTTGTTGCTGAAATATCAGTATTACATAAATTATACATCATTGGACAACACCGAAGATTAATAGTATTATCTAGATACATTATAATTTATATTTCTATCGTTTCCACAGAACATAGTACAAGTATACACTTCAGAATATTACTACAAATTGTGAAAATTATAATTTAGAACTTATTAAGTAAAGAAGATTGTATATCCACATTGTCAGAACAACTTCTTTGAGTGTCGTAGTCTGTGCAATCAAAGTAACTTTAGTTTTGGACTGTGACTCTCTTCGTTGGGGTTTAAATCCTATAGAGTTTACTTGAAAGTAGGCTATATTCTGTTATTAACCATCATTTTGTATCCTTAGTAATGCAAAGTCATTTATAAGGTCACAAATTGAAGTTGACAGCAAGTTTTATATCGTAATTGAACAGATGCAGCTGAGCAGACATTATGGGCACATATCAAATGAATTATATGTATATATCACCAAAACTAAAGAGTTTTCGTCGAAATGTTTAAAAAACACTACAGGAAGTTAAATGGAAGTTCAAGGGAGGTAATTCTGCAACAACCATCACAAGCATGTTAGAGTTACCTAACCCAGCAAATATGACAGAAAGCAGACTGGAGAAAATAAATAACTCATTGTCCTGCCTTCAAATTATGTTAATTGTATCTACCCATTTAACATTATTATATTTCTTATAACAAAGTCTTGTTAAATATGTTTGTGATGGCAGAGGTATGTGTACTCTGTAAAGGGAGAACACTTTATAGGAGAATGGGTTACATTATAACGTATATCTCTATTTTTTTGTTTGACTACTGCACAGTCAGACAAGCAACTATTCAAATGGTGCAATTTCTTATTATTTCTGCTAAATCATTTAATTCACACATGACAATGCTTGAAATAGTAACTGCAACATTCAATTCATTCATGAATGTAAATAGTTATTATGATAATAACTGAAGTATTTTGAAACTTATTAGTCAAAGTACAGGTGAAGATAAAACGTTTGCAGTATTATCTCGTAATATATGTTTAATGTAAGTCACTCAGACAGACACATGACAATAGTTAACCATTCATTATCAACTGAGTTAAGATGGCTGCAATGGAGGACAGCGAAAACATCTCATTCTAAACGACGTGCTGATGACAAGTTTCATAGCACAGCCGTATTGTGTTCGCTTTTGCTACATGAGCCGTGCGACTAAGCCTATCAAATCTAAAATTTAATAGCGAGGCAAATTGTGGACAGCCGGACTTCGTTTGTAAACTGGACAGTGATTTGTTGCACGCGGTAAACGCTGAGTTATGAATTGATAAATTTGTATGTCCTAAATTATGGTTCGAGTGAAGACATAAATTTCTATGATTGTGCTACACATACTTACAGACAGTTCCTAGACTTTTAATTACTCACAAAACATAGTCGCTATTTTATGTATTTTATGAAATAAAATAAAACAACATTACCTTTATCAACGATATGTAAATAAGAAAAACACACTTGTATTTAATATTTGTCTATATATATCTATATAATATGTACATAGATAACTGATTCAACGTACACAATGTACGGTGAGGACTACGCGATAGATATTGTCTAATCATTTTAACGACCTCGTTTTAACATATTTGATAATTTATAGTATAAAGAATTATTGGTATACATTGTATCTTCCATGTAGGTATGAGATAAATGGGTAAATATCATATTGCTGTACATGTTTTAAAAAAAGAAATTTGATTTTCTGAAAGGTCAATGGACAATGCAACAATGGTCCTGTGTTTTGATGTACATTTATTTACACGCTTTATTACATTTTCATTGAGCATGTAACTATTTGTTCCGCGCATGCTATTATTGTTGAATAAACATGTATTCATAACCTCAAATATATAAATGGAAGTAAAATTTTAATACTTGGTATATTGCGGTTTTATCAAAAGGTCCATTACAGTTGAAAAGATGTGTATTTGCGTTTCCTATATGTTTGATATACTTATCGCCGTGATTGTGTTTAAATAAAATGTAAACCAGGCAGCAGCGAACTTTATATGCTGTTCAATTATTGTCTTCTCAAACTTTCTTAAGTATGAATTTGCCGTTGAATGACAAGGGTACGTTGACATAAGTATGTATTGAATGAGTACCCATGGTCAGATGCAGTCAATTAAAAGTACTTCAGAATACTGTCATTGTTTATAGATGATTCAAAACTGTCGTTAAATCTATTCACGACTTGGCGAGTACTCGTAAATACAAAAAAGAGATATTAAGTTGTTACAGGCATACACACCATGATACAGATATGACAAGTGTCATTATCGCAATGCGTATCAGGGTAGGTTTGTATGATGAGGATAGTTCATTGTGTTATGCAAGTGTTTCGAATCAATTAGTATATTGTATTCTTCTATATATATAAACATGATTGTCATCAATTATTTATTTCATTATTGATATTTTGTACTGAATCAATTTGCTTTTTCTGATTCATTCCATTCTTTAGTTCTTCATCTTAACCAGCCGTTTGCATCGAAAATCTGTATTCACATATGTTAAAAGCCAACTGTGCTTGGTATTTTCGAAATTCATGTAATAAATACTACAATTCGACATACGTAAAGGTAGGACAACGTGGTTTATTCATTTTACAATTTTATGAAAACACTTCAACAAATTTGCACCACCCTAGCTCCACTACACCCTAGCAAAATGAGATAAAAACCAGATATATTATGGATGGGATTTTCAAAACAAGCCACACAAATGCGAGGTGATAACCTCTGGAGTGTAGCGCTATTAATAATTAAATAGTTAAATCAAATCAGGCTTGAGACCTGCCTTGCGTTCAGTAAAGGCGAACAGTCGGAAACGTTACAAAACACAGCGCGAGTTTTGCTATTGACTGGTGTGTTAGCGAAAAATTATCGCTATCGAAACTCGGAGGTAGCACGCAGATATTTGAGCCGAACACTGCGTCACGGCAGTCAATACACTGAAACTGAACGCAATGCTGATTTGCCTGTAATAAGATAATGTATCCATTATTTGTTTACGCGTTTTCGACAGATTATATCTCCTTCGAGTTATTTATAGTAAGACATACGGTATGACAAAAGTCCAGTCCATTATCAACTGGGTAGTTAATCACACAATTCATTCAAGATGGTTGCGAAGAAGGATAGTGAAATTTTAACAAATTCTCAAATGAATGCTGGTGACGCGTTTTTTGACGACGACGTGCAAGGACTATATTTGTGACAGCTGTGTTGAATATCATAAAATGTTCAAGGCAATGTCAAATCATGTGTTGATTGAACCAATTAGCTAGATAGTCAAATGTTCCCTCGACACCAAAGGTAATACATCGCGTACACATTTGATTGCTTATAGCTCTTGAAAATACCCATCTATTATAAACTCAGTAGTCACGTGATCGTGCCAACCAACGAAATTTAGTATCAGGAACGAACTGTGATTTTGTAAGGTCAACTATCAAAATATACTGGGTAATACCAAAGGGGTCTGTAACAATTTCTACTTTCACTTTGTGTTATATTTTCCGTTTAACGCAGTATAATACAGCTCGATATCTTATTATTTGGAGCTCTGGTACTTGGAACAAAACGACAACACTCAGTTGCTAAATTCTCCGTGTTACTCCCCTTGTATATATATTACAGTTTAGACGAACACAAAGGGAAAGTGAAAGTAGAAATTGTTACAGACCCCTTTGGGTAATACAGCAGCGTGCGAATGTTACGGTAGTGGAATCAAAGCGCTGTGTGGGAGCGTTCTACGCAGTGATCTCGGGGTTTCTGTAGTATAGCGTAATTGAATGACCGGCGCTCGTAACATTAAGCATTGTTTATGTTGTACAACAAATTTTAACCTTCAGATTGCAACAAATTTGTATTATTGTTATAAATATATTAACATTGATATTCTTTTTATAATAATAATAATAATTAATATTATTTTATTATGATTATTGGTATTATTAGTATTATTTAATACGTATGAGGGATAATATAGCATATTTATTTAAATACTAAACACTGATAAATGTCAAAAAAAAATATTATAAGGTGTGCTTACATTCAGTTTTATAAATGAATTGTTTGTGTATGGCAAACATGTTTTTCTCCATGACAGGAAGTAAAGTGTCGTGGTTTTGTTTTATTGATCTGTTTTTTTTTACATTTAACGTGTTAAAAAATTAGACTATTAATTTATTTATATAACCGGGGTTGATATTTACTAAAAATGTATGAATTAGATTATTGACTTTATCAAGCAAGTTTTCCGCATTCGATAAAGCGAGCATCTGTTTTATCAGTTAAATCAGTTCAGTCTTTACTATAGAATATACATTAAAACCTCAATAATAAGACCCCCGTTGGGACCCATAAAAACTGATCTTCTTATTGAGGTGGTCTTAATATCGAAGTTGAATAGTGAGCAAATGGACTTGAAAAGTGTGGTCTTAATATTGAGGTGATCTTACTATTGAGGTGGTCTTAAAGTGAGGTTTTACTTTATAATACATTATGTTGCTGCTAAAATATTACAGGAACAGTGACTTGACGTTCAAGTAGTTTCACTTTCCATTCGTCTGAAACCTATTTCGCAGACACAATTCTGATGTGAAATACAGTAAAACCTCACTTAACGTCCACCTGAATAGTAAGACCATCTCAATATTAAGAACACAATTTTCGCAGTCCAAATGGTGGTATCATTATTGAGGTTTTACTGTAATAAAGTATGTTGCCGCTAAACTCTTACTGGTACAATGACTAGACTTCCAAGTACATGTAGTTTTACTTTCAATTTGCTTTAAATTTCGTCTGAATTTAGTCCATTTGCACTGTTTTGCTCTTTATTTAACCTCTTTATTGATACCACCTCTATATAAAGACCAACGTTCAAGAGTCCCAATGGTGGTATTATAGTTTTACTGTAATAAAGTATGTTGCCGCTAAACTCTTACTGGTACAATGACTAGACTTCCAAGTACATGTAGTTTTACTTTCAATTTGCTTTAAATTTCGTCTGAATTTAGTCCATTTGCACTGTTTTGCTCTTTATTTAACCTCTTTATTGATACCACCTCTACATTAAGACCAACGTTCAAGAGTCCCAATGGTGGTCTTATTATTTAGGTTTTACTGTAATAAAGTAGGTTGCCGCTAAAGTATTATAGGCACAGTGACTAGACGTTCAAGTACATGTAGTTTCACTTTCGGTTTGCTTTAAATTTCGTCAAAAACCTATTTCGCAGATATGGTGTGAAATATACGAAATCATTGTGCGCAAGTCTTTGGGGAAAGAAGGTGAAGATGAACAAGCAATGAACATTGATTAAAAAAGTATTTTTCTGCATGTTTTAAGGTGCAATAATTTTCGAAAAGTTAAACACGCATTTCCCCTATTGTAATCGGCTAAACCACGTGGCTAACGTTAACACAAGTGGGCGGTTATAATATACTTGCATGTAAAACCGTTGTGCAAATCATAGCTACGCAATAGTTGTTCAGTGTAGACCTACTATTCAAATACGGGACAAACAGGAAGTTTAAAATATTATTGAAATAATTTTGGTTGAGGGGAGATTTAACTTAAAGTATTCAAGTTCAATGTATATATTTAGGTATGCATTAATTGAAGTGCGATTTAAACTTGTGCGGTGCAGCTCTCTAGATATTGGAGGAAAACAAATCTACAACAACAGCAACATCAAATGGCGGCAGAGGAAGGCTCAGATAGTTTCAGAGAAAATAATGACAATGGGTCTGATGTATTGTTTGACTATATATGCAGCGTGTGTGCTTCTACGAAAAAGGAAAAGGAGGCAGTGAAGTATTGTATTGAATGCAAGGGGTACTGTTGTCTTTCATGCGTGCAGACTCATGCTTCGTTTCCAACACTTAAAGGACACAATCTTGTCGAAACTTCGAATTTGCATTCTCTCGGTATAGCACCCGGACCGTCCGGTACTGTCCCGGCATCATCGTCGGCTCCGACTGAAAGATGTTCCGTTCACCCAACCGAGATCGTTGACAAATACTGCGGGAAACATGATGTCGTTGGATGTTCAACTTGTATGTCCACTGATCATAGGTAGGCATTTCTTCCACAGCATGAACGCTAGAAATGTATTTCCAGTAAAAATGTATATCATACAAATGGCTGAAATTAGAGATCGCATTATAATTAGCGCCTTAGCTAGTACTAAATTTGATCCCTATTACCGAACATAACTTCTAAATACGAAGGGAGGTGATTGCTGCAAAAGCGGGTTCGTCACCACCGCCAAGGGTTTAGCAGATCTGTTCAGGGATTAACTAAAGAAAAGAGAAACATACATAAAAGTTACATTTTCACTGAAATGTAAAGATTTTCATAGATCATGTGTGCATAATAAGTTTTTTTGAAACCCATTATTTGTTGTTTTTATTCTGTAAAACTTCGCATTTGAAATGCTTTAAACAATAACCGCTCCTCACACTTAAATTAAAGCACAAAAGTGCTGTGGGACGGTACCACTCGTCTATGTAGCCTAGCTGGCAATTCGTTGTATACAAGTTTCCGTTTTGTAACTGAACAGTTTTATAATATCAAAATATGTGTAAATATGTCAGATGGTTTGCATGGAATATGGATTAAAACTAAAACATATGACAGAAATGCGAGAAAGAATAAAAAGTTATTGAAAAAAACAACATTTTTTCCAAGAGATCTTCAATTCGACTTGTTCTAGAAATGCTAGCTTTTCAAACCGAAATAAAGAAAAATGGTCAGTAATAATGGTAGAACCTTAAAATTTTAAAGCAAGTGAAATGTTTGTCACGGCTGTAAATAAATGAAATACAAATACACCAGACCCTTTTGTGAAGATCTAATTATAGAATATCAGTACTAAATTAGAGTAAAATCAGTATACCCAGGCATAACGTTAGGATAACACTAGCACAGAGTGAGATGTACATAGACAGACGACACCGATAATTTCCGTAGTCGTGCAAAACGAGACCATATTTACGATAATAGCAATAAAGAACGACAACACCAGTTATCACTTGTCATCGATTTATATATATCCTTTAAACGCAGACTGAACCCGAGTACACTCTTCTTTATGCGTTCGTTTAGCGAATTTACCGCGTTTATAGCAATAACCTGGCATTTTAAGTCTTGAGAACCGGTATGGTAGGGTACCCGTCTGATTGTATTTCTGTCACGCAATTTCACCAACCGGCGAAAAGTTAGAATTTGTACTAAACGAAAACAGTCGACGCTCTTAAAATATGTACTTTACAAAATGATGACGATTTATGAAATTGATAAGGAATAAAACAAGATATATAATTAGTAAATACTTCATGAATGAAGTACAAGAATGAACCATCTTTAAAAAATATAAAAAGGACACACATTTTTCGTTCATTATATTTTATAAAGAGCACACCCAAAACTGTAAACAAACTTGTGGGTATTAATACATTGTTTAAAACCCATCTGAACTCCACATAAACAGCTAATTAGTTCACAAGCCACTTTAGCAGGTCAATGTTTCAACATTTAATTTAATTGAAACGTTTATGATATTATTTCGTTCGGTGGACTTTGGAACTACTTCGATGCGAAATAATTAGGATGTGTACGTTTTTGACTTGTTACCGGTTTTCAGCCTTTTTTTGTTTTGAAAACGGGAACCAATAGTTGTATGCCTCTCAAATTGCCACACTACTATAGACGGTACCTGTGCGGTACGGTCCAAAAATGAAACAAGTGTCGCCGACTTCCGCGGCTAATGATCATAACAAGTAAAAAATGAAAATACAAGCATATAAGTAAACAATTAAAAATAACAGGGACAAGACACACATATAAATACGGGTGGAAATAGGAGTACCGCAATGGAACGAACATTACATGATTATGGAAAAACAGAGTAATGTTGTGTTTAATTATATAGTGTAAAAAAACGTTTAATTGATTGTTTAAGAGCAGCGCTATAACTCGACATACAGTACAGACATTAATAGGCCTTCCTGCTTTAAATACTGTTAGATTTAACACAATACACAATAAATGACCTCCGCACTGCGTATAAGAATGTTTAGTTTAAATTTACCATTCGTTGCAATTCCTATTTAAATGTATACTTTTATCAGAACTTAGGAAATGAGATTTCTTTTTTTGACACGAAGACGCACATTATAAGGATTGTTCGTAATTACAGGCAAGCCTACAAGTAGCCTACAACAGAAAGTTTTTATACCAAATAGTTGACCATTTTCATATACAGTAAACACCTCAATAATAAGTTCACCGTTTACACCCTTGAAAGTTGGTTTTATTATTGAGATGGTCTTAATATTGAGCTAAACAGAGTTCTAAAATGTTTTGAAAATTGTGATCTTAATTTCGAGGTGTGGTCTTATTATTGAGGTGGTATTTAAGTGATGTTTTACTATTCATTCATCGCGTAGTGGAAGTGATATATTTCTTAGGATTGGTCGACGAAAAAAATCAGAAATAAATGGTCAATCCTTTGTATTATTACACTTGGATTTTATCGTATGAACTTTGGTTTTCTATGTCCATGTTATGTACATGTATATGTGTATTTATGATAACAACATTTTACTTTGAACTAAATTTTGTTCAATATCAAGTTTGTTATCAACTAGTATATCCCGATGCATAATACGCAATAATTTGCTTGTCATTCATCTCGACTTTGATTTATGATAAAATAAAAAAATAAGCGTCTGGAACACAGAGAGGAAACTATCCCTCCGCATATTATTAAACGAAGGAAGACCATGTAACAATTAATTAAGCCTTCCGCATTACAAACTCTACCCATTGCAACCTAGCAAATAAGCCATTTTCTAATGTATACACGTAAACTATTTTGAACTCTCAATCGCATTTCTATACAGCCAATTCGCATGTGTTCCTCTTGAGATTGTTAATGTTAAACTTTACATACGTTGTGTGTTACGTATCCTTGTGCTTTACAAGTAACCATTCACATTGTATGAGAAATCTCCTACTCCTCTTCTGTTTTATCATCTCAAACAGCAAAACCTGATACAATACAGTATATATTGGGCACTGTCTTATCTTAAATGCAATATTTAAAAAGATACGTGACCTGATGCTAAAGATGTTTTTGTTTCAGCAATCCATTATATGTTTGTGTACCATTTAAAAATCAAAGGACTGAAATTCCTGAGAGGCGCTTCCAAGGCAAGATTGCACCGTTTCCATATAATCGCGTTAGAAATTAACACGCGACTATTCGGATAAACTCACAAGCCAAACATGATCAGGATAAACCGTTTATATCAAGACTCCCATTCTACAATTGATATATCTCTGACAAATTAGTCATTATGCTCATTGAATCTATAATAAAATCAGAGGAATGTACATGTACTTTTTTCTTGAGGCGAATGAATATGGATGTCAGTACTTCGAGTAGAACTTCCGGTTGAGACGATGATTGCTAAGAGACGCTAAAGCGCCTCAAAAACCTTGCAATAAATATTCCTTAAACAAATTATGATTTGTCTATTTCAAAAATTTATGTCCGATGTTTACCTCTTTATCTGAAGCAAATGATATTATATGTTTTAAAATTCAAATGTTGAAGCTGTTTATGTAATATTTCAGGACATGCACAGACATTCACTCAATTCCTGATACTATTAACTGTCTGTACAAGAAGTCTGATGTCGACAAAACCAAAGATGAAGTACAAGTTAGTAAAGATAATGTGGCTAATATGAGCGAGAAGAATGAAGAGTTCATGAAAACGTTAGATGTGGTTAAGAAGAAAGCTGAAGAAAATTTGGAAACATTTACTGAACGTATGAAAACTGCTTTAGATGGCTTTAAAGATGAAAGCCAATCAAAGATTGCAAATGAACATAAGGATCAGCGGGAGGAAATGAAAACAGAGAAAGATAAGGCTGTGAATGTAATGAAATCTATTGAAACAACCGTGCAGAAGATGGAAAGAGCCAGAGGAAATATTGCTCAGAATTTGTCTGCATGAAGCTGGCACAAACGAAGATTAGAGAGTTGAAGTCATTAGACCATCAAATCCAGAATAAAAGCGGCGATGGAGATCAACTTAAATCCAACCATTATGCTGACAAATTCATAGAATATTTTAAGAATTTACAAATCAGTGCCGAGAATGAGAAGACGCCAGAAAAAGTTACGTCAAACAGAAGCAGTTTGTACACGGTTAAACAAAGGAAAGACATAAATGTGCGATTGCCAGATGATGTCAGCCGTTGCTGCATACAGGGTTCCTGTGTAACACGGTCTGGTTCACTGTTGTTAGTAGATAGTAACAATCATAAACTTAAAAGGGTTGACCTTACCAGTCTGTCTGTGGTAGACCATTGTACTGTTAATCGCCCAGAAGATGTTTGCTGCGTAAGCGAAACCGAGGCTGTCGTTGCTTGTTATGCAAGTTCGGTGAGATTCGTCTCGCTGGACAATCAGCTGACACCTACCAGAACATTGAAGTTGGATCAGTTTTGCTGCGGCATCGCTTGTACAGACGTGAAGCTCTTCATAACTGACTGGAACAAGTCAGTCTTTGTGTATGATATGAATGGTTTAAAACTACAAGCCATTCCTCAAGATGATTCAGAGAATGCTCTATTCTGTGAAACACGCAAGTTAGCATTCGGTGGTGACAATAGCAGACTATACGTTTGCGACGGTGAAGCCAACGGTGGTGTAGTTATCCTAGATGCGGAAGGAAAGTATATTGACACAGTCAAGGATGCGACCGTAAAAGGAACATACGGGGTGTGTGAGGATGGAAGAGGAAATGTGTTTGTTTGTGGACATTTTTCTCACAATGTGGTACAGATCGGTAATTGCGGAACGAAGGTTTGCGAGGTTTTGAACCAATCTAGTGGAATATATTCACCCAGATCACTTTGTTTCCATTATAAAACAAACCGATTAATTGTAACAAGTCAAGATGATGAAGTTGCAATGTTTGAGCTTCAATAACAAAGAACTGCCTGGAATTGCGATTTGGAAAAAATCCCTTTCCCCCTGTGCAATTCTTTCACTTAAATATAGTGTTCATATTTTCGCCATAGTTTCAGCCTATTGTTGCTAGCTGTCTTGACTTGTACTGTGATATTTTCCATCCATTTATCAACCCCCCTCATTGATTTTCCTTGTTATCCCTTGTGGTCGGCCAGTGGTCGGCCAGTCCATTCCTTGCGCTTATGTTCCAATACCTTATGTTTTATGGATTGGTGTTTTCCCGGAGGTCTGTGTGGAGAGGCACTGTCTTATGTAAGTGGCGTTCCCTGTAGCAATTTATTCTCTCTCCCCATACACATAATTTATATTGTTATTTTCCGTCTTGTATGATGTGTTCTGGCATCTATCGCCACAATCCGGACATTTTGTAAGTGGCATTTACCGCTCGACTTAATCGTTCATCAAGACAACTTCACAAAAATATTGACTATACTTAAATATGATCAGCTCACAATCTTATATAACAACGTGTATTCCGGGTTAACAAATTTTTTTTCATATAATCGCTGTTATCAAATTCTACATTGCAACATTCAGATAAGCTGGGTAGTAATTGTTTGTGCAATTTATCTCAAACTAGACGGATATCAGATAAAATCACCATATACAAATGGTTGTGATTAAAATTATGACTTTGTGAATTTAAATCAAGGTGACCCCATAGTACTTCCAAACCTGTTTTAAGCAGCTACTCAAGGGATGCATCAAATGTGGCAGTTGAAAGCAGGTGGCTGTTTAATACCAGTGTATTACATATTATCCAGATTACATTATTTGAAACAGGCTGCATACTAGATTTTGCGTTTTATTCAGAAGACCACTAACACAAGTACAACTTTGTCTGCTTTTACTAGTTCACCATCATCAGAAACCCACCTTTGCTCATCGTGTCATGTTTTTGACATACGTGTATTGAAATGATTTTGGAGTCAGTTTTACCATGATTCCACCAATGAAGGTTAGGTGGTTGAGTGCAAGTCCCCCCCCCCCCGGTTTATCTTGCGCCTGTTTAACTTTTTGTATTTGTTAACATGTAAAAACATTTTTGATATCCCCTTGTACTTTGTGCTCTTTGTATGTGCCATTTTTATTTTTGCATGTCTCATTGGCTTTCGAGGTGGTTTGCATACTAAAAGTGTAAGATACATTTCATGTGTGACTACTATATTCATTTTACACATTTAAGGTTACCACGTTTTCTGATTAGGCATTCAGAAACTTTATAAGTCCTCTTTGATTTTCCTAAGTTATCCCTTATGGTCGACCAGGCCATTCATTGCGCACCTGTTCCCATGCGTATTTACTCTTGCGCCTCCTCAATGTTTGATGTTTATTGGACTTTTGTTTTCCCGGAGGTCTGCGTGGAGAGGCACTGTCTTATGTATGAGGCGTTCCCTGTTGTAACTTATTCTCTCTCTATTCAAGTCAGACATTTTCCCTTGACTCCAATGTTATTAGAACGATATAGATTTTAATAAAAATGTACAGACGGAAGCAAAAATCATTCAGACATTATTCCATTTGTTAAGATTAAATGAAAACAAAATACTGGTAAAAATGAATTTCACAAATTTAACGTCTAAGTGTGAGTTTCAGACTAGAAGTGTTTGTGATAGAGAGCAAAGAGATGTACATATTTCGCACATACTCATGGTTGCCTTAGCAACAAGTCAATAACACGTGAATGCCCTTATGTTTAAGCGCTCATGTTCAGCCATATCTATTTGCATCATCTCATCTAGTCAGAACCAAAGATATTGTGTTCTGTGGATATCAGTATGCTCAGTTAAGTGATAGTAATTGGGGTTATGCAATATGAAAACTTATATACAATAAAATCACCTATATATGTATTATTTTATGTTCCGTTAAAGTGCAATCCATGTCGATGAATATATTGTCTTAATAATGTGCTGTCCAATCAATAATTTGCGTATTTGTTTGTATAAAAGTGAACATGTATGTTTCTTTCTTTATTAAATGTTGTTAATAGCATATGGTGCATCGATGCATTTGCTTGCCAATCAGTTATTTGCTTGTATAAAAGTGAACATATATTTGTCTTGCTTTATTAAATGTTTTATATAGCGAATTTACGCCTTAAGTCATTTAACACGCGTTGGAGGCGGTGTCTGCTTGAAGCAAACATTGTGCAGTCACACCGTGATACCACGCCATAGACACGTGACAAGACGCCACACCCATTCACAGTTACCTGTCTACGAGCAATACAGTCCTAGTACACGGGCTGCCCTTATAATACGGAACATATGCAAAGTAGCTGCTAGTACCATTTTGATGACTGCATGTTGCAGCCAGGGGTCGAAACGCGACATTGTGCATCAAGATCGAGCATTCCACTACTAAGCCACCAACGCAGTTAAAATGACTGTACTGTGTGTAATATTTTTTGAACAAATAAACAATGTAATCACCCAACAAAGGTCTTCCTGTGTATCATTAAGAATCTATGATAACCTAAAACTCACCAGGTAGGCCTGCATATCAACAGTCATACATATAAACAAGGTTCAAGCACCATAGGGTAAACATTTGAAATGTTACGTCATTTTTACAAATACTATAGCAGACACTTGAAATGCTGGTGTAATCATGGAATTGTTAACACCTCTAAATGTTTTAATTGATAATCGCAAAAGAGAAGGATTTCTCAAGATGGGAGGTGAAATAAAATACAACTATCAACAAACCGTGACATACAACAATAGTATTTTATTTTCTGAAAAAAGTTTGACAAAATAAAATCAAAACAACAATATCACATATTTATAGTAATAAAGATATAAAACGAATAAATAACAGTTATTATAATAGTCACAATAATTTACTCTGGGTCATTCAATGGAGCAAAAGTGAGATAAAGTTGCACAGGGAGGGGTCTAACACACACAGGGGCCTCCCAACACAGTTCCCTAACAGGGATAGGAAATACATAAGGGGTTGTCAGTATAAGATAAAACCAAACTATAACTGTGTTCTTCCAAGGACACAGACCTGTGCTCCCACTTTATTCAATCAAGGGACGTTACATAATTATACACTTATCATAACAGAGCAATTAACCAAATGTGGCTTTATGTAAAAGAAATCTCTAACACATGAGCCATTCAGAAAAAGGGCTCAGCAATATGATGCCGGATTTAAATACAGTTTATGTTTTTTCATAGTATACAGTAAAAATCCAAATTCATCAGAGCGGCACTGTCTTCAGCAAGAACCTCATTTCAACAGTGTAAACACAGCCAATTTAACTTCTCTAAGGCAATAACCTCTCAAACACCAGTGAGAGTTTGAATAGTCCATATTGTGTTGTTCAGGAGTGGTTGCAATGGTTCCTATTTCAAGTAAATCAATTGCTGTCATAAAAATTGCCCTATGAGCTTTACTTTTGCATTTACGAATAGTCATCGCAATCATGTCTCGTCTCTGTATATCAATAAGCAGTCAGTAGATTCCTATTTGGCCAAAAGTCATGATTCTGCACATTGTTTCACTGTAATGGTTTGTTTATACAAACACAAGTTTGTTCATGTAAATTACTTCTTGGTTTCTATGACAAAACCTGAATTCTCTTGCCAATGATGTTTCATTAGTCCTGTGTCCTAATATTTCTGCATACTGAAGTTTCTGCAATTGTGACGTTTTGAGATTGCAAAATGATGCTGCATCAAAAGAAAACAAATATAAAGTATATCAAGTTGAATTCAAGGCTAACAATGCCTCAGAAATGTGAATGCAATCATGCAAGTAAAAAAATAAATAAACATAAGCCCAATTTAGGTTCATTGTATTAAACATGTACAATAGCAAAGTTTGAAACACAATCTGTAAACCAACAGACAATAAAGTATTAAAATATTTTAACAAGTTGACCAAGTTTTATTGGTGGAAACATCAACGATGATTTCATGTCTGTTTTGGTCAATGTTCTTTTCCTTTTCATGCGGTCATGTGACCTTGTCATGTGACTTCCAGAAGGATCAGGCTCGCGTAGACGCTTGACGAAAACTTCCGGCAGAGTCCGAGTTCTTTCTCTTTGCTGCTACAATAAGAAAATGCAAGACAGAATTGAACACTAATTTTTTTTTAATTGCTTCCTTCCTAGCTGTACATTGACAAATTAAATAAGTTATCAGTCGATGTTATGTAACGTCATTATATGTGACGTCATCAGCACGAGAATCATCCTATTTGGGAGTGTGTGTATGTATGAGTTTTCCAGCACTGTGCGTGTAAGACTGGTGTAACCGCAGGAAATTCCGGTCCGGTAGGCGAGAATAAATTATCCTGTACAAAGGATTAGTACCGAACAGCCAATGCGGTACGCACTAACACAGAACTTCCCCGCTGAAAGGTTTCAAGTTCAGTTCTCAAACTTTCACAAAATATACACACATCCTGATATAAACAAGATGACATACCACACACCCTGATATAAACAATAGGACATACCATTCTAAACCTGACAGATAAATGTTATTTGTCTAAACAGTCTTATCAGACCCGAACGGTATGCATTATATCAACTTATTCAATTTCAAAGGTAATTATAAGCACCTAATTCTTTAAAAAAAGGTGGTGCGTAATATGTGTCCGTGAATGCTGGTAGGCACTCTACAAAACCAGCATGCGGATATGGGTCAGTAAAAATCACTAACAGGTATATCGTTTATTTTTTTGTTTTCAGAAAAAAAATTTTTTTTGCAAGATATCCGTAGTACCAACGTATAAATATAATATAGTAGAGCTATAATATACATTTAAGAAACATAAATAACGCACTATATACAAAAACAATGCAATGAAAACAAACACACGACATGATTTTGAATTGATCTATGGGGAGTCTGTGTAAAAACCTCCCATCATGCAAACACAACAACAAGTAAACATGAAACATGCATAAAGAAATTGGACAATAAAGTTACAATGATCTAATTCACAGCAAGTGCTCTAACAACAAATTGGCAGTTTACTGTAAAAATATTGTAACTTATGAAATCTACACAACATGCAATGATAAAACAACAATGTATCAATCCATCTAATATTTAAGGCTTGCAAACAGGTACAGATTTGTCAGGGTCATCAACATTCAACAGAAAGGGTTTTTTATAAGCCACATTAACAGGTAAGGTCATATTGTTACTTTTCAGCCATTAATGAGGAGAATGACCTCGGGTGATCACCTGAGTAGAACTACCGACTTTCCATACGCCAGCTGGATAGCTTCATAACGTACACATTCTACATCTTTGACAAACAGTGGTGAGAGGCATGTGATTTGAAGTAGGCAACCATAACCACTTGGTCACCATGACCCCTATTACGTGATTATTGATTTTAAGTATTTCAATATAAGGAAATGACAGGCATACACAATTAAACAAAACATAGTTTATGATAGTCTCGCATATTGCACTTGCACAGATAAATGACTGTACGGCTTTGGGTTATATTTTACATTAATCTTAGATGTGTGAAATTTATTAGAATGTATAAACTTGAAAAACATGTATGTGAAGGGCAAACATTGTGAAGGGACACGATTACAGTCGTGATTAACAACATGTCAATGATACCTCTGAGTTTCACATCATTATAAATATGCTCCGCCAATTCTAGATTTTTCAAATATTTTGTTACCTTCAAAGCAAAATTTCAACCAATTAAAATTCAATTTAGTCATGTAGTGCTGTCTTTGTTTAGTTAGTTCTCCTAATGTTAAGTTTGACCTTATAGCAGGTCTCAAAAACAAGGCTTTATAAAGGTTGCAATTCAGCAAATTTAATTTTGTTTAGGGAGATTTATGTAAAAGATAAAAGCAAATAAGGCTAATTTTTACCATCTAATTTAATGGATCAATGCAGCCACGACGGAACGGCAGTGGACCTGCCGAAATAAGTACGACAGGACCCTGCTTCGGGCAATTGGAGACAGCCTTCACAAATACTCAAGATGATACACGCAAGTAACTTATCATAAGGCTGCAGTTTTTAAAAGTGAATTGTACAACATAAATGCAATATTCATTGCTCCCAAATGACGCAGTCAACCTACAACCAACAGGTTGGTAGTCCATTGCTGGACAAACAGAGCTACATGGATTGTGCTTCAGACAAGGATTTGAACCACATTTGAATCTCTAGGTACATGTCTCTACAGAATATTATGTGATACCTATAGATATAAAACATAAAACAACTATATATAGGTATCATATCAAGGCTTAGTTAATACATGTACTTGCAGATGTTACCATTAACTTAAAACTATGTTGTGTTAGGATCCAAAATGTGTTAAGTTGCTTGGATTGTTTTTAAAAACGTAAACAAAAATATCAGTTCTATAATATTACTACATAAAAAATGCAACTCTTGTTTTCAAATTTTTGGCCTCTCAATATTTGATGAGAATGAACATTGTTCATGCTTGTTGAAGGCCAGAGGCAGAAAATTTGAAGGACTTCCCCTCCAGGAGGACTTTCAGCGCATGTACATGCATACTTGTTTTATATTTATTAATAATATTAATGTAGAGATTAATTTGACTATTGTTGTAGATTCAAAACTAGTTGAAAATACAGTTTTTTTGTGTACCCAAAGTATGTCGATTAGTCAATATTTCCTAGAACATGTTTTATTGGCTAAACATCTCACATTTTGTTTACAACCGTATTAATGTAAATAAAAAGACCTATATGCTATCACATGCAGTTAACAGGTTCTCAATTTTCAAATTCACTACATGTTACAGGGGCATGCAGTTAGTTGACATTAGCCGAGTTTTATAGGACAATAAGTGATTCGCCAATGGCATGCAGTACCTTCTGTTTTGGCCGTGCTTTCTCAGCGGAAATATAGGCGGGAATAAAACCTAGATTCTAAATATAGATCAAATATACCAATATTGCAATACCGTTATGAATTATATTCTATTTAATGTTACACAATTCAAGAGCACATCTCCATGGTTAGGAATAAAACTATTGTAATTAAATTTTTGTAAAGATATCGTTACAACAAACCCTCCATGTAATGTTTGGTTTCACTTTTTCATTCAGTCTAAAGCCATTTTTCTAATTTCAGAACTTACTACAGTGACTTGTAAAAACCATTATCAAGAATGAAAATCAAATGCATCATCTAGGTAAGGGCTCTATATTGAAACAATTTCAGCATTTATTTCCATAATAAGATAATTTCCTTAAAATCACTGAATTATCCAAGCTGCATGTAGATTTAAGTACTAAACAACAGAAATTTGTTCAAACGCAAATTTCAGGCTGTTTTGGGAAAGACACACAATTACATGTAGAAAAAGTTCATCATCTAAAACGCATGCAATTTTCTACAAAAACAACCAACCTACTTCAATCAATGATAACTTCTAATGGAAAATTATAAATTTGAAAAAATAAAATTATTATGATTTAATTTAACCACATTGTGTGACTTAAGAAGCCGCTTTTATCAATTATCTTAATCCAGCAGTAGTTATCTCCCATATCAGTAAAAATGCTGGTTTAACCATTGGGATAACTAGAAATTATCTTCCATTTCAGGAAGGAGTTTATTAAATGAATTTTCAAATTAAAGAATTTATGTCCTGCTAGTCATCTGTGTCCAATGACTTGCCACACGTTTATTGTAAACAATATGCATGAATCTTTAAAAGGTTCGATTGGATGACCTAGGGAGACGTCAGCCCTGCTTTCAGTTACAGCTAACAGTTGCGAACGTTACGAAACTGTTTTGTTTTGTATCCCTGGCCCAACGGGGAACCAAATTGCAAAGGTTCCGAAACGTTAGCCGCTAACACCTTTACTGATAGCAGGGTAGATGTTAGTTGTGAAATAGGACATAGAGACATCAGATATTGTAGCTGTCATTTTAAGTAGAAGGACACACGTCTTACTTTTAAATCAAAATATCAAAATATATTACTACGGCTCACACAATGTGGTCAAACTATTAGATATGTATATAGCGATGTGTAACCTACTTAAACTTCCATCGCATTCTTCCATAAAGGCTTAAAAATAATATATGGTCAGGTTATATTGGTTAAAATAATTGTCAAATTTAAATGTGCAAAAAATCAATCAAGACTTGAAATAATTATGAAAATACTGAATAGTTTTGAACATTTGTAAATAATTTCCGGTATAAGGTAATATATTAGCAGACCAAATATCAGCACTATTTTGATTATACATGTATTTTTAAATTCCTTTAATAGGCTATAATAACTCCTATTTTGTCTGTATGTTTATGTGTGTATTCCTTACATATTTAAATGTTCGATTTTATGATAAAAAGATACCATTTAAGTAACTAATTCATATTTTTCATTACACTATTTTGGCACGTTTTTAGACAGTTATTCTTCTGCTTTTTTCAGTCATAATATTGATATTTGTGTGTTTCAAGTATCGAATGACAGAAAAAATGTGGATATATCTATATTGACAGGCATGAGATTGCAAAATTTCAAAATCAGCGGACTATTCGGCAAGGGACCCAGGTGGGCGCTGAAGCTCTTGGCTTTTAAACATCTAAGATGGCTTAAATTGTCTCATGCCTGTATTGATATCAATCATGTCAATGACAGCCCTCAACTAATTTCTTGTATGATTGGGCAATGTTTGTATTTTATCCAATAATGGCAATAATTTCGGATAAAATAATTTTGGAAACATTCCTTATAGCAGTAATGTAAACTTACCGACGTGTAAAGATGCAACTTCTTTTTGATCAGATTGTAATATTTACAATAACTATCATGGTCCTTCCTGATGTGTGCGATACTCGTGCGGGACTCCTTAGCAGGAGGCGGGGGTAACGGGTACTCCCACTCATAATGATTAGTTGTTCGACTACTCAATACTGACGGCGTGTTTGATCCGATATACGGTAAGCGAAGTTCCTCGTCTTCCGAAACCATCTGCTGTCTCCTGGAATATACAAGGAAAGTTATTGCCATATTTTGTTTTCAATTTTATAGCCATCAAAAGTTCCTATCATCAACATCAAACAGTGTTTTACTTGTACAAATTGAATGTAGCATAGCTAAAATGTACCAAGAAGCAACACCTTTAGACGTACTTCTGATTGACACTGTAAAGAGGGAGACCAAAAGATACCTGGCGTAGATCCGAAGAGCGAGAGATGTAATCGACGTTGGGTCAACTCCAGAAGCCTTCGACTGATAGACAAAGACGGCATGTCTTGGTGCTGGCATTATGTGGAAACCAGTGCAAAAAGGAATAACTAGTAGTCATTTTGAAAAAAATATATTAAAAAAGTACAAAATCAGCCCTTTTATCACATTTTGGGGAAGTATGTTGGGGCCTTTTGAAAGGGCGTTGAGTGTTTTAAACATTGTCCGATATTTACAATGGATGAAGAAAATTCGATTACAGCAGGGAAATAACTCGTAAAAATATTTTTAGCGAAGTGGTAATTTTGACAAAATCTAGGGAAAATATGTATTATAAAAAGGGCTGACAATTGTACACCTTTCTATTAAGACCTAACTTAACATAACAAAAAGGGTCATCACATCCATACCTGTGTAGACTTGAGTTTATCGTAGATTCATCCGAGCGTATCATACGTTGAGTTCTATACTGTGGTATACGTTGAGGAGGATGTAAACGATCCTTCACTGTTGGTACGCCGGTTGTCCACTGCATTTGTAGGATTCCAAAATTGCTCAAACCAGCATCCCTATAATATGATAAATTATTTCAAAATGTAGTGAAATAAAATATCAAAGTAACACAGTTTGTAACATGGTCAATGTTTGCAAAATGATATCAGAAGAAAAGGGCACCTGACCTTACATGAAATATCTTCAGTTAGCCATACATGTATAACACATGCCTAAAAAAACGGCCAGGCATTTTAATTGGCATGTTCAATAGAAATAGTGCGTTGTTCCCCTGCAAAAATCTTCATTCATTGAAAATATTTTGACCTTAATACAAAATATAAATGGTTTGTGATTAAATAAAATGTAAGAAAAATAACTTACTCATTTTGCGTATGGACCTGTAGTTTTCCTGGGACGGATTCTATTCTATGTCTTCCATCGCCAGGCAACTGCCTCTACAATACAATATAAAGCGGTAATGAGATGTTAAAAGAAATTATGTTTCGTGACAGTGGTGCAAAACTATTTTTCATCTGCATTTTTTGAAAAGATTGAGTCATAATAGTTTGATTGAAACCCACTCCTGCATTCTAAATAGTGTGGATTCAAATGTGTTGCATATCAACAATATGGATATATCGAAAGACAAATATAGATGATATATCAATATTTTTTTAAAATTCCCTTAACAGACTATTAACTCTTATTTTTCTGTATGTTATGGTGAGTATGTCCTACATAATTGAACATTCAACTTGTATCTTTTATGATATCAATACGTTTAAGTAATTAATCCATACCTTTAACTTCACAGTATTATATTATATTGCTGACATTTGGAATGTATTATCCACTAGAGCACTGTAAGCAGTCAAAGTGATGTTACACTATTTAGGCACATGTTAAAACTGTTACCATTATCCTGTATTTTCCCGCTATAATAGCGATATTTGTGTGTAGGAATATCAATCAAGAAAAAAATCATGAAACATTGTCTTCGGGAAAATTTCAAGAATAACAGTAATTACCTTTTCACCGACTCGAACAGTCTGTAACAATCTTGTACCCGCTTCACCAGGTAGCATAGGTAAATCTTCAGCAAAGTATGTGATAGGAGGTAACGTTGAATGTCTCAGTTTACCCTCTTCCATTTCTTTACGTATTTGTTCCATCTGTCGTCTTTCATGCGCATTCGGCACCATATCGAAAAACTTTCGCCAGTCTGAAATGCACAGTGTTTCTGCGTGTTGATACGTCTTTTTTTTTAATAGTATCAGTTATGTATGGCGGTCAGTTTACGCAATCAAAAATGAACTTAAATCAATTGGTTTATGTAGAAACAATGTATTGGGTCAATTATTATAGTTGCCCTAAAGTTTGATGCCATTATTTTCTTAAAGCGTCCGGCTTTCACATGCATACACTTGCATTCCTTCTGGGATGCTAGCCTGTTCAATTGCTAATTTAAAGATTTTTTAAAATATCGCTGTTTGAATAATATGTGGCAGATTTTTGGCCCAAATGACATATCTGAGAGATATTGAGTTATTAACATTTCTGAATGCAGGGATATTTTTAGGGCACTACAAAACAAAACTTATTGCAAAATGAAAGTTTTTGGGGAATTACAGTTCATTTAATGTCATCAATACTAGATCTACAGAAAAGTTTCAAAAAATAAATACAGCAAATTTGTTTTCAAGAAAAATAACATTATACAAATAAATGTACAGTATTCTTCTCCTTAAGAAAAGGGCTGTCTCAATGTTTACCGATAATTGTTTTGTTCCTGCTCGCTGATGAATCATAAATCTTTTACTAAAATGTTTCAACTAGTTGTTGCAATTAATGTGAAAACGTGACGTCGTAATGTGAAACATTACGTCATCTTTATTGCGTTTTCTCGGAAACGAGGTTCAGTGCATTTGGGCCAAAAATTTCAGAGACTGCCACATATATCTGTGCATCACTATGTGCAAACCTTCCAATTCAATACACGCCGTCATTCTTTAAATCCCATGTAGAATACTGATAATAAATTCGACATATGTTACAGTATATCACAAAATTATCACCAATAAATTGGAAGAACATAAGAATTTCAGTGCTTTGATATCACAATAAGAATAACACATGTTTACCTTGAGGGGATTTTGGGGACGGACTGGTAGGTACAGATTTCACAGGGGACAAAGGTACTCCATGATCTGAAAGGAATCAAAACAACATTACAATATAATTATACACTTTTTTGTATTTTGACAATCTCCACAATTGTAGACAAAACAATCTGATTCTGATTTTGTTTAATAGTTCAATTCATGTGAATTATAAATGTTATAGCTTAACCGAATAAAGAACAACCAAAGGAGTATCCAGTAGTTTTTTAGCAACTACATGAATTAGTACTTGAGAATTTGCACTTTTCAGGGGTGGATACAGGATTTTTGTTTGGGGGCGGGTCGTAAATTTGTAGATGGGGTAACAAGGGGTGTTTGCGCCATTTGTACAGGTTGTCTGGGGGCATCACAAACACCTTTCTCGCTAATTCTGAGAAAAAATTCTACCAGATGTTGCTCAATGTATTGCCAAGCTTAGTAGATGCATTGTTGAATGTTGACAGGGTTAAATATACTTCAGTTACATAATGCTAAACAAGCTTGCCATATTTTAGGGGGAGGGGCTCACACCGGCTCCACCCCGCTAAATCTGCATACACGTTTCACCAGTATAGAATAAAGATGTCATTTACCTTTCCCGTACATTCTACCATGACTGTATTCTGAGACGTCGTGCGTAATACCGGAATCATAGCCACTTAATCTGTCGTTGATCTGAAAAAGAAATACATAATAATAACATATAACAATATTATAAAACTCCAAACATCCATGTCACAAAATATTAAATGAGAATTTTGTGCAAAATTACTCAAGTCCTTTAACGTTACCCCCCCCCCCCCCCCCCCCCCCGAAAAGGGAGGTAAATCCCAAAATGAAAAGTGTGATGTAGTTTATCCCCACATGACTACATTGTTTTTTTTGCTGATTTTAATTGCTCCTGTTTTCATTTTTTGGTATTTAAATGTCTGCAATGAGTTTACTTATATACCTTTAGACAAAGAATTAAGTTTAGGAGTTTTTGATTTCTTTTATAAATGCTAGATTTCAACTTTCAAAAAAAATCTCGACAATTTACTATGCTAATTTACTATGAAAAAAGGCCAGCCACTGTAACTCGAATGGTCTTTGAACCAACCGCAATCGTATTATTGAGGTCACTCAAAAATAAGTTAAATCCACTTTGATTGTGAAGAAAGTATGCACCTTAACTATATGTACAATAAATGCATTTTAAATGATTCATTTCAAGGGAGCTGTGAATTACCTGTTTTCCTTCACTATCGTAAAATACGATTTGTTCAGAACTATTATACATTGGATTGTTTCTCAACAATTTCTTCTTTTTATTCCTGTTATATTCTCGAACCTGTGGCAAAACTTCTAATATTTCCGCCCTCTCTCGGTTTGGGCTGTTGCTATTTATAGAATTAGTTGTTGTTAATGTCCCAAATGTATTCCCAGAATTCTTTGACTTTTTGGTCACATGACTTAACTTTGAATAGGAAGATTTTACTGTCTTCAATGAATTCTGGGTAAGGAAAGTTCTCGCCGACTGCCGGGAACCATTACCCGTAAGTTCCACTGACCCAATTCCAGAGTCGGCAATTTCCTTCTCACTATCAAATGATGAAAGTGACTTAACTTCCGAAACAGCCATAATTTTAAATTCAAACACAAATTCAGTTATTTTACAAAATTCATCAACTGATTAAAATCATTTGAAGTCATTGATTTAATATCAAAAGTGTCAGAGCCAATAAATAAAAGCATTCAACCACAAAATCAATCATTTTCAACAAAAATAACTAAACGGCCACACATCTTATCTCTTTCCATTGTGCTATGTTCCATAAAAATCTCCTGACATAAACAATGCACTAAATAACACAACTTTTGCAATGAAATAATTAATTCCAATGAATTTGAAGAGAACACACAAAATGCATATTGTTTTTTTGGGACAAAATTTCAGATCTTTATGTCTGTTAGAAGTTGATGTCACGTGATACATTTAAAATACTCTCAATTTTACTATCATATGTCTGTTATTTAAATCTAAATAGAAGTCAGTTAAGCATGAAAACAATTAATGTGTTCTTTTTATTCTCATATTCTAAATAGGCCAGGCAAAACATGAACTTGCAGGATTGATCCATGTCAATTTAGGTAAGAAAATGCACCAGGGCGTAAAATATTAACAGGTGTTTTATTTTATTTGCTATCAAAATACTAACGCGATTGTGTACACCCCTGTTGCAATGAATTTGAACAGGTTATATAACCATGAGTTCGCGGACAATAAAACAGCACTATACTGGTTGGTAACCCAGGAACAGTAGTTGTGTCAACTAATCTCCATATATAACTGAAATACTGTCGAGAAACGGCATAAAATCGAAAAACGAAATAGTCGATAAGTTCTCTATAAACAGTGAACGTTGCCTTCTCTACTTTTTGTCACTTTTAAATATTTCTTAACAGCAGAATAAGAAATTGGTGCAGCCTTACTAGTCTAAACCTACAACATTGTAAGGCGAGACCACAAACATATTGAACAATTTTCACCCTTCATTTGACATGAATAGATAGCTGAGTTTCATGTTCCACTAAAACAAAAGTGGAAGATTTTAATCAATATTTAAACCTGTCATGATTTATTTAATAACTAAGATCATGATAAATCTTGGGAGATATTATATGTTTTTCTGGACCATAGATTTCCGACCGAAAAATATTTGCGTTAAATAATTAACGGACTAACGTTATTATCAGTAAAAAATTTCACGTTCATGTTGAAAACAGCACATACTGGTTCAAAGTTAATCTTATTGTTTAAATAATTCCTCAGTTGTAAAGTAAATTCCATTGCTCTAAGGGAGGCAAATGCAATTGTTTAATGTCAACTCAAAAGTTGTAAGGGAAGTAACTAATGTAAATTCTAAATTCTTTTTTCTATATTTGACCTAGTGACATAGTTTTTGACTTGACATGACACACTCTTCTAAGATAAATATTCTGACCAAGTTTCATGAAGATTCGATAAGAACTGTTGAATTTATAACGCAAAATTGTTTAACGACATCTCACCCCTCGTCTGCTTTTCCCCAATCTGTTAGTCCTAAGTTTTTGCTGAAAAATCCGGTTAGAATAGCAAACAAACAAATTTACGTACCTGACTGTTGGTAACGTCAGACATTGTACGGTAATCCGAATCCTTCTGTCCAATCTCTTCCTCTGTCTCTTCTAGAAATAAACGAACAATGCACATGTAACAAGTGACCACAGGGTAATGGTTTACACCATAATTATTGTGACATTATTATCCTTCGCAGCCAAACTGTGAGTATGACAACAATTCTGAAATCTTTCTTTTAAATACAGTAAAACTGGTTTATAAACAACCCTAATATAAAGAACACAACCCTAACATAAAGAACACATGGATATAAAGAACACAACACTAACATAAAGAACAAATGGATATAAAGAACACATCACTAACATAAATAACACTTGGATATAAAGAACACAACACTAACATAAAGAACACATGTATATAAAGAACACAACCCTAACATAAAGAACACTTGGATATGAAGAACACAACCCTAACATAAAGAACACTTGGATATAAAGAACACAACCCTAACATAAAGAACACATGGATATAAAGAACACAACCCTAACATAAAGAACACTTGGATATAAAGAACACAACCCTAACATAAAGAACACATGGATATAAAGAACACAACCCTAACATAAAGAACACATGGATATAAAGAACACAAAACTTACATAAAGAACACATGGATATAAAGAACACAACACTAACATAAAGAACACATGGATATAAAGAACACAACACTAACATAAATAACACATGGATATAAAGAACACAACACTAACATAAAGAACACATGGATATAAAGAACACAACACTAACATAAAGAACACATGGATATAAAGAACACAACACTAACATAAAGAACACATGGATATAAAGAACACAACACTAACATAAATAACACATGGATATAAAGAACACAACACTAACATAAAGAACACTTGGATATAAAGAACACAACACTAACATAAAGAACACATGGATATAAAGAACACTAACATAACAAACACTTTTAAATCTTTATGAAAATAGCATAAAAACTGATAGAGCATACATGTACATGAAATTTATAGAATAACAGAAGGACATTTTAACTGATATAAAGAACAGTTTTTCCAGTCCCAGTGGCGTTTCTTAGGAAGAAGTTTTACTGTACCATGTACATGTATTCTTAAATCACAATTGTGACCAAATTATTATCCATCTTCAAGAATAAAAATATTTTTAAACATCCACATCACTATTCTTATTTCGAGGTAATTTATATCACAGCTTTTTGAAATATTTGAATTACAGAATTAATAAAAGGAAATTGCACAGACCTAATTATATAATCCAAACTTGTATATTTGAGTGCTATAAGAGTGGACGCTAACATACTCTGTTTTATCTCACATTCATTGTTAAGAAGGATCAACCCTATAATCTCAGACTGAACAAACTTCGCACTTCAATCTATTGATTAGTAAATTTTCGATAAATTGAAAAAGATGTCCAAATTTGTTTTTGATCAGATATCAAAGGGTTAAAAGCAAGGCAAGTATAACTGCTATTTTATTCAGATATAGTAAAATCAAGATTTTTTGCAAAAGATTGAATTGTGTAACCCATGTGAAAATTAATACTCACAAATTATTCTCCATTTAAATTGTGTTAATTTTACAAGAAAAATGCAAGTTCAAGAATCCTCGAGACATCTGATAACTCCAATTTGCAAAATATTGACCTCACGAAAAAATGTTTGATTTCAAAATACAGATACAGTACTAGCGGACCTTTCTGCCCTCAAAGTATACTAAAAGGTGTCAAAAAAGAAAATTTTCATCTGCAGTCAACGACAGTGTAGAAACAAAATCAAAATCAACTAAACGTTCAAAATTGGCCGTTCAACTGATTTTTAACTCGCGTTTAAAATGAAAGCTTTAAACTGCAAGTTTTAAGTTCCCAATTTTTTATCAGACTGATAAGTATTGCTGTAAGGGTTGGACATAATTATCGATATGTACCTATATTTGAAATCATATCGATTCTTGATACCGCAAAAGCCTGTATATTGTCATATCTTTGATTTTCAGTCTGTAAATTATCTCTGACATAGTAATCTATCCACATTATGACCATCGAAAGATATTGACACATTGCCCAGATAATTTTGCCTCACTCTAAAATGATTAAAGGACTAACATACTTGCATTTTGTTAATTCAAACTCTATTCGATTAGATCATAAATAACTATAAAAATAGTTTGTGCAACATTCAATGAAGACAAATAAACAGCTTCGTGCGAAATACATGATATGACCGCTGCTATTGGATTTCCAACCGCTTCTGTAAGTGACGACATTTCAACGTGTGATGTCACTATTTGTAAGCAGGAAACAACATTTACCCCAAATGGTCTCTTCATTTCCATAATGCCATATGGGGCAAATATCGCTTACTGTCAGTACATGGTGACGTCACATATGACATTTTCTGGAAATTACGTCACTTAAAGAAGAGGTTGGAAATTGTACAATTGTACAGCGGGCTCTCATATATTGATGACAAAAATCACACTATGTATGATCATAATAGTTTCTGAACTAACAATACAGTACTATTAGATTGACCACAATCATACAGTGTATGAACTTTCAGGACCGATCCTTGTCAATTTAGGAAAGAAAATACACTCGTGTGTACATCATAGTAGCTCTTTGGTTTACGATTCTATCATAACACAATGCCGCCTTTTTCTCCGTTAAGCTTACGGACAAACACGGAAATATCAACATATTTTGAAACGTAACGGTCCAGGTAATAATATTTATGTATTTGCGGTTAATATAAACAAAACTATACAAAGCTGTAAACAATGTCTGAGACACAGAAAGACACACTATTCAATATATAGCTAATTACAACACAAACAAAACACAAACAAAACAATCGAGCAACAACATTTCAGACTAACAGCAAGAAGCATCTTACTTTTCGCAAAGCCTTCACCTTGCACATATTTAAATAGAGTGTTTCCCAACGTGCTATGCTCCCGATCGCTGTTCATAAAGCGTGAAACGCGCACCTATTACATTGTATATGAAGTGCACGTAACCCCCATATATCTCATAATATAAAGTTCCCATTTGTTGCCTGATTAAATACTGAAAGCGTATAGTGCTGTTACATTAACTGCAAACTGGCACTTGAACTTTCTGAATCGATCCATGTCAATTTAGGTAAGAAATGCACCCGTGCGTTAAATATTAACAGGTGTTTGATATCCTTTTCTATGAAAACACTGTTGCGACTTTTTTCCGTCAAGCGCACGGAAAAGCACGAACAATTATGTACACCCTTTTGCAATGAATTGAACCGTGCATTCGTGGCTAATACAACAGCACTAAACCAAGACCATCATCAAACATTATAACAGGTGCACGTTTCACACTTTAAGAACAGCAAATCAGGAGCAACCACTGAAGGTTAGATGATGCCCCAGCATTATACAGACATGAGAGCGGAACCAGTCTTATCTTCGAATAAATAATCCAGCATATAGAATAGTATCGTTATTATCCCTCGATGTGAAAAATTACGTAGGCAGAATATTTCCGGCAGCAAACAATGAACTAATAAACTAGAAAATATAAAACATGTACAAAAAACAAAACTATCATTCAAATAAAGACATAATATCTGTACTTACAATAAAGAAGTTATGTACAGTAACCTTTCTACAGAAAACAAACAGATATATTTCAAATTTCTATTGAAACAATTATTCATAGAACTAGGAAAGAATCAATTATACATACTGGTCAAAAGTGCCGACCTGCCAGTAATATCTCACATAGTGTCTAAATAGCTACTGGATACATCTTCTGTTGAGTTTGATTACAGTAAGCTATGAAATTTATAACTCAAATGATTTGAGCTATTAAAAAAAAGTCAAAATCATGTTCATTCAGTGTTTTTTATGAGCTGTTTTTATATGATTTGAGCTGTTATTCGGCTATATTCCAAATGTCAAAAAGTATATTTATTTCCCAATTTGAATTAAAAAATGCCAATAAATCTGAAGAAAAAGTATTGGTTCAATTTAGCCAAAATTTGACCTAGTTAGAGGCTTTTCTCTCACAGGAAGTTTATAAACATAGAAATAGTTGATTAACTAACCACTGCATCCTTTACTATTATTAAAAAAAATCGCTGCAATTTCTAAACTTTTCCCCAATTTGAAGGGTATGGGTCATCTTCCCAAAATAGCCAAAATAAACCCTGTCATCGTTTTAAATCACACTGTCATGATGTAGTGATGATTCTTAAAATGTAAACTGGCAGGTTAGCTCTTTCGACCAGTAAAATATCAAGAATTGATTTGGGTTACTTGAGTTATCTATACTGAAAGCCAATAAAGAGCTCTCATTATACTAAATTATTCATGACAGAGAAATAGTGGAGAAGAAAGACGATTGTAATTAATTCAGTTTATCTGACTGGAAGTTCGGAGATATGACAATTAATAAAATATAAACATAATAGGATTTATTGGTTTTCGGCGCTGCCATACTAACATGGCTTTGCTATTTGCAAATCAGTGATGTGTCAACCAACCAAATCTTACGTTAACCACTAAACCAACTTCAACTGAACAACGTTTGTAACCTTGACATGGATTTGTTACCTTTCTGTTAGGGGTACGTGTTTTGGTCACATGGTATGACAGAGCGTGAGAATTTTTTTAACAAAGACGCTTAGTGCAGAAGTGTGCAAATCAGAGATAGGTCAGATGCTAACTGTCTCTACCAGGTGAATAAATCTACTGACTTTAGGTGAATATTTACCCATAATAACCCACAAAGGAACAAACATCAGAGATATCGGTGTCTTTTTGTAAATCGCGAACGTATATCCTTGTAAATAAAACACAAATAAAATAAATATTCAAAAACTTACATCTCACTTACATTGACAAGCCATTGTATGTAATGTAATTCTACCAGTAATTTTACGCAATAACGTTTACATACATTTCATATTTTAACGTTTCACAAATATTTCAAAAAAATTATACACGGAAACCAGTAGTCCTGATGGTTACCTTGAAACAGCTCACAATTTATCCAGTATATAAGTAAAGTTCAGTATCTAAAACTAGTACATTCTGTAAAGTGACATTATTTCATTACCAACATTATGTGACTTCTCGGCTATATTGCAAAAAGAGCGTAACTGCTTCACAAATACAGAAATACAACAGTTTTGCACCAAACCGATTTTGGCGAAGTACAAATGGTTAAAATCACAACAATTCAATCTTTGTTTTTACAAGAAAGTGTATGACTGAAATATTGTATTTTAAGAATTAATACTGGATCAATATTTGCGTGACCAGGTCAAACTTATTCATCAAACTTGTATGTTAAATTAATTAAAAAAGTATATCATTCATTTACAGTGGTGAACAGTTTTACAAATGGAAGAACAATATTATCACTGATAATTGAAAACATTTTTCAAATAGAAACAAAAATTATATTTGACAAAGGTAGATAATTTCCAATAGTTAGATATTTTATTTACAGAAAGGGAGTAAATCCTCAATTTGCAGGAAATTCTTTTAGACAAAGGGAGATAATACTTACAAACAATACATTTTCAACAAGGGAGATAATTCTCAATTTGTAGACCATTCATGTAGACAAAGGGAGACAATTCTCAATAGCCACACACATTATTCATTAAGGCAAATGGGTGACAATCCTAAATTCATATACAATTTATTTCCAGTAAGGGAGACAACACGTAATAATCTGAAAAATTAAATGATTCATTAAGACAAAGGGAGACAACAATATAATCAACATAACAAGGGAGGTAAATTGTGACAAGGACAAATCATTAATATATACTTACTGAATGTATGTTTCCTAGATGCCTCATCTTGATGTAAGTTATCATAGTACTTATACAACGTTGGATCCCTGGGAGTGAACCTAACAATGAAAGAAAAAATGAAGTTAATGTCTTGTAGCAGCTTTGTCGGAAACTTTCGTATTACACTACTCTTAATGATTGTGTTATAATATAATGAGGAGACAACATAATGTATATCAAACAAACATATTTTTAAAGATGAATATGATAAATTCAATCCGTCACTTACCACCACTTGAATGGAAATGGGAGCTCAGTGTCCATTCTTTGCATAGTTAATTTTTTATTTACACTCATTTTTTTGAAAGTGATATTCACATTTCACATCTGATTCCGCAACAGTATTGTACTACAACACGATATTTAAACATCCCTTTTTGAACCTTTATACGAAATATTATGAATTTTAATTGAAACACACTTATGTTTTTTTTTTCATTTTATCCAAAATAACAATTCAGACACATTTTAACTTTCCTTTTTAAACACAAAGTTTCCATAGAAACAGTTTCACCTGAGAAACAAATTTACACAGGATAAACTTTCTGTGATTTTAGAAATGTGTTGATCTAATATAAGTATAGTACATAGATCTGCAAAATTATGAATTCTGATAGTGAAACATGACTATGGAATTAACATAATTTGCAGAACAAGACACTTCAAATCAATGCAGTGACCATCTTATTCCAATTCCAGTCAAAATCTTTTACACAAAAACAAAATTATATACTACTTTTTATCAGTATTATAAAGAACCGCAGAATGCAATAAAACACTATAATTATAAGCCAGTTGGTTTGCTGTCACGTTGGGTATACCTTTATTCACCCTCAGATAACAGTGAATAGTAAACAAAATTGAAGGCGTGGTTAAGGTGTGGGAATCCTAGGGCACAAGCATCCCCCCAGGATTCGGGTATATTTACTAAATAGAGGATCTTACTTGAGTAGTCATTTTTTATCGAATTTATTAAACGAGTCCAGGGATTTTCCTGACGCAGAAATCTCGAGTCCCTGGCTCCCTTTTTTTCTAGGGACTCCCATTTGCCACTTGCTGTGCATCCCTAAGGACCCTCAATTTGTAAAACATGAGGGACCAAGGACCCCTAACTGTCCCCAAACGATAAAAACGACGCTTTGCTGACAAGAAATGTAAGATTCTTATTTTCGACAAATCATTACATTGACCTCAAAATCAGCGAAATTGAATATTTCCTACTTGGTTTGGCTTTTAGGATATAAATCTTTGTTAAAACACAATTCTCTGATTGGCTGGTTCTCAGCACAGTATTAAAATTGACCAATAGTGAGGCTGCATTGTTAGACTGAAACACAGGACACAGGAAAAGCTCGGCAGGAAAAATACATAAAATATTAAACTATTAAAAGCGTCTCTGTATACTCCCTCGATGATATATTACAGATTTGTACGTATATTCACGAGCATCAGTAAAACATAGTGCGACTACACATGTACGTACGCCCCAGCCTATGCAAGACAATGATCTTTTCAAATACTTCATGTTTTCATACTCAAAGCCTTAAATCCTGTCATAATTGGGATTTTTCATTAACTTTGCGATACAAATCTCTTCAGATGACATCAATAGATAGAAACCACAATGGGACGATGTTATCAGTTAGACAAACAATCAACGACTGTCAATGTTGAATTGATGTACCGAAAATGTGCCGTATCTACATATCCGTCAGAGTGTTAAAAAACTGGGTTTTAAATTGAAGTGTAAATATTATAAAATTGTTTATTTTTGCGGGCGGTTGATTTTTTGGCTAAATTTGACTAAATATTTAGTTATTCAAGTTATTATAATTTGATGCAAATCTATTTTAAATCAGTTATACTGAATCCCGTAATCATTCTATTTAACGCCCAGGCGCTTATTAGAATCAGGATCAGGGGAGGGACGTTTATCAGGGATTATTCGGTATAATTGTTTTAGATTTATCTAAACGCAACATAAATCAACGTACAAAGTATTCAGAACTTACAGTATATGTGCACAATATGAAGATTTATATGGCTTATCAGGATAAAACTGTTTGACGCATATTACGAATCAAGCAACACGTGCAGTTAACTCCATGTAGATGAAAATTAAATCTCTTCTTGCCAATATATTTGTTTGACATTGACATTTAAATCCAATCCAACGCTGAGAGATGTAAAGAAATGACATAAAATAAAGCCATAATGATGTTAATAGCTTTATTATAATCCTAGGTGTCCCCTATTTTATCATGTCTGGAAAGGGATTTTTTGTTTTCTAGAAAGGGCCTCATCAACTGATGCATCCCTTTATTCCAACAAGAGGATCATGATTCCCAGTTTTCTAAAGAAATTAACAGAAGATAAACTAAAAACAAATTTGTAATACTCATTATGAAAAAAATCATAACTCCCAAAACTCCAAAATAAAGGTCACCAAATTCATGTTATCACAACATGATTGTTATACTAACAGAGACAGTAGTCAGAACAAGAACAGAAGTCCAACAATAATAGTAACTGTTCTATCCAACCTTACAAATACAACTTAATAGCAATGTAGTCAGCTTTACAATCACAATCACCATAACAACACAAAAAGCAACATTCACCAATGACCTTCATTATCCATAGTAACAGTGAAAAATCTACCCCCTCTTGATACTAAACATGTAGAATAAGAACAGTAATATTAGAATAAAATACTAAGCATTTATTTAGAAACATTGATTCTGACCTAAAAACACACAACACACATGACCTTTGACCTTTCAAGGTCAGTACCTTATGTCAAGTGCTGGATGCTCCGGTGAGGTCATTTCCTGTACAGATTCCGACCTAAATTAGAGGATAGGAATGACTTTAACTAAAATATGGATAGTCAGTGTAAAAATATCAACTCTTGCCCATTTTTCACCATCCTAGATACCCAGGCTATTCATTACATATATGATACCCTGGTCAAATTGGTAGGTGAAACTTCATAATGCATGAATACTCATTAGCATTTCTCGACCAATGAAATGGACGATAACAAAAAAGAAGGAATATCCTTTGTGAAGAGCTATCCGTATCGCATGAGGTAAGTGTCAAGCGGCCAATCAAACGGCTGGAATTCACCTCATTAATCATTCTTGATTTTTACAGTCAGTTTGCCCAGGGTATCATATATGTTATAAATAGCCTGGGTACAGAGAATGAGTTTTAAAACAAATGTATTTGCACTCAATTCTGTATTAACAAAGCATTCTCAAGAATTCAGGCCCCGATCTCCCAACGCATCTCAAACAAATCTGAGCTAAATCTCAAATATTGTTTCAAATCGTTGAGATTTTTCTCATCTTAGATAAGACTCAAAATGGTTATTACAAAACAAAAAAGATGAGATTGGTTTTTTCTCAGAAATGTTTCAAGAGATCCAAAATGTGTCTCACACTCAGGTTATGATTTGAGCGAATTCTCATAATCAGCAGAGATTTGTATTCGAGATGTTTTGAGAGATCTGGCCCAGAGAGCTATAGACCAATGTCAAATTAAAAGTATTATAATTACGCATATGTGCCAATTAGGATTTTGCAATACATCAGGTGCATTTATTAGGATGAATACGGTATGAACTAGGGCTGACTATTGCAGCCAAATTTACTATCACGATAGTTATCGATAGTCAAAAGTACTATCACAATAGACTATCAATAGTTGACTTCACTATTGCGATACTATCACGATAGTTTCGATAGTTTACATACTGTATATTTTCAATCAGTTGATTAAACAGTTTATGTTAATACCTGTTATAAACAGACAAATTATGAAAATGTTGCTTTTTCTAACTTTAATGAACTATTCTTGAACATATATTCATAATTAACTAAACATAAATCACTAATGTTAAGCACATCATTTTATTTTTTAGTTTGTTTAACTATTATGCAGTGACTTGTAGCTTACAAATAATAGAATGTGCTTAACATTATTACACTCCTGTGTTTAGATACAGATGAACTTATACAGAAACAACGAACAAAATTTGAGTGTCAACAATAATGATATTCTCATTAATCTCATAATCATTAATCAGTCCCTGATTTCTACTGATTTTTATTCTTCTTCAGGAAGATTAGTTTGTGAACATGTTTTGATTTCAAGGCTGACTGCTGGGCTGTGACTATGTCACCAGCTGTTGAGAGTCACAGTCACGTGCAAGAAGCAATATATTTTTAAACTCAACTGTACATAAAAACTAGGCCACAAATGAAACATAAATTAAACATACAGTGAAGTAAATTATATGTGAATAGTCATAGCACAGAGTATGAGACATCAATCATCAGTTTATACAGGCAAAAATAATAGTTATCTGAATTTATCATAATAATTTTCATTCCTCGTAAAATTCGGAGCGGACGGCATTACGGACTGTACGGTACGGATTTTATCGTATACTAGACACAAAAACGAAAGTGATTGCATGGTTATCACAGACATTGAGAACCGGTCTCAGCCGCTTTTTACCACATTTATCATCAAAATTGAGTGGAATAAAACATTTGCCAACGGTAAATTTAGAAATTCATACTTTTCGACGGGACAGCTTTTCGACTATTTGATTTTCTTTAGCCATTTTCCGAAAATAAACGGTGATGACTGAAATTTTTCACCGGACGATTTGTCCGACAATAACAGAAATTAGTCTATACCATGATGTAAACATCCGTTTTTTTCGGCGAAAGGAAATCAACTTCAAACCGCAAAGACAACTATCGGAAAAGTCGATAGCTGTCTCAACTATCGGCGATAGTATTGATAGTGTGAAATAGCAATCGACTATTGACTATCGTGCCTGCAACAATCGTGATAGGTCGATAGTATCGACTATCGTTACACCCCTAGTATGAACACAATAATGAAAAAAAGTCATTATCTGATACAGCATGGTATTTTAGAGTATTGGATCTCATAACTGAACACCCTAAAGGGAAATGTGTGAAAGTTTCACACTGAAACATACATTCACTTACCTTGTAGTGTCGATTCAAAATTACGGTAGTTGAGAATACTGTGACTATGTCAATTATGTCTATTGGTCAATATTTTGCTAAACTTGTTTTCATTGGATGACAATCACAGAATTTGAATGCAACCATTTTCAAGAAAAATAAAAATGGACTACACTGATCCAGTTTTAAATTAAAGCTGTACGTATGTTGGTCATGCTTTTGTTATCTCTGGTATATTCATTTATTTCAATCTCCGATGCAGTGGTCTCCCTTTACAAAATACAGAGACCTCTGTGTCATCGCAAGTATTTTTAACTTCATTGTGTTATTTCAGTTTTTTTATAACTTTTAATTTCATGTACTGTTCTGGACAAATTATTTATCTTGATAATGAGATACAAGTGTATTGTCAGTATCTGTGCAGACTGTTTTCATGCTGATTGAGCAATCTTGTAATAACTTGTGAGTGTTTTTTTAGTTGATCGACTCGATGCAAGCCAATCTTCATCAATCGCATTGCCTTACTACGGAAACTACTTTTTCGGGAAGTGGCGCAAGAATAGCAGGTAAGTGAATCGGTTAAAAAATAGTTCAACATCTGAGCATAACCTGCATAACATACTCAATACTGGAAGAAAAATCTTTACTGCGCAATTTAAAATATTTAATGGTTCAACAATGGACAATAATGATTCATACATTTTGTGAATCTGCCAGTGTTGAAAAGAAAACTAGTTTTCAATACCGAACAACTTCAGTACTTTCAGTGCTTTGATTTGTAATGGGGATTAATGAGTCACATTAACAGTCATGGTCATATAGTGTTAGTGTGGAGGATCACCCCAGTCAGACCACAATGAGTAGAACCACGGACATTTCATAAGCCAGCGGGATCATCATGGCTTCCTCGTGTACAAATACCATATTCCGGGTAGAATTCAAACATTTGTATTTAATATTACTTGTTTTATTCTTTTGATAATACATTTGTGGTTATTATAATAAAAGTACTGGCGAGAAAATATGTAATCTAAAATTTGAAACAATTCTAGCCATCAACCAGAATTGTGACAAACTGTTGGAATAAATTTCGGAAAATTCAATGGAAAATACAGGAGTTGTTTACCCTAAAACAAAAATAGTGTGGAAAACTACTGCATGGAATCTTATCTGACACTGTTCTGTATTTTGTAAATAAGTATTCATGTGTTTGTTATTTACTACACTAAATTTGTATATCCATGAAAAATAATATACTTGGGATCTGAAACAAAACAAAAAACCTTTAATGCCCTTTATTTGAAAATCAATGTCAAATAAATTGACAAACCACATTACAACCTCTCCAAAGCAATGCTCTCTAGAGCAACAACCTCTGTTCAATCACAGTCAGCAGTCAGGGGTGTCAAAAGAGTAAAATCAATAATCCTTAAAACTAAGGTGGAGTCTGGGTAATTTTGTTACAAAAGAAAAATGCCGGGTAGTTCAAAGAACTCAGTCGTCGAACACATTGGTTTTTAATGTATGCTTTTTAATTATGTTCATTCAGTAGCAGATTCACCCCTACCCCCTATAAAAACTCATTCGATTTATATTGATCTGAAAATCGATCTCTGCGACTCTAAATCCGGATTTCCAGATTTATCCGGATTTCTGACACCCCTGCACAGTCTAAGTACGTCTCTCCCAAATGGTTTTGCTTTGGAGTTGTTGCACTGTCGTCTGCTTTAATTAAATAATAAAAACGTATGAATATGTAACAAAAGTATCACACAGAAATAAAACCACTTTATCATTAATAAAGCTCCAATCATAATAAAACAATAAAATCAAACAACAAATTCTAATAAATTAGGGTACAAACATTTAATCAAAACTAAAAAGAAATCAATAATTTTGATAAAGTTATAAAATATATCAATACTGATTTTTGGCCCAATAAAAAATTAAAGTATGACATAAACATAAAAAAATATTGACAATCATAAAACAGATTCAGGAAAAAACAACCTTGAAGTACGAATTTGCTTACTTGCTCAGTTTAAAACAATGAGAGACGAAGAGTTTGCTCTAAAATTTTGTAACTCCTTTTTAATAACGAAGCAGTTAATACAGTTTTTAACCAAACTCTAAGAGCTTAGAAAGTATTCTCAAAACTAATCTACCTCATTCAATATCTGAGCAGTGAGGCAGGCCAAGCATCTCTAAAATACCATGCTGTGAAAGTATACCCCTAACCTATACTATACAAGGTGAGTTATTAGCCTCCTGTTCAGAAACAGTTAATGTAAGCGAACCACAGTCCGCCAAGCTTTACAACATACATGTATTTATCTTCACACACACTACATACTGAAAGCCACTAATTGGTGGATATTATTAGACAACAATAAATTGGCACTCATTAATGTTCGCCACTCCCAACCAACACAATTGCCGCTCTTGTCGAGATAATTACACATTTTGTGTCGCTCTTTGCTCTTTGCAATTCACCAAAGGTATGTAGGGATTTTCACAAAGACACAACTAATCAGGCTATTTGGTTATAAACATTGCTGAACTTTTCCAAACGTTTACAAGCGGTTATTTTACTGAACACAAATCACTGAGCAATAAATCCACTTTTGTGATGATCTAGATCAATGGCTTAAATGTATTAAATGTGTTAAAGGTCCACATTGTATTGCTAAGCTTCCAAACATAACAGAGGTGAAACCATTCATGTAATACAAATGTACAACAATGTTGAAGCAGTGTAACATTCAGTGAACATGATCTTTATACAAATACAAATGAATTAAGACATCAAGAAGGTGATGCCATAAACAAAGTGCACAACCACCCAAACAAGCACAAGGAGACATGACGAGTAAACAATACAATTGCAAAAGTGACAAGACACAACCACGAAACCTTTATAGCCATTACATCTGACTCCATCAATAATCCATGATAGCACCAAATGGTTCCCAATCACAGGCAAACAAAAACACATCAGTCAACAAGTAGATGTTAAAAACATTAAGCTTGCCAGCACTTAACATATTGCAACAATGTGGACAGTGTTACGAGCAACAGTACGCTACTGCTAGTGTATGTACACCAAAATCACAGAAAGAGACAACAAGCTTGTGCACCACACCAGATTATGTACCTCATAGGACTTCCAATAGATGTGTCTTTCTTATCATCACCAGTATTGTCTGTGGAGTCATTGGTTGTATTAACGTTTCCAGATGTTTTCAGGATGACTGTTGACTCTTCATCTTCATCAATAGTTGCCATGGCAACATTATGATTATCACCAACCACAGGGGTGTCTTGTATTGGTGAGAGCATGCCATTTGCAGTGATAGTGTCTGTCAAATTTGTAGGCGTTTCTTTAGACGCTGTTGGTGTCGCTTTGGGAACGTCAGTGGTTTCAGCAACTCCATGTACTGCACTGGATTTCGTCTTTTTCTCAGAAAGTTTCAAATCATCCTTTTCTTTTTTATCTAAACGGTTTGTACCCTTTGCAACATTCCCCTTTACTGAGCCTTTAGATTTCTCTCTATTAGTTGCATGCTCTTTCTTTGCCTCCTGTGATTTTGCTAGAGCCTTTGTTACACTTTTGTGTTTAACTTGCTTAGAATTTTCACCTGAATCCTCTGGTGTTTGTTTGATTGATTTTTCCTTCTTAGAGAACTTCGACGTTCTCTTCGTCCGTAATGGATTGACAGGTGCATCCTCGGATCCCATTGTTGAGGTGAATGTCAATGGTATGCCAGGCTCAGAACTAGATCGACTGGCCAGAGTTGATCTTTCAGGAGAACCTAGCCTGTGAATCAGGTGACAATCAGATGGGAGCAAGTGTGAAAAAGTTGTAAAATCTAACTCAGTACTCTGGTTTCAAGTTAACCATAAAAGTTAACATGCAACTACATTCAATACAAGGGTTTCAACTTCAAAAGGCTACTTTTTCTTTGTTCATCAGGACAAAAATATTCAATAGTATTGAATGGTAAGGTTAGATATCAGAGGCCTGGTGAGACATGAAAGCAAAAAAGATCTAGGTAAGGTATATCTGCAAATGGAAACAGACTTGTTTTGTTCTCTCTCCTGTTCTTGCTTAAAACTGTGTTAAAAATAATGTCAGAATGAACATTTTAACACAGCTTCAAGCAAGATGGTCCATATCACTGAAACAGAATATTTTTCACACCTGCCTTGCCCCCCTGTAGAGACAATAATTACTAGTGATTATATCTTATATATTACAACAACATACCAATATTCCAAGTGTGTTAAGTAACAGAGAATTTTCAACAGTCTTGGATTATTACACCAAAAGAATGAAAGTACTATTGAATATTTGTTTTGTTTTCCACATAGTCTACCACTCAATCGGACATTACCGACTATTTCTTGAGCATCAATTGAGAGAATTAATTTTCTGAAGTTAAAATATTTTTAAACAAGACGTCTCCTTGCTCTCTACATCTGTATAAACTTATTCAGGGTTATTACACGAGTTGGATACAATACATGCTTCTTGTTTGCCATTTTTGGTATTGTACGCTCCGTCCTTAGAATTTTTTTTCTAACTTGTTTAGAATTTATACCAGATGTCTCTGGCATTTCATTTACAGATCTTCCAGTTTTGGAGTAAGCTGATGCTCTCTGTAGGGGATCCTTTTCAATGACAGGTGTATCTCGGGACCCCAAAGATGAGGTACCATAGGGTACTGGAATACCGGGGTCAGAGCTAGTTCGACTAGTAACAGTTGACCTTCCTGACGACCCTAGCCTGTGAATCAGGTTACAATAAATCATATTTATAACAGCAATAGACTTATCATTATTTAACAGATCTGTAAAATTTCTTGAAGAATTTTATAAAAAAAATTGTTTTAATCCTACTGACTCTTTTTTTTTAACTAATGGGTGTTTATTGGTATTAAGAATTTTGGAACTTAGATAGAATTATTAAGATTATTTCTTAGGTTAAAACTTGAGAGTAAATTCAGCATTATATCATGTGTTTTATACAACACGATTACAATATATTTATACCTCTGAGAAATCCCTTTGTAACCAGGTTCACTTTTACCGCTGCAAATCAAGGCGGACAAAGTAACTGACAACATATTACATTACTATGAGAATTACAACGTAGAATTCATGGAATAAACTTAAAAAGAGTTTGACAGATAATGAAACAGGAAGAAAGACGTATGAGACGCATCAACATCATGATAATAGTAAAGGCAATGATCTTAGACAACATGGAAGCCCCACTTTCTACCTTTTTTAGTTGATCCGTAGATCAACTAGTTTTATGGAAATTATCAACAGTCGCATCACCTTTTCCGGAAGTGGCGCAAGAATAACAGGTAAATGAATCGGTTAAAAATCGTTCAACATCTGAGCGTAACCTGCATAACACACTCAATAAATGAAATAAATATTTTGAGTTAACACCATAAATTTTAAAAAAAAGTAGGGTTAGTAGGGCTCTTTTGAGAAAAAGTAGACAAAAAGTACGGAGCAAGTAAAAAAGTAGGGAAAAGGACATTTTATGAGCTCCTTGGAAAATGTATGGACATGTTTTTAAGTTATAACAAATTGTTTCATAACAGATGTAAAACAAATAAATTAAACTAAACCAGACCTACATGACATCACAAACACTATGGATATAATGACAATATCACATTCTTTGCTGAAATTATGTCAAGCACTTAAGTTACGCAGTAAAACCATTTGTCAAAAAGCATTCTTACTTGCCTGAACCATTATATCAACATTTGGAACAGTCATAAAGTCACAAGTATGTAACAATAGATGCAAAAATGGGTTTTTAGCTGTGGTACAAAACAATTTGTTTTAGATCAATTGAAAAGCTATCATGAAATTACATTTACTAGCCCAGGTCGTTGGGCTAGTGGATCACGTCAAAGACTGATTTTACCAAACCTCTTTAAACAATTATAGTTCCAGTTGAAGTAAGTAAACTACAGATGTGTGAGTAAAAATCACAACACAATTATGTACTATAACAACATCAAGATCACCTAAATGTTTGCCGAGAATTCCCTGTCCTGGACGAGCCTTTTCTTTTTCCACTTTTACTGAAATCCATGTTTCACTAATTAAATTTTTCCTTTTCTTCATAATTAACAAATTTTCTCATATAAACTGACTGTCCCTTTTTAATTATCAAGTTTAAATAATTATAATAACTACATAGGAGAATAAAGTTTTAATTTTCTACCAAGTGAATTTCATGAAATTCATACTTATTTAATAACCATCATTATGAATATATTTCTACAACAAAAGACTGTTCAACAACAGATGCCAAAATTCATGTATATAAATTAGGCTATAAAAATCAACCAGTTGTTTTACTGGAATTTAATGACTGTTGGAATAAATTACATAAGTCAATTTTATTGCCATGTTACACATCTAATTTTGAGGTTGTGTATATATGTTTGGATACCAGCCTAAAAACTCAAGCAGCTGATTGGTTGATTCTGCCAGCAGTCTTCAAATTGACAAATGGCAATGTAGTATACTGAGACTGGTTCCAAAACTTAACTTTTCAACCTTGGACAACGGTGTCTAAAAGCTCAGTTGTCAAACATGTCTAAAAATATACATGCGTTCTAAGACGAGCAAATGTTCTGGAGACTATAGTCCAAAGGATTCCTTAAACCAACTTTGCTGGAAATCTTCACAGACTGTGCAATGCAATTTGTCGAACCTAGGTATTGATACAGATAGGCCTTTACCTATTATTTTAGACACACTAATTATTTAAAATCCTGTCAAAGACAAACAATAATTGAAAACTTGTTCATTGTAATGAATACACAACAGTGTTTTAGTGCAGTTTCTAGACATCCTATGCAATAGTAATGCAACAGAATAAAAGAAGTGAACACCAAACAAAAGACAATGGAACGAGACCAACAATACACATTATGAGTCCTGTAATCAAATCATTATGCAATGTCAGCATTCAAAACAACATGTACATGTAAGTAATTAAGAATGCAAGTGTGACTGCTATGCTCAGTAGGTAGTATCCCGCACTCCACTACCAATCTGGAGATTTGCATTATACTCTTTGTGACAATTTCACAGTACACAATACCAGTGTTTATTTTCAGCTGTTTTTATAGCCGTTATTGGGCTACATTCCCAGATGACAAAAAGTATTTATTTTTCCCAATCTGAATGTAAAAATTGACCAAGTTGGAAGCTTTTCTCTCACAGGCGGTTTATATAAATACGTGTAGCAATTGTTGATTAATTAAACAATACATCCTTTAATTCTATTACCAGTGTTTATTTTCAGCTGTTTTTTTAAAGCTGTTATTGGACTATATTCCCAAATGCCAAAAAGTATATATATTTCCCCCAATTTGAATGTACAAATTCCCAATAAATATTACAAAAAATTTTGGTTTAATTAAGTGAAAAATTACCAATTTTAGTCATAAAATTGTGCTGTAATTTCTAGACTTTTTCCCAATTTGAAAGATTAACGTGCAAAATTTCCAATTTGATGGGTATGGGTAATCTACCCAAAATAGCCAAAATAAACCCGTGGCAATACTGTCCTCTGATTTATATAGGGAAGTTTTTCCGTTGTTTTTTCAGGAAGTACAGTACGATATTATATGGATACTTGCACTCAGCCCTCATATCCCAAATCACACTTCTGAGTGAGATAGTGACTCATGTATGATAATGTTAGATAAATGCTGCATATTCTTAGCGGCCCTTTTTTTTAGAGATTTGAGTGTGAAATTAGATCTTGGGGAAATTATTAAGTCCGAGTGTGACACTCAGACCAAAGAAGTTCTCCCATATATCATAACTGTACTAAAATCTCAAAGTAAATGAACAAAAAGAGCACTAAATTAACATGATCATGTTTTTTCCGCACTCAAATATCGACTATCAGTCTCATAAGAGTACATTTTGTAATATGATATTTGAGTGCCGAGTAAGTATTCGTTATAATCCAGGGACCCAATGAGCCAGCCACAAACACTGGTTAGGTCAACCAACCACCATTACTAACAGAAATCAGTATGAAAAACAGTGTAAAACTCCTAACACAACATCAACCAATTCCAGACACGTTATGTGAAATCCCATACAGTAAAATCTCCCTCATTAATAAGACCGAATTTCTTAAAATAGTGGTCACATGAGATTACAACGTACAGTCGGACCTCATTAATTTGAATTCATTGGGTCATATTTTTCTTTCGAATAATACATAGTTTCAAATAGCGTATTTCAATTTGACACGCATAAGAAGATGCATCATTTTCAGTTATTTATTTTCGATGCTACCATGTATTCGGATAAAAGGTTGTCATATAAACCAGGTCCGACTGTAGTTTTGCTTACTGCTAACACATTTTTCACAGAATGTGAAACAACAATATTTCGTGAAACACAAAATGTACAAAAGTACCATGACGCAGGAGTCGTTGATTTTTTCGGTCCAAATAAAATATCATCGTCATTATCAATGCTCTCATTGGCAATGCTGAAAATAATTGCATTTAACAAAACAAAACTAGAAATTTCTAGTGTTGTAAGATTAGCTTTGTAAAAAGCTAGTTACGATGTTTGATATATATACAGTCAACTCTATTGACATTGACATTTGTTTAACGACACAAATGTGTTTCCGACCAAAATAAAATGGTCAAATACATAATATCACAAGAGTGATTTCACCTTTTTTTCAAAGTCAAACCATAAGAGTAAATAGCTAGTCAAGATGGACAAATAAAACTGTTAAATATATACAGTTACAAGAGCTATTTCCCTTCCATTCAAAGCTGAACTTATCTAGATTCTGGCATAAACAAGTTGTGTTATAAACAAACAATTCTAGAAATTATCAAAATTTTATCAACAGTTTCTGAAAAGCAATACATAAAATTACTTCAAATAAAGTTATTTTCCACCCACATGCCATTTCGCAGACCACAAGTAACTTTACCTCTTGAATTGAATGGAGATAACTGCAGTTTCGAAGAAGGCATTATCTCCCCTGAATTGATATCACTAGCTAAGAAAGTATAGAAGACCAATAGTCAAAAACTTTATCATCATTTCAAAACCTAAAATTTGAAATAAAAAATTATGAAATTCATAATTAAAACGGTCATAATTTCTCAGTATTATAAGTAAGTGTGAAATAATAAATAAATACGCCATCACCGGTCTTTTTCAATGAAGGATCTAAAAATTCTGAAATTTATTTATAGTCTGGATTTACCTCCCACTTCCCCTAGATCTTCTGCTTGATGTACTTCTCTCAGAAACAGTTGAAAACCCATCAATATCTGGTAACTTCTTCTTGAATCTTAAAACAATAACAACACTCTTAGATTTTATTTATAAACCCAATTCAATAAAAGTCTGTTTTGGCCACCTAATTTGATGGATCGATGCAGCCGAGATGGGACGGCAGTGCACCAACTGCTGCGAAAATGTATCATAAGGAGGCAGTCTACACAAGAGAATAGTACAATATGGAAAATAGATTGAATTATATTAACCCCAATTAAACTATCACCGATTATTCTGGCTCCAAAAGTCCCTTCAGTACTTTGATTCAAAATTGATAAATATAAATAAAGTGTCAAACTCACCCAGTTCCCCTAGATCTTGGTGTGACTGGACTTTCCTTCTTACCTGCAAAGGCAGTAATAAGACAATTTTAATACATTATTCTAGAAAAAAAACACAGCAAGACAGCAATGCTACTTGATGATGTTTAGTGTCCTGTTTGTAGAGGTTATTGTTTATGTGTGTATATAGTTTGTCTCTTTGTGCTTATATGGGTGGCTGCATACTTTATGTGACATTTTCTGAGTGACACCTACATTTCAGGACCACATGGCTTGTCCCAAAGGTGCAAGTCCCTTGATTAAAGACTTCAATTTTAATAAGTATACTTTTTATCATTCTGTTCAAAAATAATTTGTTCATGGAGAATAAATCAAGGTTTAATTTCACAACTAAGGCCAGACAACAATTCTCGAAGCCATTTAGGCGGTCAATGTTTTGTAGTTTTTTAGGTGATGAATAAATCCTGTTCGAATGAGTCAAATTAGATTAGAGTCAGGTTAGATGGATATTTTAAGGATGGTCTGATGCAGATTTGTTTACATTATACTTTTCTGTATTTTTTAGTCGGACCTCGTTCATTCAAATTCATTGGGTTTATTACGAATAATACTTGGGTCTGGAACAGCCCATTTCAATATGATGTGCATAAGAAGATACATCATGATCTGAGTATTCAGGTAGAAAGTTTTCGAATAAACGAGGTCCGACTGTATTTTCTTATAAATGTTATATAATAATAAACCTATCCCTGTGCATCAATAGATTAACAGCTAGCTAGAATGAGACAAAATTTTGTCAGATTATAGTACAGCACTTATAATGGTGTATCAAATTAAATAAACAATTCTTGGTTATTTCTCAAAAACTGCTTTCTTGTTTCTTTCAAATTTGCATAATTTATAATCAGAAGTTAAAAATGCATTACTATAAATAAATAAATCACTAAATAAATCACTAAATTAAATAAAAACAACAAACAAAAAAACAAATTAATTAATTAATAAATGAGTAAATAAAAAAATTAATTGCTTAATCAATATGACCTCATATATATAAAAAACATAAAATGAAAAACATTAATGTAAGTATTTGTATGTATACAAATTCATACAAAACTCGTGGTATGAACATAACAAAGACATCATTATTTAAATGTTATCTTAATTACCACATTCACTAACGATTATTATCTATGTTAAGCAAAATTAATGAAAAACAAATTTCTTCATTAGTACAAAATTTAATGCTCACACAAAAATTAAGCATTGTAAAGCTGTTATTGTAGCAAAATATCGTACAAATAAATGTTATTTAATACCACAATTCATGTACTTCATTAACAAAAATTGGCAAACATCTGCAAACAGTTTCATGTACTTGAACATAAGGTAGTTGATGAAGACAAAGAGATGGCAAATTTTCAGAAAATCAATGTATCAGTATATTTTGTTCTGAGTTTAGAATCATTATCTAAAGTATGCAATCCAGAGCATGCAAAGCAATAAAACAATATTTCAGCTTCAAAACGTTTTTGTCAAGAAGAAGAAGTATTCATGTAATGTGCATTTGCCATTTTGTGTAATCACAACATTGTATTTTGAAAACTCATGGGTTCCTGTGGAAATTAGATCTACTCAGGATAGCTATAAATATGGGGTTTTCACTCTTATCCTGCAGTACAAACAACAATATGCATTTAACATTAAAAAAGTAGAACAACTAGTTTTGTGGCAATTTCGACAGTCGCATCGCCTTAATACTTTTTTCGGCGCAATTAGAATAACAGGTAAGTGAATCGGTTAAAAAAAAGTTCAACATCTAAGCATAGCCAGCATTACATCATCAATACCGGTAGTAATCTTACTGCGTGGTTATATCTATGGTTTACAATGGAAGTAATGATTCATACTTTCTGTGAATCTGGAAGTGTTGAATACGAAACCAGTGTTCAATACCGAACAACTTTAGTGCTTTCAGCGCTTTGCATAATATTGGGTTTTTAGTAAACAATCAAACTGTTAGAACAAAGCATACAATCAACACCACTGTGATAAACCCTTTCACACAACCCTGTAACTCACTGTTCATAGATTCTCTGCCAGTACGTGGGGTTATAATCACGCTTATTTTACCACTTTCAAGTTCCTCACTTAAATCACTTAGCATGCTGTTAATAGTTTCAAGTCCAACAAAATCAATATCTTTGCTTGGATGCAAATGTTCACCTCCAAATGCATTTTGAGTGAATTTCATGCATGTGTTATTCTCATGCGCTGACATGCTTTCAAGGTCAATACCAGACTCAAGGTCATCACCTTCATATTCCAAGGTAGAAACTTGTTCAACATCAAACATGTTATTTTCCTCAGTCACCTGGCTATGTTTTGAGCTCTGCTGATCGATGTGGGATATCGTCCACTTTTCGGAGAAATGTGATGTGGCATATTCGCTAACAGAGATTGCGCTCTCAAAGGCACTGTCAGTCGATACGTCATCGCAATTTCTTCCTGAATTATCTCTATGCATGAAATTTGGCAAGGGGCCAACTTGAGACAAGTCGGTCAAAGTGCGTTCATTCAGTAGCATATAATCCAGCGCATTCGGACTGCTTTTCCCAGTCATGTTGCTCATCTCCCTTGGCAACGGTTCTTCCACTAAACTAAGCAGTGGATCAGGCTCGTAGTTGAGAAGTGGATCTTCTTCGAAATTTGTCAGCGGATCATCCATAAACCCACTCTGTCCACGTAGTGGGAGACCATTGACAATATCGGACAACGGTGTGGGAGGTGTAAACTGGTCTTCTCTCTCACCAGGCACGTTCGAGGCACCGCCACGATTGAGTAAATCTAATCGTGCATTGTAGTGATTTTTTGCTGACTTAGCCCCGGCACTTTCTGGATCATTCATACTTACTTCCCTTGAGAAAGCCAGCTCACTATTATCGCTAAGTGAACCAGGCGTGGCTGGTAACTCTGTATTCATTCTGCTCGTATTGTACAAATCATTAGCTGAAAGTTAAGTACACAATAATACTCCATGCTCTTACTGTACACATCAATCTGAGTATTCATTATAAGAGAGTAACAATATTTATGATAGTGTCAAGTTTTGTGTACTATAGGGACGTTCCATCTGGGCCCGGGATTATAACGGATACTTACACTCAGCGCTCAAATTACGAAAGTTACTCTTATTAGTGAGATAGCAGAAATTTTAGTTTGGACACTTTGCATATCACCTTTGTGTAAACCAATTAAATATAATGTTAACCACTAAACTAACTTATCTTCAACCAAACAACATGTGTATCCTTGAAGCAGATTGTTTAATCTTTTCATAAGGGGTACGTTACCTTACCGGAATCCACTGGATTTCTTGGATAGAACTGTTTTGTAAATATCAAAATTACATAGGTATAATATTTACAATTAAATAAGCTCTCATGCATTTGGGCTAGCACTCAACAACACTAGGGCTTTGGGCTAGGGGGTTACGGCAAAGACTAAGAACACAGTACCAAGATGTTCCCTTCATGCCATGACTGTAAAGAAAGTAATCAAGTACCCATTATACAGGCACGAGAATGCATACTTTCAAAATCAGCTGAAAATTTGGCAAGGGGTCCAGGGGGGCGCTGAAGCTCCTTGCGAGCATCAAATCTCATGCCTGATTATAGTGCAGTGTACTAAAAAAGTGAACAAACTGATAATACGTACAGAATGTATGACACTAAAACTATCACCAACAAACCTACCAGATTTTCCACGTTCTGACATGAATGAAGTTTCTTTTCTCGACCAGGATGGGAAATCATCATCTCTCTGTAAGAAAAGAAACAAGTAGAATTATGATAAAACTGAACTGTTATATTTTATACAAAAAACTTATTTATCCTCAAAAAGCTGCCAACAGAACGTACAGTATATCTTGGCCTTGAACCCCTTCTCAGAAAGTCGCCATTTTCCAAAATAACAAATGGGGTCATGAACGGTTGCATTAATTTTAGTTACACTTTTTGCTTGAGTTTTATTTAGGTGGATTAGACCTTGACCTTCAAAATAAAACCCCGCCAATATAACCAGCTATATAGTACATGTACTCACATCTTCATCAAACAATCCGGGAGTTGTACCCTCTACCCAGTTCTGTATTCTATCCAACAACAGTGGATCTTCTTGTTCTGCAAATCTCTCAGCCAACGTTGCTAGTGCTAACTCCTGTATAGAATACAATAGAACATGATGTTAGAACCAGCATAGATCTGAGTTTGTAAAACACAGCTTGCCTTATTCATATACAAATAACATTTCCTTCTTTGTCCAATGTAAAATGTTCATCACCCACCTACTTTTCTTGTTATATAACACATTTTTATACTCATCGGGTACAGTCAAATTTTTGTTTAAGTTTTCTAAATAGATATATTATGGATTGTTGTTTTCCGGAGGTCTCTATGGTGAGGCACTGTCTTAGGTATGTGGCATTCCCTGTAGCAACTTTAATTCTCTCTCTTTTGAATGATCATAATTAAGGGATAACCCCCAAGACCCCGTCTACTATTGGTGATTTCCCTACTACTTCAAGAATTAGTGAAACCCCTGATAGATTACATAGTTCCAACATATACAATATTTACCTCCCTTGTTCTTAATCATCAGCCATTTTGATAGGCAAAACTGATAAGCCTTTATAGGAGTAATTGTGATAAATGAGAAAATACCAAGATAATTTGTATGTGACAACCACTTTCTTCAACTTACTGAGCCAACTGCCCACAAGAGTATAATGAATAAGTAATCTTTTTTATGTCTGATTAGTTTATCATCGTTTACATTATATTCCCTATAAACTTTAAAGAAAATCACCTATCAATATGGCCAACAATTCAGAACAAGGGAGGTAAATATTGTAAATGCGGGAACTATCTATTGTTTGTTTACTGTACCTCATCTTCCTTGCTGTTGTACCAACCACTGGTAATACCCATCTCCTCCAATACAGACATCAATGACTCCTTACTTGTTGCTCCGGTCAGAAATTGGACGGCCTTTGCTGCTGCTTTCCTGATTTGTTCCTGTAACCATGGTAACACATATCAACCAATGACAATAACAACAACAGCAATGCTGATGATAATGGTAAGAATATAGGTTAAGAATGATGATGACTTTAATGATGAACATCAAGACTATGTTAATGATGATAATTAAATAAATGTCAATAACGATGGCAAGAATGTTGATGATGAACATCAAGACTATGTTAATGATGATAATTAAATAAATGTCAATAACGATGGCAAGAATGTTGATGATGAAAATCAAGTCTATGCTGATGATATAAATTTTATTTATTGTGATAATAATATATACGAATAATGATGATAATACTGATGATGATGATGAAAAAGGGATCTATGTTAGCGATGGTGATGATAATGATATATCTATGGGCCTTTGTTATCAAGGTTTCACTGTACATCTCACACATCAACATGGATACCACTTACCTCGGGGTCAACAAGTTTCGGCAAGATAAGTGGAAGAACATCAGGTCGACCTTGACCAAGCGCCTGCATCGTCTTAATTGAATATTTCCTAATTGCTGTATTTGGATGTTTCAAATTTGAGCCAAGTTTACCTAAAGCATCATCGAGTAGGTTATCTGATAAGCCGAGCTCACTGAAATACAAACAATGTAGGTAAATTTTGCAATAAAGATATTTTGATACCAATTTCTCTACATAGCTGTACAAATTGGATTAATTCTTGTCTGACTAATGGTCAGGGTTAATTGGTGGTTTGACATTAAACAAAGCTGTGTAACACCTTGTTTTATTGACATGATTCAATTTTGCCTTTAAGACAAATAATTGAATAATAATAAGCTTTAGAAATACAGTCGGGCCTCGTTTAATTGACATCTTTCTGTCCGATTACATGGTATCAGGTACCAATGTTTCTTCTTAGGCATGTCGAATTCAGAATTGGCTGGTTTTCAATAGGAACTGAGCTCTCATACATACCACTGTACAAGTTTGAGATACCTTTGGCCAGTAGAGCTAAAAATGGACCTGAAAATTATGTTCTTAATTTTGAGGTTGTTTTATTACAGAGGTGTTCTCTAAGTGAGGTTTTACTGTCATAACTTACGAGAATATATCCGTGATATAACGACAAACGCTGTCATATATTGCTGGATTATCATTGTCAAGTACACTGATTAGTTTACTGAAAACTTCATCATCGTCACATTCTCCGTCAAACTCTGGCATCCAGGATTCCTCCATTAACTGTTTAATGATACCCTGACCACGTGTTCTACGTCCTGATTTTGTCTCCTAGAAATAAATGTAAAGACTAGATACAGTTGAACCACATTCATTCGACAACCTTCTACTTGGTATTAATTCAGAAAAAAATATCAGGTCCCGATGTATCTTCTAATTAAAATGGGCTATTCGAAACCATGTGTCATAAGAAATAAAAATTTGCACCCAATGAATGCGAATATGAGGTCTGACTGAATATGATATGAAATTAACACAATTTTGTGACAGACAAACGGACAACAAGACCATAAACTATTTGCCAATGACAAGTATGGTAGCAATTCATGCCGTCTAGTAAAGTAGGATGCTCCATCATTTTATTTACACTGTTTCATTAGGTTGTGAGCATACCATAGTGTGGAATTGAGTGAACATTTACACCAATCCAAACAACATATACTGCAACCATTGTTTATGTCCACGTTTCTTTCGCCTTTGTTTGCTTTGTAATTTTTTATGTCTATAAACATTATATTCATGCTTCCTCATGCTTCTTGGCTCTCTGTACTTCTTTCTCGACTTCTATAGTTACGCATTAATGAAAAGGTCAAGAGCACCATCTTCAAACGAGCATCATTTGAGTGCCGCTGTACGATTTCCAACCTCTTCTTTAAGTGACGTCATTTCCCGAAAACGTCACATGTGATGTCACCATGTACTGACAGTAAGCAATATTGTCCCTATATGGCAATATGAAAGCGAAGTGACCATAATTATTGAGCAAATATTGTTTCCTGTTTGCAAATAGTGACATCACATGTTTTTTTTCTTGAAATGACATCACTTACAGAAGAGGTTGGACATCCCATAGCAGCACTCAAATGTTATCTGTCATTGGCTATTACACGCTATAGATATTTCTTACCTTTGGACGGATTGCTGAAGAGTCCTCATCAACTGCGTAGTTTGTCAGTTTGAAACTTTTCTCTCTTTTGGCACCTGACCTTCGACCTCTCCTCATAGAATCTGGAGTACCCATCTCAAGGTCAAATCTATTCATCTCAATCCTCTTACTCTTCACTGAAAATATGAGGTTCTAAAAATAACTCAAATGACCTTTGACCATGTACATGACCTTGACACAGAAGATATAACAAATTTCTTAAAATAGAAAATATGAGACCTTAGACTTCTTAATGAACAATAAAAACACAAACAGAATAGGGTATAATTATATTTATATAGCAAAATTGTTATCATACAGAATATAGCAGTTGAAAAATTGTTATTGTTCAGAATATCTTAATAGACAATTCTTAGTACAATTCTTGCCAGGTTTACAACAGATACAGAAGCATATACCGGTTTGTTCACAAGTACAACTTTTCTTTACACAACAACACTCAGTCTTAGACATAACCATAACCCAAAACTCATGGCTAAAGTAAACTGGATCATACATGAACAACATAGTTTACATCAATAGCAAAGAAACTCCAGTTAGCCTGTTTAATGAGTTTAAGTCACAGACTGCAATACTGAACCAATGTGACTCCACAAGTATAACAGAGGTACAATATGGATGTATACATTTTTATACACACTAACTTCGTGCTTCCAACTTTCTACAATAAAGATGATGCTCTTCCTCTATTGCGTATCTTACAACCTTTGCTGAAAGGGAGGTAAGCATTGTATTGCATCTCAATTTTTTTCACTTGAATAGCACAACAAACTAATCACGCATAACAGGGAGGTCAGTGTGAAGTATAGAATAGTAGCAAAAACAGCTGTAGAAGCAATAACAGCTGTAGTAGCAATAACAGCTGTAGTAGCAACAACAGCTGTAGTAGCAATAACAGCTGTAGTAGCAACAACAGCTGTAGTAGCAATAACAGCTGTAGTAGCAATAACAGCTGTAGTAGCAATAATGTATGTAGTAGCAATAACAGCTGTAGTAGCAGTAACACCTGAAGTAGCAACAACAGCTGTAGTAGCAATAACATCAGTAGTAGCAATAACCGCTGTAGTAGCAATAACAGCTGTAGTAGCAATAACATCAGTAGTAGCAATAACCGCTGTAGTAGCAATAACAGCTGTAGTAGCAGTAACACCTGAAGTAGCAACAACAGCTGTAGTAGCAATAACATCAGTAGTAGCAACAACAGCTGTAGCAGCAATAACAGCTTTAGTAGCAACCACAGCTGTAGTAGCAACAACAGCTGTAGTAGCAATAACATATGTAGTAGCAATAACGGCTGCAGTAGCAACAACGGCTGTAGTAGCAATAACATCTGTAGTAGCAATAACGGCTGTAGTAGCAACAACGGCTGTAGTAGCAACAACAGCTGTAGTAGCAATAAAAGCTGTAGTAGCAGTAACAGCTGTAGTAGCAATAACAGCTGTAGTAGCAATAACAGCTGTAGTAGCAATAACATCTGTAGTAGCAGTAACTGATGTAGTAGCAATAACAGCTGTAGTAGCAATAACATCTGTAGTAGCAATAACAGCTGTAGTAGCAGTAACAACTGTAGTAGCAATAACAGCTGTAGTAGCAATATTATCTGCAGTAGCAATAACTGATGTAGTAGCAATAACAGCAGTAGTAGCATTAACAGCAGTAGTAGCATTAACAGCAGTAGAAGCAATAACAGCACAAGACAAAAAAGAAGTCTCAGCACTCAGTTAGTAGTGTAATATATTTCAGTCACTTAAATCAGTCACTCACATTTGGACATCTGAGTGCAGAGTGGTGAGTAACTGTTATAATTTCTGGATCCCGGTTTTCTAAATATCATGCATGTTAGTAAAGCTTCACTAAAAATCTTATCATGCCATTCTATCTATCTATTATTTATTATAAGGCCATTATTAGTAAATTATTTGTTTGTTGTTACCTGACCCACAATATTTTCGATTGGTCAGAAATTTTTTTTTTTCAATTTTAGATGTTGCTAGATTTGTGCACATAACTATTCCAGTAAAGGACATGCAAAATGACACATAAGTCCTGCCTGAAAGTTGAGTCGAGGCCAATTGATGTGGGTTGGTAGGGGTACCACAAACAAGGAATTAGTAATAGATGACCTCATTCATGCTTTTATACAATACGTTTTCAGGTCAATTTGTTTACATTTAACACAAGTACAAACATTTTACTACTCCTGCAAACTTGGAATTTTTAACTGAACATTCAAAATTTAACAAATTACCAAGGCAGATTACTCTTTATTCACAAATTATTTCAAATTGATTCCTAAGAGAAATCAATTTTTTAAATATCAAACTGAAGGTGATGCCAATTTATACCAGAGAGATCCAAGGACAATATTCTTGCAAATTATGAGTTTAAGATTTCTCACAAAAGTTAATTCTTGAATCAAATGCAGAAAATAGCCAATTTTGTGAATTACCTTTACGCTCAAGTTCAGTGTGATCTATAGATACTTTGTCAATATTTCTTTAAACAATATTTTTGATGGAAAGTAATTTCTTAATCAAAGGACTGAAGGTCCTCGGAGGCGCTTTCAATGCAAGACTTCACGTTTTCCATATTATCATATTAGCAAGTAATATGCGACTATTCGGGTAAACTCATTTGCCTAAAATGAAACCGATAATCCAGGAAACCTGTTTATATCAAGACTCTCATCATTCTAAAATTGATATATCGCTGACAAATCAGCCATTATACTCATTAAATATATAATTAAATCAGAGAACTTTATAAGTACTATATTCATGAGATGATGAATATGGTGGTACTTCCAGTAGACTATCTGGTTGTTGATGGTAGCAATGAGATGCTAAAGGGCCCAAAAATCAGACAACTTCGCGAGGTCAATATTTCATGACCTGAAGCTATCAGTTTATTTCAGGTTGCTTTTTTCTGTTTTGTTGTAAACTTAACAAAACATTGATAGGTAAATATCTAAAGAGCTTTTATAATCATAATTATAATGAACAGGCAAAAAAAGGCAAATCCCTCACAAAAAATCCAGATTTTACAGTAAACTATGTTTCTATTTGGTCAGTACTTTGACAAATCTCTAAATAATTAATTGTAAATAGAATACAATTTTTTCAAATGTAATTAAATAAATAATTAGAGGGATAGACAATACTGACAATTAGAGGGATAGACAATACTGACAATTAGAGGGATAGACAATACTGACAATTAGAGGGATAGAAAATACTGACAATTAGAGGGATAGACAATACTGACAATTAGAGGGATAGACAATACTGACAATTAGAGGGATAGACAATACTGACAATTAGAGGGGTAGACAATACTGACAATTAGAGGGATAGACAATACTGACAATTAGAGGGATAGACAATACTGACAATTAGAGGGATAGACAATACTGACAATTAGAGGGATAGACAATACTGACAATTAGAGGGATAGACAATACTGACAATTAGAGGGATAGACAATACTGACAATTAGAGGGATAGACAATACTGACAATTAGAGGGATAGACAATACTGACAATTAGAGGGATAGACAATACTGACAATTAGAGGGATAGACAATACTGACAATTAGAGGGATAGACAATACTGACAATTAGAGGGATAGACAATACTGACAATTAGAGGGATAGACACTACTGACAATTAGAGGGATAGACAATACTGACAATTAGAGGGATAGACAATACTGACAATTAGAGGGATAGACAATACTGACAATTAGAGGGATAGAAAATACTGACAATTAGAGGGATAGAAAATTAGCATCCTTAAGTGTTTAGTTAATATATCATAATGTGTTCAATCAACTTTATTATAGTGTAATACTTTCTATTTTTTAATATCACATCTCTCCCACTTTTTAATATCACACCCTCCCACTGTTTAATATCACACCGTCCCACTTTTTAATATCACACCCTCCCATTTTTTAATATCACATCTCTCCCACTTTTTAACATCACACGCTCCAACTTTTTAATATCACATCTCTCCCACTTTTTAATATCACACCCTCTCACTTTTTAATATCACACCATCCCACTTTTTAATATCACAACCTCCCATTTTTTAAAATCACACCTCTCACATTTTTTAATATAAACCCCTCCCATTTTTTAATATCACACCCTCCCACTTTTTAATATCACATCTCTCCCACTTTTTAATATCACAACCTCCCGCTTTTTAATATCACACCCTCCCACTTTTTAATATCACACCCTCCCACTTTTTAATATCACTACTCCGATTTTTTAACATCACCTCTCTCCCATTTTTTAATATCACACCCTCCCACTTTTTAATATCACACCTCTCCCACTTTTTAATATCACACACCTCTAACATTTTTTAATATCAAACCCCTCCCACTTTTTAATATCACACCCTCCGACTTTCTAATATCACACCTCACCCACTTTTTAACATCACACGCTACCATTTTTTAAAATCACACCCTTCCATTTTTTAATATCACTACTCCGATTTTTTAACATCACATCTCTCCCATTTTTTAATATCACACCCTCCCACTTTTAATATCACACCCTCCCACTTTTTAATATCACACACCTCTAACATTTTTTAATATCAAACCCCTCCCACTTTTTAATATCACACCCTCCCACTTTTTAATATCACACCTCTCCCACTTTTTAACATTTTTTGATATAAAACCCCTCCCATTTTTTAATATCACACCCTTCCACTTTTTAATATCGCATCTCTCCCACTTTTGAATATCACACCAATATCACACCCTCCCACTTTTTAATATCACACCTCTCCCACTTTTTAACATTTTTTGATATAAAACCCCTCCCATTTTTTAATATCACACCCTTCCACTTTTTAATATCGCATCTCTCCCACTTTTGAATATCACACCCTCCCACTGTTTAATATTACACCGTCCCACTTTTTAATATCACACCCTCCCATTTTTTAATATCACATCTCTCCCACTTTTTAACATCACACGCTCCAACTTTTTAATATCACATCTCTCCCATTTTTTAATATCACACCCTCCCACTTTTTAATATCACATCTCTCCCACTTTTTAATATCACAACCACCCGCTTTTTAATATCACACCCTCCCACTTTTTAATATCACACCCTCCCCCTTTTTAACATCACTACTCCGATTTTTTAACATCACATCTCTCCCATTTTTTAATATCACACCTCTCCCATTTTTTAAAATCACACCTCTCACATTTTTTAATATAAAACCCCTCCCATTTTTTAATATCACACCCTCCCACTTTTTAATATCACACCTCTCCCACTTTTTAATATCACACACCTCTAACATTTTTTAATATCAAACCCCTCCCACTTTTTAATATCACACCCTCCGACTTTCTAATATCACACCTCACCCACTTTTTAACATCACACGCTACCATTTTTTAAAATCACACCCTTCCACTTTTTAATATCACTACTCCGATTTTTTAACATCACATCTCTCCCATTTTTTAATATCACACCCTCCCACTTTTAATATCACACCCTCCCACTTTTTAATATCACACACCTCTAACATTTTTTAATATCAAACCCCTCCCACTTTTTAATATCACACCCTCCCACTTTTTAATATCACACCTCTCCCACTTTTTAACATTTTTTGATATAAAACCCCTCCCATTTTTTAATATCACACCCTTCCACTTTTTAATATCGCATCTCTCCCACTTTTGAATATCACACCAATATCACACCCTCCCACTTTTTAATATCACACCTCTCCCACTTTTTAACATTTTTTGATATAAAACCCCTCCCATTTTTTAATATCACACCCTTCCACTTTTTAATATCGCATCTCTCCCACTTTTGAATATCACACCTCTCCCATTTTTTTTAAATATCACACACCTCTAACATTTTTTAATATCAAGCCCCTCCCACTTTTTAATATCACACCCTCCCACTTTTTAATATCACACCCTCCCATTTTTTTAAATCACACCTCTCACATTTTTTAATATAAAACCCCTCCCATTTTTTAATATCACACCCTCCCATTTTTTTAAATCACACCTCTCACATTTTTTAATATAAAACCCCTCCCATTTTTTAATATCACAACCCCCCAACTTTTATAAATATCATAACTTTTTTATCATAACTCTTACTGTTTGTATATCACTTTTAACCAGCACGCCTAAGCGTTTAATATGTACCTTTAAACTATCATAAACTATCGCTGTACATCGGTTAATTTCTTACATGAATATGTCTCAATCATTCGTTATAAATGTGTAAAATTTAAGTTTACAAAAACGGTTCTATAGGTTATTTACAGTAAAAATGATACAATTAAATCCAGATTATTTTGTAACAATAAAAAAAATGATATAATTATGTACTTCATGCATGATCAAAAGTACACAATGTTTATGTAGGCAAGTTTTTCATCGGCTGCACACTTCACATTTTGCTTACAACCATCCTTGTGTATCAAATAATAACTATCGCAAAATACGCCAGTTCCCCAGTTATGTGAAACAAAACAGTATAAAAAGGATTATAAAAGACAAAATTAAGGTAATTTCTATAATTAAAGGGCAATAACTCCTGAGTGAATCGATCGATATGGCTGGTATTCAAACTTGTCTGAGATATTACACATTATGACTAAATTTGGTGATGATTGAACAAATGCTTCTAAAGTTATTGATCAGACAAATTACTGGACGCAACCCGCCCGCCAGTACACCACAGGTGAAACTATACGTCCCATTCCGTGTGTGTAAATAAGGACTATAGGTAGAGTAGTATAAATCGAACAAGACTGTCTTTAACAATAACAGTAATAGTAGGGTTAAGGCAAGCATGAAATCATGTCTATCGAGTAATGTACAGAAGTTGTCAATATGCCATTTAAATCAGCAAGATTTGCTTGTATAATACAACAGTTATTCTTTGGCGAGATGACACGCTGATAAACCAACCTGTATATGTGACATATATAAAACAGACTATATCTTTAACAAGCTATTTGTAGTCAGTCACATGACAGAAGTAAACACTTCCTTCTCCACCGGGTTGTTATACAAACAATTCATTCAAGATGGCTGCCAGGAAGGACAGTGAAAATTTAACTCATTCTCAAAAGAATGCTGGTGATGCGTTTTTTGACTTGTGCTGTTCTCCTTGCGCTAAGAAGAAATTAAATAAACAAGCAGTGAAGTATTGCACGACATGCAAGGACTATTTTTGTGCCAGTTGTGTTGAAAGTCATAAAATGTTCAAAGCAATGTCAAATCATGTGTTGATTGAACCACAAACCAGCAGATCAACTTCTAGTAAAACAGGAACTAAGTTTGACGCAATCCCGACACAGCTGTGTAAAAAACATCATACTGAAGTTGTTAACATGTACTGCCGTAGTGAAGACACGGTAGGATGCTCCGTGTGCTTCTTGTACGAACACAGGTATGTATTTAAATTTTGTCATTATAGTGATGTTATTGTACTTGTTCAAAATCTTGTTCAAACCATTTTAGGGCTGCCATTATATAAATGCAGAATTGCACAACGGTATAAGAAAATGAATTGTTAACTACCGTTTCTGGAAAGCGTAGTAATGGAGTGTAGAGCGTAAGACTTGTAACCTGTAGGTCATGAGTTCAAATCTTGCGTTGAGCTTCAACCGTAGATTACATCATTCTTCAATTTGGCGAAGGTATTGGTTAGAAAACGGGGAAGCAATTATTGATAGCGATTAGTAAAAGATGTTCTTCTTTTGATAATAAAGTAGAATAAATATTTTTTTAATTATTAACTTGATCAATAGTATTATATTGCATGAATGTGATCACACAAAGGCTACTAAATAAAGAGCTATATCTTTACATTGATAAAACTTGGGCATATATAGTTTAAACAGTCAATACCTTCACTTGAAATGTTGTCTAATTAAATGCAAGTTTACCGATTTACTGTCCTTATTTTAATCATACAAACTTGTCAATGGAGTTTAAAGTAAAAGGGAAGTGTTTATGTTAACAACTAGGTGTGTCATGATATATTGATTACCGTACCTGGGTACATTACATATGCAGACAAACTATATTGAAGTGAACAGACTGGTTTTACATATGCAGTCAAACTATATTGAAGTGAACAGACTGGTTTGTGAAATTGTCAAGTCAAGATATTTGATTACTCAAAATTTAAAATGATTACTCATATGGGATCCATATTTATATAATGTTACCCTATTAATTACTGGAAAGTAGGTACTTAAGTTTCTACGGACGGGATTTTGTACTCAATTACAGAAATGTTGGGATTTTATTCGCCATAGCGATTTCGTCTGCTTATGCAAAACTGAGTTGGAGAATGTTCGTTCAATTTTAAACGTTTCCATATTTCAGAATGATGTTGAAGTTGTTACTTCTATCTAATACATATGATATTCAGTCTTATTACTCACCAAAAAGCAAAATAAAATCTCAATAAACATGGTTGAACTTTATTTTTTAAATATTTATATTAAGAAAATCATTTCCAGGTCCTGCGATGACATCCACTACATACCAGAGTATGTACAATCCAATTTCCCCACAGAACAAGTAAAACAAATCAACACTGATTTAACACAAGCCATCAAAGCCATGACAAAACTGAAGACACAACATGACAGATTGGACGACAATCTGGATAAATGCAAAGTCACCTGTAAGCAAGAAATACAGAAGTACAGAGTGGAAATAAATCTTATCATTGACAAGATAGAAGCAGCCACACTGGCAGAACTCGATGCTAGACATGAAGACTCAAAAACGAAGACTAGAGACACGAATCACAACATACACGACATCCATGACGAAATGATAAGGTTTAAGTCTGAGATTGAATCCGACCAAAGTAATGACTCTCAGAAATTTGTCATTGTTAAGCTAAGTCAATGTTTGATGAGGCAAGGACAAGAACTGCAGTCAGAATTAATCCATGACGAAATAACTCAAGCAACATTTACAAGAAATACTGACATAATGACTTTCCTGTTGAGCATAGTTACATTAGGATTGTTGAGCCCTCCACTGGTACAAGACTCATCGCTACCAACAGCTACTAGCAGCAGTAAACAACCAAAGGCAATACATGCCACTACAAGTCCATCAGCATCCAGTGATGGCAGAAACACTAAGAAAGTCGCAACACAACAACAAGGTACTATGACAGCTATAAAACCACAGAAACAAAGCCTTTATAACATACTTAGTAAATCAACGTATAACATAAAACAACAAGATGACAAGTCTACATGTAATATATTGTCATCCTGTATTTTAGACAATGGTAATATCTTGTTGGCTGATTGTGATAATAAGAAGTTAAAATTAGTTGATAGTAGAACATATACAGTCAGATCATCATTAGTACTGGATGCACGTCCAAAGTCAGTATGTAGAGTAAGTAGTACAGAAGCAGCAGTATGTCTGGATAATTATACAATACAGTTTGTATCTACATGTGATAAACTTGTACCAATACGTTCACTTAGTATGAAACATGCGTGTAGATGTATTGCTGCCATAAGAGATTCGACGTATGTATGTGGTGGTGTATCTGTATATATCTATACATTGAATGGTAAACTTGTACAGACCATTAGTAAGGATAAATCAGGAAATAATATACTCTAATGGTTCCAGGATATTACTGCGAGTGATGATGAGAAGATGATACATGTAGCTGTCGGGATGAATGGTGTGATAACATTGAATACTGATGGAAATGTTGTATGGAGATATTCCGGTACAGCACTAAGTAAGGCATGTGGAGTATGTACTGATGGGAATGGTAATGTGATTGTATGTGGTATGTTGTCAGACAATGTAATACAACTAGCACCAGATGGACAATACATGGGAAATATTGCTACACGTACTGATGGTGTGTATAGTCCACTAACAGTGTGCTATGATAGAAACAACCACAAACTGATTGTAGGAACGAGAGACAACAATATAACAGTATTTACTGTACAGTAACAAAACCAGTTCTAGCCACGAATCAAGCAATGCTTTACAAAACAAAAATAAAACAAATATCAAATCACCTTTAAAACTAACATTTGATAATTATAAAAACATGAATAGTGATATAACCATACATGAGAAACAAGATATGTATCCTGAAGGAGCACAGCAATCAGACAGTAATCATAAACTTATCTCAATCAATATAAACATGTACAGAGCAAACAGATAAACATTTTTCCTCCAATAAATACAAAAATCTATGCAAATAAGAAAAGAAATAGTAAGTTCACAATTAGCACTTAAGAATGACGCCATTATGTGTGTGTGGTTTGATTATTGGTTTAAAATATTGACAAATTCAGGAAGATATGGTGTTATAAATGAAGTCGTCTTAATTAATGAAGAACGATGCCATCATGTGTGTTGTGGTCTGATTATTGAGTTAAATATGGAAGAAAAATACAAGACCAATACAGGAAGATACGGTCTTATTAATGAGGGGGTCTGAATTTCAAATTGACCCTTAAGTGAGATTTTATTATATTCGGCCATTGAAATCGATATTGACACACCACATGTAGGATAATATCCATTTTTCGTCAGCTCTCGGATATTTCCGTACCACTTCGTTACTCTACAAACATCCTCTAGTGTATGTCAGGCGGAGTTCTATGTGGCAAAATTGAACATTTTGTGCGGTCAAAAAATATTTCTCGTAAAACAGATTTAACTTCAACACAACTTCGATAAATTCATATAAGAAATGGATTATCATTGTCATTTCTAATTACAAACTCACATATTTCGGTCTTCATATAGCTTAAATATGTGATTTTAATCCCGTTTCATTAGAACTCCAGCGCTCACACCGCCATATTGTTTACATGATATTCGAATGGTATTTCCAAAAGTAGTGCCTAACGAACATCCGATGCACTTGACGTAGTTGGCCGAGGTTTTCCGAATGGGATAAAATAATGACTGTACAGTATTGTGAAGTCATAGAGTGAAGTTCTGCTAAAATACTTTAATTATCTGTAACGATATGTTTATATATGTTATTATGATTATATTAGATCATAATATGTTTTTGTAATTACATGTATATCAGAATTATGTTTGCAAATTGTTATTTAAAGAGGATAATTTGATGAGTTGAAATGAAATATATTATGTTAAGCACCATACTTGTGCTGAACATGATAAATGGATATGTCTGCAGTTACATGTTTTATTTTGTATTTGTGATTTGTGTACATTTAGAAAGAATCTAGACTTTATATATTAAGTGGTATGCTTTAACGTTTTCATGGGATGATGTCTGTAAAATTTAATTGGTTACCAAAAATATAAACAGTGATTGTATATATACTATATATCAATAAACATAAAAAATAGATCGTTTAATTCATACTTTTAAATTTCTAAATTTTGCATTATGTAAATAATCATTCAATGTACATGTATATCATTGTGTTGTAGATAATTGTTTTTATATGTCAAGGACTTGATTACAATATTGAAGTTTTATAGAAACAAATACTTGTATGTTTGTACTATAGTTCGTTGACATTACATATTAATATGTTTAAACACCAAAATATCATTCCCAAACAATGTTCTTTACCATATTTTTAACTATAAATTCATTTTAGATGAATCTATATAAATATAGGGTGTGAACGATTTTTTTAAATAAATATTTATTGATCAAAGTACTTCAAAGATTTATTCATTTATTTGTATCTACTTTTCAATAGGCATTGCTTAGCAACATTGTTTTATCAGCTGCCATTTGACATCTTGTATACTGGTCAAATTAAACACGTATTGAGTTTTGTAAGTTTCTGCTATTAAAAATTCATTGATGAACTGTTTTTTTATGTATATATGTACATGTATCACAGCAAGTTTTATTTAGCTAATCTTACATACATGACTTTCTACTTTGTTATCTATGTCAGACCAATGATTGTTTACTTTAAAAAAAATCATAGGGACAATAAAATGGTGTATTGTATCTGGGACAAATGAGCGTTTCAGTCAATCCATATTGTAATACGTAATAGATATTTTTGTCAATATTGTTTTAAGTTGATTTTATATTTTGCTCAAGTAACTAATTTCTCAAAGCCTGATAAGTTGGTTATAAATATTAATTCATGATATAATATCAAACTACGAACTAATCAGCTGAGTGACTACTGAGGCGTTTTCTGTTATGTAATTGACAGACATTGTTTACCGTTACATAATCTGTATACAAAATTTGCATATAAAAATTTACAATTCAATTTTTAATGCTCTTTTGTAGTAATTCCAATTATGTTCTTTAAATTGTCCAAAAATGCAAAATATTAAATTTTGTGTTGCAGTTGAGATATTTTCGAGACCTTTGCAGAGAACTAGATATTCAAAATATTGAATATTTTTATTTGGCTAAAAGATCGGACATTGACTTACATCTATTATTCATGACCTACAATGGCTACTGAGCGCTTGAGTATAACGAAAATCATTATTTTACTTTTATACGTTATTACACAATTATTCTGGCATGTTATTTTTATGCATTTTGTCATTACTAAATAAAAGTGTTAATATTTGCAAAAATAAATTTATATTACGCAGAGAGGAACCAAGTCATGTTATTTTTTACTAGATACAAATCAGGTGGCTCATCGTCTACTTAAATTTGCTGCTACCAACATGGAACCCTGGGTTGAATCTTAATCATGAGTTGTGTATGTTATTGCCATGGACCAAACTTATGGGTTCCCCACAATAGACTGATATGCCCCATAATGGTATATTTCACAGCTTATTTGTCTTTTACAAATTTCTGATTGCCACAATGTTCTCCATGATGTCTACATGATATGTAATGGACAGAGAAGATGACAAACGTTCAGAAGAACTGGCAATGGCCTATTTGGGATTTTAAAATTATCAATGCTAGTATTAAACAACACAAATGTTTAACACAAAATTTGGATGGTAGACTTAGTGATGTTCCAATGTTTAAATGTTTGAGTCAAATCTCTGTGAGAAAAACTACAAAATTTCTAAGCATCAGTAATACAATCTAGCACAAACACAGACAATTTTATTATGTAAACATGCTCATGAATTCTCTCTACATTCGGTATTATAGATATATAACCTGACTCTAAAGTTCCTGATGATACTCTACTTATATCACTGAAATATCATTATTATGATACTGCATCACTTGACCACACTGATGATATATCTTAATATCTAGACACCTTATATACTTCTTCCCTTGTCATAGACAAAAGTGACTTTCAGGTATACGATTCAGAATATTACTGCAAATTGTTGAAATTATAATTTAGAACTTATTAAGTAAAGAAGATTGTTTCTACATTAATTCAGTGCTGGACTATGACTCTCTTCGTTGGGGTTTAAACCCTATAGAGTTTACTTGAAAGAAGGCTATATTGACCTATCAATCATCATTGGGTATCCTTAGCAATGCAGAGTCATTAATAAGTTCGTGAATTGAAGTAGACAGCAAATTGTTCAAAACTTTCGAAGAACGGATTGGACCAACAATAGAAATGCCACCACAAGAATATAATTATATCGTATTCGAATAGATGCAGCTCAGCAGACATAATGGGAGCAAATCACATACATTATTTGTATCTATCACTAATACTAAAGAGTTTTCATCACAAATGTTTAAAAAACACTATAAGAAGTGAAATGGAAGTCCAAGGGAGGTAATTCTGCAACAACCATCTCAAGCATGTCAGAGTTACCTATCCCATCAAGTATGACAGAAAGCAGACAGGAGAAATTAAATATCTTATTTTCCTGCCTTCAAATTATGTTAATTGTATCTACCCATATAACATTATTATATGTCTTATAACAAAGTATGTTTGTGATGGCAGAGGTATGTCTACTTTGTAAAGGGAGAATACTGCATAGTAGAATGGGTAACGTTATAACGTAAATCTCTAATTATTTAACTATTGCACAGTCAGACAAGCAAACATTCAAATGGTGAAAGTCTAACAATTTCTTATTATTTCTGCTAAATTTAAATTACAAATGATAATGCTTGAAAAGGTAACATCAACATTCAATTTATTCATGAATGTAAATACATTGCAGCTCTTATGATAATAATTGAAGTATTTTGAAACTTATAAGTCAAAGTACTGGTGAAGGTAAAACGTTTGCAGTGTTATCTCTTATTATCTATTTAAAGTCAGTCACTCAGACAGTCACATGACAGAAGTGAATCATTCTTTATCAACTGAGTCTAGATGGCTGCAATGAAGAACAGCGAAAACATCTCATTCTTAACGACGTGCTGAGGACAAGTTTCATAGCAGAGCCGCTTTGTGCTTGCTTTTGCTACATGAGCGGTGCGTAAGCGTATCAAATCTAAAGTTTAATGTCGAGGCAAATTGAGGTAAACTGGACAGTGATTTGTTGCACGCTGTAAACGCTGAATTAGGAATGGATAAATTCGTATTTCTTAATTATGGTTCGAGTGATGACATAAATTTCTATTATTGTGCTACACATACTTACAGACAGTTCCTAGACTTTTAATTACTAACAAAACATAGTCGCAGTTTTATGTATTTTATGGATCAAAATTACCTTTATCAATGATATGTTAATCAAAAAACAAAACACCAGTAATTAATACTTGTCTATACGTACATATATAACTGATTCAACGTACACAATGTACGGTGAGGACTACGTGATAGGTATTGTCTAATCATTGTAACGACCTTGTTTTAACATATTTGATATAGTATAAGAATTATTTTATGCATAGTAGGCCGAGATAAATGCGTAAATATCATATTGATGTACTAGTATATGTTTTCAAAAAAGAAATTTGATTTTCTGAAAGGTCAATTGAAAATGCAACAATGGTCCTGTGTTTTGATGTACATTTATTTACACGCTTTATTACATTTCATGGAGCATGTAACTATTTGTACCACGCATGCTATTATTGTTGAATAAACGTGTATTCATAACCTCAAATATATAAATGGAAGTAAAATTGTAATACTTGATGTCATTATTACAAATCAGACATTAAAAAGACAAGTGTACTTCATGCATCATTAATCCAAGGAAAATAAACTGCTAAAGGTATATTGCGGTTTTATCAAAAGGTCCATTACAGTTGAAACGATGTGTATTTGTCTTTTCCTATATGTTTGCTATAATACTTATCGCCGTGAGTGTGTTGAAATAAAATGTAAACCAGGAAGCAGCGAACTTTATATGCTGTTCAATTATTGTCTATTCAAACTTTCTTTAGTATGAATTTGCCGTTGAATGACAAGGGTACGTTGACATAAGTATTCATTGAATGAGTACCCAAGGTCAGATGCATCAATTAAAAGTACTTCAGAATACTGTCACTGTGTACATATGATTCAAAACTGTCTGTAAATATATTCACGACTTGGCGAGTGAGTACTCGTAAATACAAAAAGAGATATTAAGTTGTTACAGGCATACACACCATGATACAGATATGACAAGTGTCATTATCTCAATGCGTATCAGGGTAGGTTTGTATGATGAGGATAGTTCATTGTGTTATGCAAGTGGTTCGAATCAATTAGTATATTTTATTCTTTTTTATATATAAATATGATTTTCATCAATCATTTATTTAATTATTGATATTTTGTACTGAATCAATTTGCTTTTTTCTGAAATTCTCAAATGAATGCTGGTGACGCGTTTTTTTACTTATGCTGTTCTCCTTGTGCTGAGAAGAAATTAAATAAACAAGCAGTGAAGTATTGCACGACATGCAAGGACTATTTTTGTGCCAGCTGTGTTGATTATCATTAAATGTTCAAGGCAATGTCAAATCATGTGTTGATTGAACCAATTAGCTAGATAGTCAAATTTTCCCTCGACACGAAAGGTAATACATTGCGTACACATTTGATTGCTTATAGCACTTGAAAATACCCATCTATTATAAACAGTAGTCACGTGATCGTGCCAACCAATGCAATTTAGTATCAGGAACGAACGGTGAATTCGAAAGGTCAACTATCAAAATATTCTGGGTAATACCAAAGGGGTTTGTAACAAGTTCTACTTTCACTTTGTGTTATATTTTCCGTTTAACGCAGTATAATACAGCTCGATATCTTATTATTTGGAGCTCTGGTACTTGGAACAAAACGACAACACTCAGTTGCGAAATTCTCCGTGTTACTCCCCTTGTATATATGTTACAGTTTAGACGAACACTAAGGGAAAGTGAAAGTAGAAATTGTTACAGACCCTTTGGGTAATACAGCAGCGTGCGAATGTTACGGTAGTGGAATCAAAGCGCTGTGTGGGAGCGTACTACGCAGTGATCTCGGGTGTCTGTAGTATAGCGTAATTGAATGACCGGCGCTCGTAACATTAAGCATTGTTTACGTTGTACAACAAATTTTAATCTTCAGATTGCAACAAATTTGGAAACTTCAAGTTGCGCCGACCATCTTTTTAAAGATATTTCTTGTTTCTCCTTGTTTAATTAGTATTATTGTTATAAATAAATTAACATTGATGTTCTTTTTATAATAATAATACAATGTAATAATTAATATTATTTTATTATGATTATTGGTGTTATTAGTATTATTTAATACGTATTGAGGGATAATGTAGCATATTTATTTAAATACTGAACACTGATAAATGTCTAAAAAAATGATTATAAATGTGTGCTTACATTCAGTTTTATAAATGAATTGTTTATGTTTTGCAAACATGTTTATCTCCATGACAGGAAGAAAAGTGTCGTGGTTTTGTTTTTATTGATCTGTTATTTTTACATTTAACGTGTTTTGTTAAAAAATTAGACTATTAATTTATTTATATAATGTATGTATGAATTAGATTATTGACTTAATCAATCAAGTTTTCCGCATTCGATAAAGTGAGCATCTGTTTTATCAGTTAAATCAGTTCAGTCTTTACTATAGAATATACATTAAAAACTCAATAATAAGACCACCTTTAGGACCCATAAAAACTGATCTTCTTATTGAGGTGGTCTAAATATCGAAGTTGAATAGTGAGCAAATGGACTTGAAAAGTGTGGTCTTAATATTGAGGTGTTCTTACTATTGAGGTGGTCTTAAAGTGAGTTTTTACTTTATAATACATTATGTTGCTGCTAAAATATTACAGGAACAGTGACTTGACGTTCAAGTAGTTCACTTTCCATTCGTCTGAAACCTATTTCGCAGACACAATTCTGATGTGAAATACAGTAAAACCTCACTTAACGACCACCTAAATAGTAAGACCATCTCAATATTAAGAACACAATTTTCGCAGTCCAAATGGTGGTCTCATTATTGAGGTGTTACTGTAATAAAGTATGTTGCCGCTAAACTCTTACTGGTAAAATGACTAGACTTCCAAGTACATGTAGTTTCACTTTCAATTTGCTTTAAATTTCGTCTGAATTTAGTCCTTTTGCACTGTTTTGCTCTTTATTTAACCTCTTTATTGATACCACCTCTATATTAAGACCAACGTTCAAGAGTCCCAATGGTGGTATTATTATTTAGGTTTTACTGTATAATAAAGTATGTTGCCGCTAAAGTATTATAGGCACAGTGACTATACGTTCAAGTACATGTAGTTTCACTTTCGATTTGCTTTAAATTTCGTCAAAAACCTATTTCGCAGATATGGTGTGAAATATACGGAAGTGGTCTAAGCATTTATTGTGCGCAAGTCTTTGGGGAAAGGAGGTGAAGATGAACAAGCAATGAACATTGATTAAAAAGTATTGTTCTGCATGTTTTAAGGTGCAATAATTTTTCAAAAAGTTAAACACGCATTTCCCCTATTGTAATCGGCTAAACCACTTTGCTAACGTTAACACAAGTGGGCGGTTATAATATACATGCATGTAAAACCGTTGTGCAAATCATAGCTACGCAATATAGTTGTTCAGTGTAGACCTACTATTCAAATACGGGACAAACGGGAAGTTTAAAATGTCATTGAAATAACTTTGGTTGAGCGGAGATTTAACTTAAAGTACTCAAGTTCAATGTATATATTTAGGTATGCATTAATTGAAGTGCGATTTAAACTTGTGCGGTGCAGCTCTCTAGATTTTGGAGGAAAACAAATCTACCACAACAACAGCAACATCTAATGGCGGCAGAGGAAGGCTCAGATAGTTTCAGAGAAAATAATGACAATGGGTCTGATGTTTTGTTTGACTATATATGCAGCGTGTGTGCTTCTACGAAAAAGGAAAAGGAGGCAGTGAAGTATTGTATTGAATGCAAGGGGTATTGTTGTCTTTCATGCATGCAGACTCATGCTTCGTTTCCAACACTTAAAGGACACAATCTTGTCGAAACTTCGAATTTGCATGCGCTCGGTATAGCACCCGGACCGTCCGGTACTGTCCCGGCATCATCGTCGGCTCCGACTGAAAGATGTTCCGTTCACCCAACCGAGATCGTTAACAAATACATGTACTGCGGGAAACATGATGTCGTTGGATGTTCAACTTGTAAGTCCACTGATCATAGGTAGGCATTTCTTCCACAACATGAACGCTAGAAATGAATTTCCAGTAAAAATGTATGGCTGAAATTAGAGCTCGCATTATAATTAGCGAGTTAGCGAGTACTTAATTTGATCCCTATTACCGAACATAACTTCTAAACACGAAGGGGGGTAATTGCTGTAAAAGCGGGTTTGTCACCACCGCCAAGGGTTTAGCAGATCTGTTTAGGGATTTACTAAAGAAAAGAGACAAATACATAAAAGTTACATTTTCACTGAAATGTAAAGATTTTCATAGATCATGTATGCATAATAAGTTTTTTTGAAACCCATTATTTTTTTTTGTTATTCTGTAAAACTTCGCATTTGAAATGCTCTAAACAATAACCGCTCCTCGCGTTTAAATTAAAGTACAAAAGTGTTGTGGGACGGTACTACTCGTCTCTGTAGCCTAGCTGGTAATTCGTTGCATACAAGTTTCCGTTTTGTAACTAAACAGTTTTATAATATCAAAATATGTGTAAATATGTCAGATGGTTTTCATGGAATATGGAATAAAACTAAAGCATATGAAGAGAAAGAATAAAAAGTTATTGAAAAAATAGTAAACATTTTTTCCAAGAGATCTTCAATCCGACTTGTTCTAGAAATGCTAGCTTTTCAAACCGAAATAAAGAAAAATGGTCAGTAATAATGGTAGAACCTTAAAATTTTAAAGCAAGTGAAATGTTTCTCACGGCTGTAAATAAATTAAATACAAATACACCAGACCCTTTATGTAAATATCTAATTATAGAATGACATATTAAATTATATCAGCACTAAATTAGAGTAAAATCAGTATGCCCAGGCATAACGTTAGGATAACACTAGCTTGCCATAGGTTATGAGTTATCTTGTTGTACATGTAGTGAGGTATTTTCCAATTAATTTTCCAAGCACAGAGTGAGATGTAAATAGACAGACGACACCGATAATTTTCGTAGTCGTGCACAACGAGACCATATTTACGATAATAGCAATAAAGAACAACAACAACAGTTATCACTTGTCATCGATTTATATATATCCTTTAAACGCAGACTGAACCCGAGTACTCTCTTCTTTATGCGTTCGCTTAGCGAATTTACTGCGTTTATAGCAATAACCTGGCATTTTAAGTCTTGATAACCGGTATGGTAGGGTACCCGTCTGATTGCATTTCTGTCACGCAGTTTCACCAACCGGCGAAAAGTTAGAATTTGTACTAAACGAAAACAGTCGACGCTCTTAAAATATGTGCTTTACAAAAAGATGACGATTTATGAAATTGATAAGGAATAAAACAAGATATATATTTAGTAAGTACTTCATGAATAAAGTAAAAGAATGAAGTTCACCATCTTTAAAAAATATAAAAGAGACAAACATTTTTCGTTCATTGAATTTTATAAAGAGCACACCTAAAACTGTAAACAAACTTGTGGGTATTAATACATTGCTTTAAAACCCATCTGAACTCCACATAAACAGCTAATTAGTTCACAAACCACTTTAGCAGGTCACCTTTTCAAAATTTAATTTAATTGAAACGTTTATGATATTATTTCGATCGGTGGACTTTGAAACTACTTCGATGCGAAGTAATTAGGATGTGGACGTTTTTGACTTGATACCGGTTTTCAGCCTTTTTTTCTGTTTTGGAAACGGGAACCAATTGTTGTATGCCTCTCAAATTGCCACACTACTATAGACGGTACCAGTGCGGTACGGTCCAAAAATGAAACAAGTGTCGCCGACTTCCGCGGCTAATGATCATAACAAGTAAAACATGAAAATACAAGCATATAAGTAAACAATTAAAAATAACAGGGACAAGACACACATATAAATACGGGTGGAAATAGGAGTACCGCATTGGAACGGACATTGCATGTTCATGAAAAAACAGAGTAATGTTGTGTTTCATTATATAGTGTAAAAAAACGTTTAAATGATTTTTAAGAGCAGCGCTATAACTCGACATACAGTACAGACATTAATAGGCCTTCCAGCTTTAAATACTGTTAGATTTAACACAATAAACAATAAATGACCTCCGCACTGCGTATAATAATGTTTTTAGTTTAAATTTACCACTCGTTGATATTCCTATTTTTTTGCATTACAAACTCTACCCATTGCAAACTAGCAAATAAGCAATTTTCCAATGTATACACGTAAACTATTTTGAACTCTCAAGCACATTTCTATACAGCCAATACGCATGTGTTCCTTTTGAGATTGTTAATGTTAAACTTTACATACGTAGTGTGTTACGTATCCTTGTGCTTAACAAGTAACCTGTATGAGAAATTTCCTGCTCCACTTCTGTTTTATCATCTCAAACAGCAAAACCTGATACAATACAGTATACATTGGGCACTGTCTTATCTTAAATGCAATATTTAAAAAGATACGTGACCTGATGCTAACGATGTTTTTGTTTCTGCAATCAATTATATGTTTGTGTACCATTTAAAAATCAAAGGAATGACGTTCCTGAGAGGCGCTTCCAAGGCAAGATTGCACCGTTTCCATATAATCGCGTTAGAAATTAACACGCGACTATTCGGATAAACTCACAAGTCAAAAATAATCAGGATAAACCGTTTATATCAAGACTCCCATTCTACGATTGATATATCTCTGACAAATCAGTCATTATGCTCATTGAATCTATAATAAAATCAGAGGAATGTACATGTACTATTTTCTTGAGGCGAATGAATATGGATGGCAGTACTTCGAGTAGAACTTCCAATTGAGACGTTTCAAAAATGTATGTCCAAGTTTTACCTTTTTATCTGAAGCAAATGATATTACATGTTCATTTTATTTAAAATTCAAGTTTTGAAAGAGTTTATGTAATATTTCAGGACATGCGCAGACATGCACTCAATTCCCGATACTATTAACTGTATGTACAAGAAGTCTGATGTCGACAAAACCAAAGCTGAAGTACAAGTTAGTTAAGATAATGTGGCTAATATCAGTGAGAAGAATGAAGAGTGCATGAAAACGTTAAATGTGGTTAATAAGAAAGCTGAAGAAAATTTGGAAACATTTACTGAACGTATGAAAACTGCTTTAGATGGCTTTAAAGATGAAAGCCAATCAAAGATTGCAAATGAACATAAGGACCAGCGAGAGGAAATGAAAACAGAGAAAGATAAGGCTGTGAATGTAATGAAATATATCGAAACAACCGTGGAGAAGATGGAAAGAGCCAGAGGCAATATTGCTCAGGAATTTGTCTGCATGAAGCTGGCACAAGCGAAGATTAGAGAGTTGAAGTCATTAGACCATCAAATCCGGAATAAAAGCGGCGATGGAGATAAACTTAAATCCAAACATTATGCTGACAAATTCATAGAATATTTTAAGAATTTACAAATCAGGGCCGAGAATGAGAAGACGCCAGAAAAAGTTATGTCAGACAGAAGCAGTTTGTACACGGTTAAACAAAGGAAAGACATAAATGTGCGATTACCAGATAATGGCAGCCGTTGCTGCATACAGGGTTCCTGTGTAACACGGTCTGGTTCACTGTTGTTAGTAGATAGTAACAATCATAAACTTAAAAGGGTTGACCTTACCAGTCTGGCTGTGGTAGACCATTGTACTGTTAATCGCCCAGAAGATGTTTGCTGCGTAATCGAAACCGAGGCTGCCGTTGCTTGTTATACGAGTTCGGTGAGATTCGTCTCGCTGGACAATCAGCTGACACCTACCAGAACATTGAAGTTGGATGATCTGTTTTGCTGCGGCATCGCTTGTACAGACGGGAAGCTCTTCATAACTGACTGGAACAAGTCAGTCTTTGTGTATGATATGAATGGTTTAAAACTACAAGCCATTCCTCAAGATGATTTAGAGAATGCTCTATTCTGTGAAACACGCAAGTTAGCATTCGGTGGTAACAATAACAGACTATACGTTTGCGACGGCGAAGCCAACGGTGGTGTAGATATCCTAGATGCGGAAGGAAAGTATATTGACACAGTCAAGGATGCGACCGTAAAAGGAACATACGGGGTGTGTGAGGATGGAAGAGGAAATATGTTTGTTTGTGGACATTTTTCTCACAATGTGGTACAGATCGGTAATTGTGGAACAAAGGTTGGCGAGGTTTTGAACAAATCTAGTGGAATATATTCACCCATATCACTTTGTTTTGATTATAACTCAAACATATTAATTGTAACAAGCCAGGCTGATGAAGTTACAATGTTTGAGCTTCAATAACAAAAAACCGTCTGGAATTGCGATTTGGAAAAAAATCCCTTTCCCCTGTGCAATTCTTTCACTTTAAATAGTGTTAATATTTTCGCCATAGTTTCAGCCTATTGTTGCCAGCTGTCTTGACTTGTCCTGTGATATTTTCCATCCATTTATCACCCCCCCCCCTCATTGTCCTCATTGATTTTCCTTGTTATCCCTGGTGGTCGGCCATTCCTTGCGCTTAGATATGTTCCAATGCCTTATGTTTTATGGATTGGTGTTTTCCCGGAGGTCTGTGTGGAGAGGCACTGTCTTATGTAAGTGGCGTTCCCTGTACCAATGTATTCTCTCTCCCCATACACATAATTTATATTGTTATTTTCCGTCTTGTATGATGTGTTCTGGCATCCATCGCCACAATCCGGACATTTTGTAAGTGGCATTTACCGCTCGACTTAATCGTTCATCAAGACAACTTCACAAAAATATTGACTATACTTAAATATGATCAGCTCACAATCTTATATAACAACGTGTATTCCGGGTTAACGAAAAAAAAAGATATAATCGTTGTTACATGTATCAAATTCTACATTGCAACATTCAGATAAGCTGGGTAGTAATTGTTTGTGCAATTTATCTCAAACTAGACGGATATCAGATAAAATCACCATATACAAATGGTTGTGATAAAATTATGACTTTGTGAATTTAAATCAAGGTGACCCCGTAGTACTGTTCTGATTAGGAGTTCAGAAACATAATAAGTTCTCTTTGATTCTCCCAAGTTATCCCTTATGGTCATTGTGCACCTGTTCCCATGCATATTTACCCTTGCGCCTCCTCAAATGCCTGATGTTCTGTGGACTTTTGTTTTCCCGGAGGTCTGTGTGGAGAGGCATTGTCTTATGTATGAGGCATTGCATTACATGTATGTGCGAGGCGTTCCCTGTTGTAACTTACATATTTGTTCTCTTTAAAGTCAGACATGGACTTAAAAATGGTACATCTTCCTTTGACGCCTATGTTATTATAACAATCTAGATTTTAATAAAAAGTGTACAGAGGGAAACAACAATTATTCAGACATAAGTCCATTTGTTAAGATTAAATGAAAACTGGAAAATGAATTTCGCAAATTCAAAGTCTAAGTCTGAGTTTCAGACTAGAAGTGTTAGTGAATAAAGCCCCTCCCTGGCGCCAGGTTTGATATGCACTAAATCATACTTCGCACTTACTCATGGTTGCCTTAGCAACGAGTCAATTACACGTGAATGACTTTGTGTTAAACGCTCATTTCCAGCCATATCTATTTACATCATCTCACCCAGTCAAAACCAAAGAGGCATATTGTATTCTGTGTAGCTCAGTATGCTCAGTTAAATGAGTGATTGGGTTATGCAGTAAGAAAACTTACATCCAATCAAATCACATATATATATATTATTTTACTGTTCCGTTAAATTCCATTCATGCCAATGAATATTTTGTCTTAATAATGTGCTTTCCAATCAATAATGTGCGTGTTTGTTTGAATAAAAGTGAACACGTATTTTTCTTTCTTTATTTAATATTGTTAATAGTATATGGTGCGTCGATGCATTTTTGCTTGCCAATCAGTGACTTGCGTATTTGCTTGTATAAAAGGGAAAATGTTTTTTTCTTGCTTTATTAAATGTTGTCATTATAATATGGCGAATTTACACCTTAAGTCATTTAACACGCGTTGGAGGCGATGTCTACATTCAAGTGACACTGTGATACCACGCCCTAGACACATAATATGACGCCACACCCACACAGTTACCTGTCTACAGGCAATCCAGTCCTAGTACACGGACTGCCCTTATAATACGGAACATATGCAAAGAAGCTGCAAGTTCCATTTTGGTGACTGCAGGTTTCAGCCAGGGGTCGAAACGCGACATTGTGCATCGAGGTTGAGAATTCCACTACTAACCCACCAACGCGGTTAAATGTTATTGAATTGTTTAAAATTGTTGTAGAAATCAATGGTTACGACTGTACTGTATGTAATATTTTTTTGAACAAATAAAAAATGTAATCACCCAACAAAGGTCTTACTGTGTATTATTAAAAAACTCTGATAACCTAAAACTCATCAGGTAGGCCTACATATCAACAGTCATACATGTACATATTAAACAAGGTTCAAGCACCCTAGGGTAAACATTTGAAATGTTACGTCATTTTTACAAATACTATAGCTGACACTTGAAATGTTGGTGTAATGATGGAATTGTTAACACCTCTAAATGTTGAAAAAATGTCGCTATTTTAATTGATAATCGCAAAAGAGAAGGATTTCTCAAGATGGGATGTGAAATAAAATACAACTATAAACAAACTGTGACATACAAAAAAGTATTTTATTTTCTGAAAAAGGTTTGACAAAATAAAATCAAAACAACAATATCACATATTTATAGTAATAAAGATATAAAACGAATAAATAACAGTAAATAGAATAGTCACAATAATTTACTCTGGGTCATTCAATGGAGCAAAAGTGAGATAAAGTTGCACAGGGAGGGAGGGGTCTAACACACACAGGGGCCTCCCAACACAGTTCCCTAACAGGGGTAGGAAATACAACCCAATAAGGGGTTTTCAGTATAAGATAAAACCAAACTACAACTGTGTTCTTCCAAGGACACAGGTGCTCCCACTTTATTCAATCAAGGGACGTTACTCTGTTTCAAATTAATACAGTCAATATACATCAAATCGAAAAATTCCATATGTGCAATTTTATGTGATGACTAATATTCCTTTGAAGTTTTGTTACTCCACATCAAAAACGTTCTGAGATATGCGCAACACAAACTTAAGTCGGACTGACATACATGGGTAAATCTATGTGCTCCCTTACTCACACCAGAAAGGGACACACAAAAGACTGATAGCTAAATAAATATCAAAGCCTAAAGTAACCGACATATTTATTTACCAATATGAAAGTGTAAACATTGCACTAGAGTCATAGTGTTGCCAAGCAACAAGGACTTTTTTGGCTTCTTGCAGTGTGCTACAAGTTCATTATTGTTTCTTATGACAACATAATTATACACTTATTATAACAGAGCAATTAACCAAATGTGGCTTTATGTAAAAGAAATCTCTAACACATGAGCCATTCAGAAAAAGGGCTCAGCAATATGATGCCAGAACGTTTTTTTCTTGATTTAAATACAGTTTGTGTTTTTTCATAGTATACAGTAAAAATCCAAATTTATCAGAGCGGCACTGTCTTCAGCAAGAACCTCATTTCAACAGTGTAAACACAGCCAATTTAACTTCTCTAAGGCAATAACCTTTCAAACACCAGTGAGAGTTTGAATAGTCCATATTGTGTTGTTCAGGAGTGGTTGCAATGGTTCCTACTTCAAGTAAATCAATTGCTGTCATAAAAATTGCCCTATGAGCTTTACTTTTGCATTTACGAATAGTAATCGCAATCATGTCTCGTCTCTGTATATCAATAAGCAGTCAGTAGATTCCTATTTGGCCAAAAGTCATGATTCTGCACATTGTTTCACTGTAATGGTTTGTTTTTATACAAACACAAGTTTGTTCATGTAAATTACTTCTTGGTTTCTATGACAAAACCTAAATTCTCTTGCCAATAATATTTCATTAGTCCTGTGTCCTAATATTTCTGCATACTGAAGTTTCTGCAATTGTGACGTTTTGAGATTGCAAAATGATGCTGCATCGAAATAAAACAAATATAAAGTATATCAAGTTGATTTCAAGGCTAGCAATGCCTCAGAAAAGTGAATGCAATCATTCAAGTAAAAAATAAATAAACATAAGCCCAATTTAGGTTCATTGTATTAAACATGTACAATAGCAAATAGTACAATTGAAACACAATCTGTAAACCAACAGACAATAAAGTATTAAAATATTTTAACAAGTTGACCAAGTTTTATTGGTGGAAACATCAACGATGATTTCATGTCTGTTTTGGTCAATGTTCTTTTCCTTTTCATGCGGTCATGTGACCTTGTCATGTGACTTCCAGAAGGATCAGGCTCGCGTAGACGCTTGACGAAAACTTCCGGCAGAGTCCGAGTTCTTTCTCTTTGCTGCTACAATAAAGAAATGAAAGACAGATTTGAATACTAAAAAAAATATATTTGATTGTTTCCTTCCTAGCTGTAAATTGACAAATTAAAATAAGTTATTAGTCAATGTTATGCAACGTCATTATATGTGACGTCATCAGCACGAGAATCATCCTAAATGGGTGTGGGTGCGTGTAAGAGTTTTCCAACACTGAAGTAACAGCAGGAAATCCCGGTCTGGTAAGCGAGAATAAATTATCCTGTACAAAGGATTAGTAATGAACAGCCAATGCGGTACGCAAGAACGCAGAACTTCCACGCTGAAAGGTTTCAAATTCAGTTCTCAAACTTTCACAAAATATACCCTGATATAAACAAGAGGTCATATAACACACCCTGATATAAACAATATGACATACTATTCTAAACCTGACAGATCGTATACAGGTATATCGTTTATTTTATTTTTATATATCTACTTTTCATTTCAAAAAAAAAATACAATTTTTGCAAGATATCCTAAGTGCCAATGTTTAAATATAATATAGTAGAGCTATAATATCCATTTAAGTAACATTAATCACGCACTAAATATAAAAACAATGCAATGAAAACAAAAACACAACGAGATTTTGAATTGATCTATGGGGAGTCTGTTTAAAAACTTCCCATCATGCAAAAACAACAACAAAGTAAACAAGAAACATGCATTAACACATTGGACAATAAAGTTACAATGATCTTATTCACAGCAAGTGCTCTAACAAAACATTTGGTGTAAACATATTGTAACTTATGAAATCTACAAAACATGCAATGATAAAACAACAATGAATCAATCCATCTAATATTTAAGGCATGCAATCAGGTACAAATTTGTCATGGTAATCAAAATTCAACAGAAAGGGGTTTTTATAAGCCACATTAACAGGTAATGTCATAGTGTTACTTTGCAGCCATTAATGAGGAGAAAGACACCAGGTGGTCACCTGAGTAGAACTACCGACTTTCCATACGCAAGTTGGATAGCTTCCTAACGTTCACATTCTACATCTTTGAACAAAAAGTGTCGAGAGGCATGTGATTTGAAGTAGGCGTTCATAACCACTTGGTCACCATGACCCCTATTACGTATTGATTTTAAGTATTTCAATAAAAGGAAATGACAGGCACACACAATAAAACAAAGCATAGTTGATGATAGTCTCGCATATTGCACTTTGCACAGATAAAGGACTGTACGGCTTTGGGTTATATTTTACATTAATCTTAGATGTGTGAAATTTATTAGAATATATAAACTTGAAAAACATGTAAGTGAAGGGCAAACATGGTGAAGGGACACGATTACAGTCGTGATTATAACAACATGTCATTGGTACCTCTGAGTTTCACATCATTATAAATATGCTCCGCCAATTCTAGATTTTTCAAATATTTTGTTACCTTCAAAGCAAAATGTCAACCAATTAAAATTCGATTTAGTCATGTAGTGCTGTCTTTGTTTAGTTGGTTCTCCTAATGTTAAGTTAGACCTTATAGCAGGTCTCAATGAAAAACAAGGCTTTATAAAGGTTGCAATTCAGCAAATTTAAGGTTTTTTAGGGAGATGTATGTAAAAGATAAGAGCAAAAAAGGCTAATTTTTACCATCTAATTTAATGGATCAATGCAGCCACGATGGAATGAGCAAATAAGGCTAATTTTTACCATCTAATTTAATGGATCAATGCAGCCACGATGGAACGGTAGTGGACATGCCCAAGCGAGTACGACACCACCCTGCTTCAGGCAATTGGAGACAGCCTTCACAAATACTCAAGATGATACATGCAAGTAACTTATCATAAGGCTGCAGTTTTTAAAAGTGAATAGTACAACATAAATGCAATATTCATTGCTCCCAAAAGACACAGCCAACCTACAACCAACAGGTTGGTAGTCCATTTCTGGAGAAACAGAGCTACATTTATTGTGCTTTAGAGTTGAACCATGTTTGAATCTCTAGGTATATGTCTCTACAGAATAGTATGTGATACCTATAGATATAAAACTTAAAACAACTTTAGGTATCATATCAAGGCTTAGTTAACACAAGTACTTGCAGATGTTCCCATTGACTTAAAACTATGTTGTGTCAGGACCCAAAATGTGTTAAGTTTCTTGGAGTTTTTTCAAAAACGTAAACAAAAATGTCAGTTCTATAATATTACTACATAACAAAATACAACTCCTGTTTTCAAATGTTTGGCCTCTCAATCTTTGATGAGAATGAACATTTTTCATGCTTGTTGAAGGCCAGAGGTAGAACATTTGAAGGACTTCCCCTCCAGGAGGACTTTCAGCGCATTTACATGCATACTTGTTTTATATGTATTAATTATATTAATGTAGAGATCAATTTGACTACAGTTGTAGATTCAAAACTAGTTGAAAATACAATTCTTGTGTTCGAGTAGGTCGATTGGTCAATATTTCCTAGAACATGTTTTATTGGCTAAACATCTCACATTTTGTTTACAACTGTATTAACGTAAATCAAAAAGACCTATATGCTATCACATGCAGTTAACAGGTTCTCAATTTTCAAATTCACTACACGTTACAGGGGCATGCAGTTAGTTGACATTAGCCGAGTTTTATAGGACGATTAGTGATTCATCAATGGCATGCAGTACCTTCTGTTTTGGCCGTGCTTTCTCAGCGGAAATATAGGCGGGAATAAAACCTAGATTCTAAATATAGATAAAATATACCAATATTGTAATACCGTTATGAACTATATTCTATTTAATGTTACACAATTCAAGTGCACATCTCCATGGTTAGGAATAAAAAAAGTGTTATTAATTTTTTGTAAAGATATCGTTACAACAAACCCTCCATGTAATGTTTGGTTTCACTTTTTCATTCAGTCTAAAGCCATTTTTATAATTTCTGAACTTACTACAGTGACTTGTAAAAAGCATTATCAAGAATGAAAATCAAATGCATCATTTAGGTAAGGGCTCTATATTGAAACAATATCAGCATTTATTTCCATAATGAAATAATTTCCTTAAAATCACTGAATTATCCAAGCTACATGTAGATTTAAGTACTAAACAACAGAAATTTGTTCAAACGCAAATTCCAGGCTGTTTTGGGAAAGACACACATTTACATGTAGAAAAAAGTTCATCATCTAAAACGCATGCAATTTTCTACAAAAACAACCAACCTACTTCAATCAATGATAACTTCTAATGGAAAATTATAAATTTGAAAAAATAAAATTATTATGATTTAATTTAACCACATTGTGTGACTTAAGAAGCCGCTTTTATCAATTATCTTAATCCAGCAGTAGTTATCTCCCATATCAGTAAAAATGCTGGTTTAACCATTGGGATAACTAGAAATTATCTTCCATTTCAGGAAGGAGTTTATTAAATGAATTTTCAAATTAAAGAATTTATGTCCTGCTAGTCATCTGTGTCCAATGACTTGCCACACGTTTATTGTAAACAATATGCATGAATCTTTAAAATATTCGATTGGATGACCTAGGGTGACGTCAGCCCTGCTTTCAGTTACAGCTAACAGTTGAGAACGTTACGAAACTGTTTTGTTTTGTATCCCTGGCCCAACGGGGAACCAAATTGCAAAGGTTACACAACGTTAGCCTCTAACACCTTTACTGATAGCAGGGTAGATGTTAGTTGTGAAATAGGGCATAGAGACATCAACTATTGTAGCTGTCATTTTAAGTAGAAGGACACACGTCTTACTTTTAAATCAAAATATTAAAATCTATTACTACGGCTCACACAATGTGGTCAAACTATTAGATATGTATATAGCGATGTGTAACCTACTTAAACTTCCATCGCATTCTTCCATAAAGGCTTAAAAATAATATATGGTCAGGTTTATATTGGTTTAAATAATTGTCAAATCAAAATGTGCAAAAAATCAATCAAGACTTGAAATAATTATGAAAATACTGAATATTGTTTGAACATTTGTAAACAATTTCCGGGATAAGGTACATGTATTAAATTAATAGACAAATATCAACACTACTTTGATTATGTTTTTTAATTCCTTTCATAGGCTATTATAACTCCTATTTTGTTTGTATGTTTATGTGTGTATTCCTTACATATATATTTAAATGTTCAACTTGTAATTTATGATAAAAATATACCATTAAAAATTCATGTTTTTCACTTCATAGTATCTTATCATATTGTCGTTACACTATTTTGGCACGTTTTTGGCTGGGACCAATGTATATATTGGTCCCAGTTTTTAGAAAGTACCAATTATTCTGCATTTTTCAGTCATAATATTGATATTTGTGTGTTTCAAGTATCGAATGACAGAAAAAATGTTGATATATTTATATTGACAGGCATGAGAATGCAAAACTTCAAAATCAGCTGAAAATTTGGCAAGGGGTCCAGGGTGCCACTGAAACTCCTGGCTTTTAAACATCTAAGGTTGCTTAAATTGTCTCAAAAATGCATGAAATTCTCATGCCTGTATTGATATCAATCAGGTCTATGACAGCCCTCGACACATTTCTTGAAATGGTTGAGCGATGTTTGTATTTGATCTAATAATGGCAATAATTTCAGAAAAAATAATTTTGGATACATTCCTTATAGCAGTAATGTAAACTTACCGATGTGTAAAGATGCAACTTCTTTTTGATCAGATTGTAATATTTACAATAGCTATCATGGTCCTTCCTGATGTGTGCGATACTCGTGCGGGACTCCTTAGCAGGAGGCGGGGGTAACGGGTACTCGCACTCATAATGATTAGTTGTTCGACTACTCAATACTGACGGCGTGTTTGATCCGATATACGGTAAGCGTAGTTCCTCGTCTTCTGAAACCATCTGCTGTCTCCTGGAATAAACAAGGAAAGTTATTGCCATATTTTATTTTCAATTTTGTAGCTATCAAAAGTTCCTATCAACAACATCAAACAGTGTTTTACTTGTACAAAGTATGGCGGGGCCTTTTGAAAGGGCGTTGAGTGTTTTAAACATTGTCCGATATTTACAATGGATGAAGAAAATTCGATTACAGCAGGGAAATAACTCGTAAAAATATTTTTAGCTAAGTGGAAATTTTGACAAAATCTAGGGAAAATATGTATTTTACTCTTTGGAAATGGGGCCAAATATCGGCACAAATTTGCCATAAAAAGGGCTGACAATTGTACACCTTTCTATTAAGACCTAACTTAACATAACAAAAAGGGTCATCACATCCATACCTGTGTAGACTTGAGTTTATCGTAGATTCATCCGAGCGTATCATACGTTGAGTTCTATACTGTGGTATACGTTGCGGAGGATGTAAACGATCCTTCACCGTTGGTACGCCGGTTGTCCACTGCATTTGTAGGATTCCGAAATTGCTCAAACCAGCATCCCTATAATAGGATCAATTATTTCAAAATGTAGTGAAATAAAATATCAAATTAACACAGTTTGTAACATGGTCAATGTTTGCAAAATAATATCAGAAGAAAAGGGCACCTGACCTTACATGAAATATCTTCAGTTAGCCATACATGTAAAACACATGCCTAAAATAACGGCCAGGCATTTAAATTGGCATGTTCAATAGAAATAGTGCGTTGTTCCCCTGCCAAAAAAATCTTCATTCATTGAAAATATGTTGACATTGATACAAATGTATCAATGTCAAAATACAAATGGTTTGTGATTAAATAAAATGCAAGAAAAATAACTTACTCATTTTGTGTATGGACCTGTAGTTTTCCTGGGACGGATTCTATTCTATGTCTTCCATCGCCAGGCAACTGCCTCTACAATACAATATACAGCGGTAATGAGATGTTATATGAGATTATGTATCGTGACAGAGGTGCAAAACTATTTTTTATTTGTATTTTTTAAACAGATTGAGTCATAATAGTTTGATGGAAACCTGCATTCTAAATAGTATTGATTCAAATTTTTGCCGAAAGACAAATACAGATGATATATCAATATTATTTTTAAATTCCTATTAACTTTTAATTAAATTTTACTGTATGTTAAGGTGTGTATACCCTACATAATTGAACATTCAACTTGTATCTTCCATGATATCAATACATTAAGTAATTAATCCATACCTTTAACTTCACAGTATTATATTGCTGACATTTGGAATGTATTATACAATTGAGCGCCGTTTAACAAGATGCCAACTAGAAAGTGATGTTACACTACTTTGGCACATGTTAGAACTGTTACCATTATCCTGTATTTTCCCGCTATAATAGCGATATTTGTAAGTGTGTACGAATATCAATCAAGAAAAAAAATTATGAATTATTGTCTTCGGAAACATTTCAAGAATAACAGTAATTATGGATACCTTTTCACCGACTCGAACAGTTTGTAACAATCTTGTACCCGCTTCACCAGGTAGCATCGGTAAATCTTCAGCAAAGTATGTGATAGGTGGTAACGTTGAATGCCTCAGTTTACCCTCTTCCATTTCTTTACGTATTTGTTCCATCTGTCGTCTTTCATGCGCATTCGGCACCATATCGAAAAACTTCCGCCAGTCTGAAATGCACAGTGTTTCTGCGTGTTGATGCGTCGTTCTTTTTTTGATAGTAATTCAGTTTTATATGGTGGTCAGTTTACGCAATAAAAAATGAACTTAAATCACTTGGTATATGTAGAAACAATGCAATGGGTCAATTATTATAGTTGCGCTAAAGTTTGATGCCACTATTTTCATAAAGCGTCCGGCTTTCACATGCATACACTGCATTCCTTCTGGGATGCTACCTGTTCAATTGCTAATTTAAAGATTTTAAAAATATCCCCGTATGACAAATATCTGTACGTGGCAGTCTCTGAGATTTTTGGCCCAAATGACATATCTGGGAGAAATTGAGTTATTAACATTTCTGAATGTAGGGATATTTGTAGGGCACTACAAAACAAAACTTATTGCAAAAAAAGTTTTGGGGGAATTACATCACATTTAATGTCATCAATACTAGATCTACAAAAAAGTTTCACAAATTTAATACAGCAAATATGTTTTCAGGTAAAATAACATTTTACAAATAAATGTACATTTTTCTTCTCCTTAAGAAAAGGGCCGTCTCAATGTTTACCGATAATTGTTTTCTTTCTGCTCGCCGCTGAATCATAAATCTTTTACTAAAATGGTTCAACTAGTTGTTGCAATTAATGTGAAAACGTGACGTCGTAATGTGAAAACATGACGTCATCTTTATTGCGTTTATCTCAGAAACGTGGTTCAGTGCATTTGGGTCAAAAATCTCAGAGACTGCCACATATATCTGCGCATCACTATGTGCAAACCTTCCAATTCAATACACCGCGTCATTCTTTAAATCCCATGTAGATTTCTGACAATAAATTCGAAATATGTTTTAGTATATTACAAAATTATCACCAATAAATTGGAAGAACCTAAGAATTTCAGTCCTTTGATATCACAATAAGAATAAAACATGTTTACCTTGAGGAGATTTTGGGGACGGACTGGTAGGTACAGATTTCACAGGGGACAAAGGTACTCCATGATCTGAAAGGAACCAAATCAACATTACAATACAATTTTACGGTTTTTGTATTTTGACAATCTCCACAATTGTAGACAAAACAATCTGATTCTGATTTTTATCAATAGTTCAATTCATGTGAATTATAAATGTTTGTTTCACTTCTAGGGGAATGGTGGCGGGCCCTTTGATAGGGGAAAATAGCGTTGTGAGGGGAAAATAGGGGGGGGGGGGAATAATGTGCATAACAAAGTATACATTTCACTACACTTCAGTGTTGCAGTGATGTAAACATGTAAATATGCTAACAGATTAGTTAGTTTCATTACAGGTCAATGTTTCTATCATTCTGACTAAACATATCAACAATACTGGCAACATGTTGCTCAATGTATTGCCAAGCTTAGTAGATGCATTGTTGTATGTTGAAAGGGTTAAGTATACTTCAGTTACATAATGCTAAACAAGCTTGCCATATTTTAGGGGGAGGGTCTCACACCGGCTCCACCCCCTAAATATGCATACACTTTTCACCAGTATAGAATAAAGATGTCATTTACCTTTCCCGTACATTCTACCATGACTGTATTCAGAGACGTCGTGCGTAATACCGGAATCATAGCCACTTAATCTGTCGTTAATCTGAAAAAGAAATACATAATAATAACATATAACAATATTATAAAACTCCAAACATCCATGTCACAAAATACTTAATGAGAATTTTGTGAAAAATGACTCAAGTCCTTTAACGTCACCCCCCCCCCCCCCTCCAAAGGGAAGTAAATCCCAGAAAGAAAAGTGTGATGTAGTCTTTATCCCCACATGACTACATTGGTTTTTTTGCTGATATTAATTGCTTCTGTTTTCATTTTTTGGTATTTTAATGTCTGAAATCAGTTTACTAACATACCTTTAGACAAAGAATTAAGTTTATGAGTTTTTGATTTCTTTTATAAATGCTAGGTTTCAACTTTCAAAAAAAATCTGGACAATTTACTATGCTAATTTACTATGAAAAAATGCCAGCCACTGTATCTTGATTGGTCCTTGAACCAACCGTTATCATATTATTGAGGTCATTCAAAAAGAAATTAAATCCACTTTGATTGTGAAGAAAGTATGCACCTTAACTACATGTGCAATAAATGCATTTTAAATGATTCATTTCAAGGCAGACAATTACCTGTTTTCCTTCACTATCGTAAAATACGATTTGTTCAGAACTATTATACATTGGATTGTTTCTCAACAATTTTTTCTTTTTATTCCTGTTATATTCTCGAACATGTGGCAAAACTTTTAATATTTCCGCCCTCTCTCGGTTTGGGCTGTTGCTATTTATAGAATTAGTTGTTGTTAGTGTCCCAAATGTATTCCCAGAATTCTTTGACTTTTTGGTCACATGACTTAACTTTGAATTGCAAGATTTTATTGTCTTCAATGAATTCTGGGTAAGGAAAGTTCTAGCCGACTGCCGGGAACCAATACCCGTAAATCCAATTGACCCAATTCCAGAGTCGGATAATTCCTTCTCACAATTGAATGATGAAAGTGACTTAACTTCCGAAACGGCCATAATTTTTAATTCAAACACAAATTCAGTTATTTTACGAAATCCATCAACTAATTAAAATCCTTTGAAGTCGTTGATTTCAAATCAATTTCAACGAAAAGTGTTGGAGCCAATAAATAAAAGCATTCAACCACAAAATTAATCATTTTCAACAAAAATAACTTAAGGGCCACACAAGGCATATCATATCTCTTTACATTGTCCTATGTTCCATAGAAATCCCAATCTCCAGACATAAACAATGCATTAACACAACTATTTCAATGAAACAATTAATTCCAATAAACTACACAAGACTTGTTGATGTGAACGCACAAAATGCCTATCGGTTTTTTTTGGACACAATTTCAAATCTTTATGTCTGTGAGAAGTTGATGTCACGTGATACATTTAAAATACTCTCCACTTTACTATCATATGTCTGTTATTTAAATCTCTAAATAGAAGTCAGTTAAGCATGAAAACAATTAATGTGTTCTTTTTATTCTCGTATTCTAAATAGGCCAGGCAAAACAATTCAAACTTTTTACGTCACAACAACATTTGACAAATGAACTTCAAATACAAGATTTTTGTGGCTTTGCTAGTTTTTCACGATTGATATATTTCTTGCAATCATTGTAAATTATTATCTTATAAAATTTACTATTTCAAAACTACTTTCAAATTTAGTACTTATGGTAATTATTTTAACTGAGTTGTCTTCAGTTTTATTTTCTTCCGTACCCTAGCCCCTTAAATTTTATTTTATATCCTAGTCCCTATCGTTAATGTTTGACTATGAAATCAAATATTTCATATTTCATGAATTCAAATTACCTGTTTTATTGGTGCAGTACTATGACATGAAACATTTTCGCAAGGCTAATATTTCTTGAATGCCTGCTTTATTGGCGAGTTAAATATTCTATTTTACCGATTTGGCAATCGGAAAATGGAAAAAAATAATCACTCATGAAAATATCTTATTTCACAGAATTTTGTTCCCTATGGATCTACATGGAGAGTCCCAGAACACAGTAAAACTTGCTTAAAGAGAATACTCATATAACAAACATTTGGATATAATGATCACCAAGATTTCAAATCCCCAAATGCACATTCATTATGAATATAAATATAGTCATCAACTGATATAAAGAACAGTTGTTCACGGTCCGATGGGTGTTCTTTATAAAACCGGGCGAGGCGAGGTTCTTTCCTGACAATTTGACTGACAATAATGCATCCATTTGTCCAACGCCTCTGAACTCTGATTTATGTGGAGACGTTGTGAAGGAGCAGGTTAGTATAGTGTTGTTAGATTGATCGTCAACTGGCAAATGAACTTGCGGGATTGATCCATGTCAATTTAGGTAAGAAAATGCACCAGGGTGTAAAATATTAACAGGTGTTTTATTTTATTTTCTATCAAAATACTATTGCGACCTTTTTCTTCATGCCCACGGAAAAGCACAAACTATTGTGTACACCCCTGTTGCAATGAATTTGAACAGGTTATATAATCATGAGTTCGCGGACAATAAAACAGCACTATACTGGTTGGTAACCCAGGAACAGTAGTTGTGTCAACTAATCTCCATATAACTGAAATACTGTCGAGAAACGGCATAAAACCGAAAAAGAAATAGTCGAAAAGTTCTCTATAAACAGTGAATGTTGCCTTCTCTACTTTTTGTCCCTTTTAAAAATTTCTTAACAGCAGAATAAGAAATTGATGCAGCCTTACTAGTCCAACCTAACAACATTGTAAGCTGAGACCACACACATATTGAACAATTTTCACCGTTTATTTGACATGAATAGATAGCAGAGTTTCATGTTCCACTGAAACAAAAGTGGAAGATTTTAATCAATATTTAAACCTGTCATGATTTATTTGATACTAAGGTCATGATAAATCTTGGGAGATATTGTATGTTTTTCTGGACCATAGATTTAAATAATTAACGGACTAACGTTATTATCAGTAAATAATTTCACGTTCATGTTGAAAACAGCACATACTGGTTCAAAGTAACTCTTATTGTTTAAATAATTCCTGTTGTAGGGTAAATTCCATTGCTCTAAGGGAGGCAAATGCGATTGTTTAATGTGAACTCAAAAGTTGTAAGGGAGGTAACTAATGTAAATTCTATTGCTGTAAGGGAATTTGACCTAGTGACATAGTTTTTTACTCGACATGACACACTCGTTTAAGATAAATATTCTGACCAAGTTTCATGAAGATTGGATAAGAACTGTTGAATTTATGACAGGAAAAAATCTTTAACGCAAAATTGTTTAAGGACATCTCACCCCTCGCCTGCTTTTCCCCAATTTGTTAGTCCTAATTTTTTGCTGAAAAATCCGGCTAAAATATCAACAAACAAGTTTACGTACCTGACTGTTGGTAACGTCAGACATTGTACGGTAATCTGAATCCTTCTGTCCAATCTCTTCCTCTGCCTCTTCTAGAAATAAACAAACAATGTACATGTAACTTAAGAGACCACTGTGTAATGGTTTACATCATTATCCTTTGCAACCAAACTGTGAGCATGACCACAATTCCTAAATCTTTAAATACGGTAAAACTGTTTTTTAAAGAACACTGATATAAAGAACACTTACATAAATAACACATGGACATAAAGAACACTAACATAACAAACACTTTTAAATCTTTATGAAAATAGCATAAAAACTGATAGAACACATACATGTACATGAAACGTATAGGATAAAAGAACGACATTTTAACTGATATAAAGAACATTCTTTCAAAGTCCCAGTGGCATTTCTTAGGAAGAAGTTTTACTGTACCATGTATTCTTAAATCACAATTTAGACCAGATTATTATCCATCTTTAAGAAAAAACTTTTTGTTTTTAAAAAGCCTAAACACTTTTAGTCATGTTTCAGATGCATGCCTCCGCTTTGCTTCGAAGAAAATGAAAAAAATATGCTGAATCAGCAAGAAAAGGAGAAGTCTTAATCATACAAAATTTGCTATTTATTAAAATGAAGATTCAACTCACATTTTAAGCATAACAATTTCACCGACATCCACATCACTATTCTAATTTCGATGTTATTTGAAATATTTAAATTACAGAATTAATAAAAGGAAATTGCACAGACTTAATTATCTAATCCAAACTTGTATATTTGAGTGCTATAAGAGTGGACGCTAACATACTCTGTTTTATCTCATATTCATTGTTAAGAAGGATCAACCCTATAATCTCAGACTGAACAAACTTCGCACTTCAATCTATTGATTAGTAAATTTTCGATAAATTGAAAAAGACGTCCAAATTTGTTTTTGATCAGATATCAAAGGGTTAAAAGCAAGGCAAGTCTAACTGCTATTTTATTCAGATATCGTAAAATCAAGAATTTTTGCAAAAGATTGAATTGTGTAACCTATGTGAAAATTTATACTCACAAATTATTCCCCATTTAAATTGTGTTAATTTTACAAGAAAAATGCAAGTTTAAAAATCCTCCAGACATCTGATAACTCAAATTTGCAAAATATTGACCTCACAAAAAATGTTTGATTTCAAAATACAGATACAGAACTAGCTGACCTCAAAGTATACTAAAAGGTGTCAACAAATTTAAAGTTCCATCTGCAGTCAACGACAGTGTAGAAAAAAAACTCGAAATCAACTAAACGTTCAAAATTGGCCGTTCAACTGATTTTTAATTCGCGTTTAAAATGAAAGCTTTATACTGCAAGTTTTAAGTTCCCAATTTTTTATCAGACTGATAAGTATTGCTGTAAGGGTTGTACATATTTATCGATATGTACCTATATTTGAAATCATATCGATTCTTGATACCGCAAAAGCCTGTATATTGTCATATTCTTTGATTTTCAGTCTGTAAATTATCTCTGATATAGTAATCTAGCCACACTATGACCATCGAAAAGATATTGACACATTGCCCAGATCATTTTGCCTCACTCTAAAATGACTAAAGGACCAACATACTTGCATTTTGTTTAGATCATAAATAACTATAAAAATAGTTTGTGCAACATTCAATGAAGACAAATGAACAGCTTCGTGCGAAATACATGATATGACCGCTGCTATTGGATTTCCAACCTCTTCTGTAAGTGACGAAATTTCAAGAAACCGCAATGTGTGATGTCACTATTTGCAAGCAGGAAACAACATTTACCCCCAAATGGTCTCTTCATTTCCATAATGCCATATATGGGGCAAATATCGCTTACTGTCAGTACATGGTGACGTCACATATGACATTTTCTGGAAATTACGTCACTTAAAGAAGAGGTTGGAAATTGTACAGCGGCGCTCATATACTGATGACAAAAATCACACTACGTATCATATTGTTTATGAACTAACAATACTACGCATATTAGATTGACCGCAATCATACAGTGTATTCGAACTTTCAGGACCGATCCTTGTCAATTTAGGAAAGAAATGCACTCCTGTGAACATCATAGTAGCTCTTTGGTTTACGATTCTATCATAATACAATGCTTCCTTTTTCTCCGTTAAGCTTATGGACAAACACGAAAATATCAATACACATATTTTGAAACGTAACAGTTCAGGTAATAAAATTCATGCATTTGCGGTTGTTAAAAACAGAACTATACAAAGCTGTTAACAATGTCTGAGACATAGAAAGACACAATTTTCAATCTATAGCTAATAACAACACAAACAAAACACAAACTAAACAATCGAGCAACAACATTTCAGACTAACAGCAAGAAGCATCTTATTTTTCACAAAGCCTTCACCTTGCGCATATTTAAACAGAATGTTTTCCAACATGCTACGGATCCCGATTGCTGTTCATAATGCATTAAACGCACACCTATTACATCGTATATGAAGTGCACGTAACCCCCATATATCTCATAATTTAAAGTTCCCTTGTGTTGCCTGATTAAATACTGGTAGCGTATAGTGCTGGTAGATTAACTGCAAACTGGCACTTGAACTTTCAGAATCGTCGATGTCAATTTAGGTAAGAAAATAAGCGTAAAATATTAACAGGTGTTTGATTTTCTTTCCTATCACAACACTGTTGCGACTTTTTCCCGTCAAGCGCACGGAAAAGCACGAACAATTATGTTCACCCATTTTGCAATGAATTGAACCGGGGAAATATATTTATGTGTTCGTGGCTAATACAACGACACTATACTAAGACCATCATCAAACATTATAACAGGTGCACATTTCACACTTTAAGAACAGCAATCAGGAGCAATCACTAAATGTTGGATGAGATCCCAGCATTATACAGACATGAGAGCGGAACCAGTCTATCTTCGAATAAATAATCCAGCATATAGAATAGTATCGTTATAATCCCGCGATGTGAAAAATTACGCAGGCAGAATATCTCCGGCAGCTAACAATGAACTAATCAACTAGAAAATATAAAACAATGTACAAAAAACAAAAAACTATCATTCAAATAAAGACAAAATATCTGTACTTACAATAAATAAGTTATATACAGTAACCTTTCTACAGAAAACAAACAGATATATTTCAACTTTCTATTGAAACAATCATTCATAGAACTAAGAAAGAATCAATTATACATACTGGTCAAAAGTGCCGACCTGCCAGTAATATTTCACTTAGTGTCTAAATAGCTATTGGATAAATCTTCTGTTGATTTTGATTGCAGTAAGCTATGAAATTTATAACTCAAATGATTTGAGCTATCAGCTGTTTTATAGCTGTTATTCGGCTATATTCCAAATGTCAAAAAGTATATTTTTTCCCAATTTGAATGTAAAATCCCCAATAAATCTGAAGAAAAAGTTTTGGTTCAATTTAGCCAAAATTTGACCAAGTTAGAGGTTTTTCTTTCACAGGAACTTTATATATAGAAATAGTTGATTAACTAACCACTGCATCCTTTACTATTATTAAAAAAATTCGCTGCAATTTCTAAACTTTTCCCAAATTTGAAGGATATGGGTCATCTTCCCAAAATAGCCAAAATAAACCCTGCCATCATTTTAAATCACTTTGTCATGATGTAGTGATGATTCTTAAAATGTAAACTGGCAGGTTAGCTCTTTCGACCAGTAGAATATCAAGAATTGAGTTATTTATACTGAAAGCCAATAAAGAGCTCTCATTATACTTAATTATTCATGACAGACAAATAGTGGAGAAGAAAAACGATGGTAATTAATTCAATTTATCTGACTTGAAGTTCGGAGATATGACAATGAATAAAAGATAAACATTTGTTTTTAGTAGCAGATCCGTAGTTCAGTGGTAACGCGCTCGACTAGTAATCCAGGGATCGCAGGTTCGATTCCCGCTACATCACTGACTGTACTAACAGTCTTTCGGACGAGACTTTAAAAACTTAGGTCCCGTGTATGATGCTTTACATCGAGCACGTAAAACAACCAGGGGTGCTTCTGGAACTGGGCCATCTCCTGTATCATGCACTATCCTCCAAAGAAACTCTAAAATTACTAAACATTCTTCCAGAGGCGTCGCCCATATGGGAAACCAGTGGCGACGATAAATAAACGCAAATCCAAAAAACAAAAATTGATTGGTTTTCGATGCTATTTGCAAATCAGTGTTATGTTAACCAACCAAATCTTACATTACCCACTAAACCAACTTCTCTTCAACTGAACAACGTTTGTAACCTTGGCATGGATTGGTTAACCTTTCGATTAGGGGTACGTGTATTGGTCGCATGGTATAAAGGAGCGTGAGAAAAAGACGCTAAGTGCAGAAGTGTGCAAATCAGAGATAGGTCAGATACTAACTGTCTCTACCAGGTGTATAAATCTACTGACTCTAGGTGAATATTTACCCATAATAACCCACAAAGGAACAAACATCAGAGATATCGGTGTCTTTTTGTAAATCGCGAACGTATATCCTTGTAAATAAAACACAAATAAAATAAAATAAAATAAATATTCAAAAACTTACATCTCACTTACATTGTCAAGCAATTTTTTGTAATGTAATTCTAGAAATATTTTTACCCAACAATATGATTAAGTACATTCCATATTTTAACGTTTCACAAATTTTTCAAAATATTTTTTACATTGAAATCAGTAGTCCTGGTTAGATGACTACATTGAAACAGCTTACAATTTATCCAATATATTTTGGTAAGTGAATTTTTTTTCTGATTATTTCATTACCAACATTATGTGACTTCATGGCTATAAGTGCAAAACAAGCTTCTTCATAAAACCAGAAATACAACAGTTTTGCACCAAACCATCGGAAGTACAAATGGTTAAAATCACACCAATTCAATCTTTGTTTTTACAAGAAAGTGTATGAATGAAATATTGTATTTTTAAATTAATACTGGATCAATATTTGTTTGACCGGGGTCAAACTTATCCATCTAACTTGTATGTTAAATTTGATTAAAGAGTAAATATCATTTATTCACAGTGGAGAAAAGTTTCACCAATGGAAGAACAATATCATTATTGATAAATGAAAATATTTTTCAAATTGAAACAATAATTATATTCTGACAAAGGGAGATAATCTCAAATGGTTAGATAATTTATTCAAATAGAGATAACCCTTAGATAAAAAAATTATTTACAACAATAATAATCCTTAATTTTTAGATCATTCATGTAAACAAAGGGAGAGAAATCTCAACAGCCAGACGAATTATTCATTAAGGCCAAAGGGAGACAATCTAGATATGTAGATATTTATTTCCAGTAAGGGAGACAATCTTTAATAATATGACAATTTAAATTATTGATTTAGACAAAGGGAGACAACAATATGATTAACATAAAAAGGGAGACAATCCAAAATTCATATACAATTGATTTCCAGTAAGGGAGACAACCTTTGATAATCTGAAGATTTAAATTATTAATTAAAACAAAGGGAGACAACAATATGATCAAAATAAAAAGGGAAACAATCCAAAATTCATATACAATTGATTTCAAGTAAGGGAGACAACCTTTGATAATCCGAAAATTTAAATTATTCATTAAGACAAAGGGAGACAACAATATGATCAACATAAAATGGGAAACAATCCAAAATTCATATACAATTGATTTCCAGTAAGGGAGACAACCTTTGATAATCTGAAGATTTAAATTATTTATTAAGACAAAGGGAGACAACAATATGATCAACATAAAAAGGGAAACAATCCAAAATTCATATACAATTGATTTCCAGTAAGGGAGGCAACCTTTGATAATCTGAAAATTTAAATTATTCATTAAGACAAAGGGAGACAACAATATAATCCAGATAACAAGGGAGGTAAATGGTGACAAGAAAACATTATAAATATATACTTACTGAATGTATGTTTCCTAGAAGCCTCATCATGATGTAAGTTATCATAGTACTTGTACAACTTTGGATCCCTCGGAGTGAACCTAACAATGAGGAAAAAAAGAAGTAAATGTCTTGTAACAGCTTTGTCGGAAGCTTTCGTATTACACTACTCTTAATGATTGGGTTATAATATAATGAGGAGACAACAGAATGTATATCAAACAAACAATTTTTTTAAGGATGAATATGATAAATTCAATCCGTCACTTACCACCACTTGAATGGAAATGGAACCTCAGTGTCCATTCTTTGCATAGTTATTTTTTTATTTACACTCATTTTTAGAAAGTGATATTCACATTTCAAATGTAATTCCACAACAGTATTGTACTACAACACAATATTTAAACATCCATTTTTGAACCTTTATACAACATATATGAATTTTAATTGTAACACACTAAGTCTTTACGGTTAGAATTTTTACATTTAATCCAAAATAACAATTCAAACACATTTCAACTTTCCTTTTAAAACACATAATTTCCATAGAAACAGTTTCACCAGTGCAACAAATTTACACACGATAAACTTTCTGTGATTTTAGAAATTTGTAGATCTAATATAAGTTTAGTACACAGATCTGCAAAATTATGAATTTTGATAGTGTAACAAGGGTACTGAATTAAAAAAAATTGCAGAATAAAACTTCCAATCAATGCAGTGACCATCATTCTAATCCCCATTCCAGTCAAAATCTTATCTAAATTTTTATTTAACACAAAATAAAGTATATACTACTTTTTATCAGTATATAAGGAACTGCAAAATGGCATAAACACTATAATAATAAGTCAGTCGGCTCGCTGTCATGTTGTGTATCCTTTTGTTCACCCTCAGATTAAAGTGGATTGTAAACAAAATTTAAGGCGTGGTTAAGGAGTGGGGATCCCAGGGCACAAGCATCCCCCCAATTTCGGGTATATTTACTAAATAGAGGATCTTTCTTAATGGTAATTTGTTATTGAATTTAATAAACGAGTCCAGGGAATCTTGAGTCCCTGGTTCCCTTTTCTTTCTAGGGACTCCCATTTGCCACTTGCTGTGCATCCCTGGGACCCCTAAAATAAACCTTTGTCAAGTATAAACGGCATATCTGTGACCCTGCAAATTTACTAAGGACCCCCAATTTGTCAAACATGAGGGACCAATGACCCCTAGTTGTCCTCAAACGATAAAAACGAGGCTTTGCCGACAAGAAATGTAAGATTCTATTGATGACATAAGAACAGAAACAGCTGATTTCGACAAATCATTACCTTGACCTCAAAATCAGCATTTGACCAAAATGAAATTGAATATCTCCTAATTGGTTTCGCTTTTAGGATATAAATCTTTGTTTGGGACCAGACTTAAAACACAACTCTCTGATTTGCTGGTTCTCAGCACAGTATTAAAATTGACCAATAGTGAGGCTGCGTTGTTAGACTGAAACACAGGAAACAGGAAAAGCTCGGCAGGCAACAATAATCAGACAAAATTACATAAAATATGAAACTATTAAAAGTGTCTCTGTATACTCCCTCGATGATATATTACAGATTTGTACGTATATTCACGAGCGTCAGGAAAACATAGTGCGAGGACACATGTACGTACGCCCCAGCCAATGCAAGACAATGATCTTTTCAAATACTTCATGTTTTCATACTCAAAGCCTTAAATCCTGTCATAATTGGGATTTTTCATTAACTTTGCGATACAAATCTCTTCAGATGACATCAAAAGATAGAAGCCACAATAGGACGATGTTATCAGTTAGACAAACCAATCAACAACTGTCAATGTTGAATTGATGTACCGAAAATTTGCCGTGCCGTATCTACATATCCGTCAGAGTGTTAAAATACTGGGTTTTAAATTGAAGTGCAAATGTTATAAAATTGTTTATCTTTGCGGGCAGTTAATTTTTTGGCTAAATTTGACTAAATGATTAGTTATTTCAAGTTATTATAATTTGATGCAAATCTATTTTAAATCAGTTATACTGAATCCCGTAATAATTCTATTTAACGCCCAAGCGCTTATTAGAATCATGATCTGGGGAGGGACGTTTATCAGGGATTATTCAGTAAAATTGTTTCAGATTTATCTAAACGCAACATAAATTCTTGCCAATATATTTGTTGACATTGACATTTAAATCCAATCCAACGCCGAGAGATGTAAAGAAATGACATAAAATAAAGCCATGATGATTTTAATAGCTTTAATATTATCCTAGGTGTCGCCTATTTTCTCATGTCAGGAAAGGGATTTTTGTTTTCTACAAATGCCTCATTAACTGATGCACACCTATACTCCAGAGGATCATAATTCCCAGTTTTCTAAAGAAATTAACTGGAAGATAAACTAAAAATAAAGTTGTAATACTCATTATGAAAAAAATCATAACTCCAAAAACTCAAAAACGAAGGTCACCAAATTGATGTTATCACAACATGATTGTTATACTAACAGAGACAGTAGTCAGAGCAAGAACAGAAGTCCAACAATAACAGTAACTGTTCTATCAAACCTTACAAATACAACCTAATAGCAATGTAGTCAGCTTTACAATCACAATCACCATAACAACACAAAAAGCAACATTCACCAATGACCTGCATTATCCATAGTAACAGTGAAAATCTACCACCTCTTGATACTAAACATGTAGAATAAGAACAGTAATATTAGAATAAAATACTAAGCATTTTTTTAGAAACATTGATTCTGACCTAAAAACACACAACACACATGACCTTTGACCTTTCAAGGTCAGTACCTTATGTCAAGTGCTGGATGCTCCGGTGAGGTCATTTCCTGTACAGATTCCAACCTAAATTAGGGAATAGGAATGACTTTAACTAAAATATGGACAGTCAGTGTAAAATATCAACTCTTGTCCATTTTTCACCATCATCGATACCCAGGCTATTCATAACATATTATGATACCCTGGGTAAATTGGCTGGTGAAACTTCATAATGCATGAATATTCATTAGCATTTTTCGAACAATAAAATGGATGATAACAAAAAAGAAGGAATCTCCTTTGTGAAGAGTTATCCGTAACGCATGAGGTGAGTGTCAAGCGGCCAATCAAACAGCTGGATTTCACCTCATTAATTATTCATGAGTACAAGATTTAAACAGTCAGTTTACCAAGGGTATCATATATGTTATAAATAGCCTGGGTAACGAGAATGAGTTTTCACAGAAAAATGTATTCCAAGTATATCCTCAAACTCAAAATGAGTTTTAAAACAACTGTATTTGCACTCAATTCTGTATTAACAAAGCATTTTCAAGAATTCAGGCGTTTCAAGAATTCAGACGCCGAACTCCTAACGGATCTCAAAAAAATCTGAGCTCAAATATTGTTTCAAATTATTGAGATTTTTCTCATCTTAGACAAGACTGAAAATGGTTATTACAAAATAAAGATTATATGAGTTTTTTTTCAGAATATTTACAAGAGATCCCACAGTAGATTATCTCACATTCTGATTTGAGCAAAATCTCATATTGAGCAGATATTTCTATTTGAGATGTTTTGAGAGATCGGGCCCAGATAGCTATAGACCAATCTCAAATTAAAAGTATTATAATTACGCATATGTGCCAATTGGGATTTTGCAATGCATCAGGTGCATTTATTAGGATGAATACGGTATGATCACAATAATGAAAAAGTCATTATCTGATACAGCATGGTATTTTAGAGTCTTGGGACTCATAACTGAACACCCTAAAGGGAAATGTGTGAAAGTTTCACACTGAAACGTACATTCACTTACCTTGTGCTGTTGATTCAAAATTACGGTAGTTGAGAATACCATGACTATGTATATTATGTCTATTGGTCACTATTTTGCTAAGCTTGTTTTTATTGGATGACAATCACAGAATTTGAATGCAACCATTCTCAAGTAAATAAAAATAGACTACACTGATCCAGTTTTAAATTAAAGCTGTACGTATGTTGGTCATGCTTGTGTTATCTCTGGCATATTCATTTATTTCAATCTCCGATGCAGTGGTCTCCCTTTACAAAATACAGAGACCTCTGTGTCATCGCAAGTATTTTAACTTCATTGTGTTATTTCAGTTTTTTTTTTAACTTTTAATTGTATGTTCTGTTCTGGACAAATTATTTATCTTGATAATGAGATACAAGTGTATTATATTTATCTGTACTGACTGTTTTCATGCTGATTGAGCAATCTTGTAATAACTTGTGAGTGTTTTTTTAGTTGATCGACTCGATCCATGCCAATCTTCGTCAATCACATTGCCTTACTACGAAAACTACTTTTTCGGGAAGTGGTGCAAGAATAACAGGTAAGTGAATCATTTAAAAAATAGTTCAACATCTGAGCACAACCTGCATAACATACTCAATACTGGAAGAAATCTTTACTGCGCAATTCATAATATTTAATGGTTCAACAATGGACAATCAAGATTCATACTTCATGTGAATCTGCAAGTGTTGAAAAGAAAACCAGTGTTCAATACCGAACAACTTCAGTGCTTTCAGCGCTTTGATTTGTAACGTGGCTTGATGAGTCACATTAACAGTCATGGTCATTTAGTGTTAGGGTGGAGGATGACCCCAGGCAGACCCCTGAGTAGAACCACGGACATTTCATAAGTCAGCGGAATCATCATGGCTTCCTCATGTACAAATACCATATTCCGAGTAGGATTCGAACATTTGTATTATTACTTGTTTTATTGTTTTGATAAAAATTATTATAATAAAAGTACTGGCTAGAAAATATGTAATCTAAAATTTGAAACAATTTCTAGCCATCAACCGGAATTTTGACAAACTGTTGGAATTTCGGAAAATTCAATGCAAAATACAGGAGTTGTTTGCCCCACAACAAAAATGGTGTGGAAAACTACTGCAAGGAATCTTATCTGACACTGTTCTGTATTTTGTGAATAAGTCTTCATGTGTTTATCATTTACTACATTGAATTTGTATATCCATGAAAAATAATATACTTGGGATCTGAAACAAAACAAAAAACCTTTAATGCCCTTTATTTGAAAATCGATGTCAAATAAATTGACAAACCACAATACAACCTCTCCAAAGAAATTCTCTCTAGAGCCACAACCTCTGTTCAACCACAGTCAGCAGTCAGGGATGTCAAAAGAGCAAAATCAACAATCCTTAAAACTAAGGGGGTGTCCGGGTAATTATGTTACAAAAGAAAAATGCCAGGTAGTTCAAAGAACTCAGTCCCAGAACACCTTGGTTTTTATTGTATGCTTTTTAATTCAGTTCATTCAGTGGCAGATTTGCCCCTACCCCCCCCCGATAAAATCTCATTGGATTTACATTGATCTGAAAATCGAACTCTGTGGCTCTGAATGCGGATTTCCAGATTTATCCAGATTTCTGACACCCCTGCACAGTCTTAGTGCATGACAACCAAATATTTTTGCTTTGAAGTTGTTTCACTGTCGTCTGCTTTTATTAAATAAAAAAAGGTATGAATATGTAACAAAAGTATCACACAGAAATAAATCCACTTTATCATTAATAAAACTCAAATCATAATAAAACAATAAAATCGAACAACATATTCTAATAAATTAGGGTACAAATATTTAATCTAAAAAGAAATCAATAATTTTGATAAAGTTATAAAATATATCAATACTGATTTTTGGCCCAATAAAAAATTAAAATATGACATAAACATAAAAAAATATTGACAATCATAAAACAGATTCTGGAAAAAACAACCTTGAAGTACGAATTTTCTTACTTTAAAAACAATGAGAGACGAAGAGTTTGCTCTACAATTGTGTAACTCCTTTTTAATAAAGAAGCGGTTAATATTGTTTTCATCAAACTTTAAATACAATTTACAAACTAAACTACCTTATTTAATACCAGCAGTGAGTCACGCCAAGCATCTCTAAAATACCATGCTGTGAAAGTTTACCCCTAACCTATACTATACAAGGTGAGTTATCAGCCTCCTGTTCAGAAACAGTTAATGTTAGCGAACCACAGTCCGTCAAGCTTTACAACATACATGTATTTATCTTCACACACACTACATACTGAAAGCCACTGATTGGTGGATATTATTAGACAACAATAAATTGGCACTCATTAATGTTCGCCACTCCCAATAAACACAATTACCAGCTTTGTCGAGATAATAACACAATTTTTGTCGCTCTCTGCAATTCACCAAAGGTACGTTGGGTTTTCACAAAGACACGTAAAATATTGCCTGACTAATCAGGTTATTTGGTAACAGAAATTGCTGAACTTTTCCAAAAGTGTACAAGCGGGTACTTTACTGAACACAAAGCACAGAGCAATAAATCCACTTTTGTGATGATCTAGATCAATGGCTTAAATGTAACGTTTTGAAGGTCCACATTGTATTGCTAACCTTCCAAACATGACAGAGGTGAAACCATTCATGTAGTACAAATGTACAACAAAATTGAAGCAGTGTAACATTCAGTGAACATGATCTTTATACAAATACAAATGTATTAAGACATCAAGAAGGTGATGCCATAAACAAAGTGCCCAACCACCCAAACAAGCACAAGGAGACACGACGAGTAAACAATACAATTGCAAAAGTGACAAGACACAACCATGAAACCTTTATAGCCATTACATCTGACTCCATCAATAATCCATGATAGCACCAAATGGTTCCCAATCACAGGCAAACAAAAACACATCAGTCAACAAGTAGATGTTAAAACTAAGCTTGCCAGCACTAAATATATTGCAACAAATGTGAACAGTGTTACGAGCAACAGTATGCTACTGCTAGTGTATGGACACCAAAATCACAGAAAGAGACAAGAAGCTTGTGCAGCACACCAGATTATGTACCTCATAAGACTTCCAATAGACGTGTCTTTCTTATCATCACCAGTATTGTCTGTGTAGCCATTGGTTGTATTTTCGTTTCCAGATGTTTTCAGGATGACTGTTGACTCTTCATCTTCATCAATGGTTGCCATGGCAACATTATGATTATCACCAACCACAGGGGTGTCTTGTATTGGTGTGAGCATGCCATTTGCACTGATAGTGTCTGTCAAATTTGCAGGCGTTTCTTTAGACGCTGTTTGTGTCGCTTTGGGAACGTCAATGGTTTCAGCAACTCCATGTACTGCACTGGATTTCGTCTTTTTCTCAGAAAGTTTCAAATCATCCTTTTCTTTTTTATCTAAACGGTTTGTACCCTTTGCAACCTTCCCCTTTACTGAGCCTTTAGATTTATCTCTCTCAGTTGCATGCTCTTTCTTTGCCTCCTGTGATTTTGCTAGAGCCTTTGTTACACTTTTGTGTTTAACTTGCTTAGAATTTTCACCTGAATCCTCTGGTGTTTGTTTGATTGATTTTTCCTTCTTAGAGAACTTCGACGTTCTCTTCGTCCGTAATGGATTGACAGGTGCATCCTCAGATCCCATTGTTGAGGTGAATGTCAATGGTATGCCAGGCTCAGAACTAGATCGACTGGCCAGAGTTGATATTTCAGGAGAACCTAGTCTGTGAATCAGGTGACAATCAGATGGGAGCAAGTGTGAAAAAGTTGTAAAATCTGCCTCAGTACTCTGGTTTCAAGTTTACCATAAAAGTTAACTAATGCAACTACAATCCATACAAGGGTTTCAACTTCAAAAGGCTACTTTTTCTTTATTCATCAGGTCGAAAAAAATTGCATTAGTATTGATTGGTAAGGTTAGATATCAGAGGCCTGGTGAGAGATGAGAGCAAAAAAGGTCTAAGGTCTATCTGCAAATGGAAACAGACTTGTTTTGTTTTCTCTCCTGTTCTTGCTGAAAACTGTGTTAAAGATAATGTCAGAATGAACATTTTAACACAGCTTCAAGCAACAAGGTCCATAGCACTGAAACAGAATATTTTTCACACCTGCCTTGCCCCCTGTAGAGACAATTATTACTAGTGATTATATCTTATCTATTACAACAACATACCAATATTCCAAGTGTGTTAAGTAACACAGAATTTTCAACAGTCTTGGATTATTTACCAAAAGAATGAAAGTACTATTGAATATTTTTTTTTTTTCAACATAGTCGTGAAATTTTTCACCAATGTATTAGATTCAAAATACCACTCAATCAGACATTACCGACTGTTTCTTGAGCATCAATTGAGAGAATTGGTTTTCTGAACTAAAATATTTTTAAACAAGTCGTCTCCTTGCTTTCTACAACTGTATAAACTTATTCAGGGTTATTACACGAGTTGGATACAATACATGCTTCTTGTTTGCCACTTTTGGTATTGTCTTTAGATTTTTATTTCTAACTTGTTTAGAATTTATACCAGATGTCTCTGGCATTTCATTGACAGATCTTCCAGTTTTGGAGTTAGCTGATGCTCTCTGTAGGGGATCCTTTTCAATGACAGGTGTATCTCGGGACCCCAAAGATGAGGTACCATAGGGTACTGGAATACTGGGGTCAGAGCTAGTTCGACTAGTAACAGTAGATCTTCCTGAAGACCCTAGCCTGTGAATCAGGTTACAATAAGTCATATTTATAACAGCAACAGACTTATCATTATTTAACAGATCTGTAAAATTTCTTAAAGAATTTTATAAAATAAATGAAATTTTTAATCCTACTCACTCTTTCATTTTTAACTGATGGACATTTATTTGTATTAAGAATTTTGGAACTTATATAGAATTATTAAGATTATTTTTTAAGGTCAAAACTTGACAGTAATTCAGCATTATATCATGTGTTTTATACAACACGATTACAATATATTTATACCTCTGAGAAATCCCTTTGTAACCACGTTCACTTTTACCGCTGCAAATCAAGGCGGACAAAGTAACTGACAACATATTACATTACTATGAGAATTACAAGGTAGAATTCATGGAATAAACTTAAAAAGAGTTTGACCGATAATGAAACAGGAAAAAAGACGTATGAGACACATCAACATCATGAGAATAGTAAGGGCAATGATCTTAGACTACATGGAAGCCCCACTTTCTACCTTTTTTAGTTGATCAGTAGATCAAATAGTTTTATGGCAATTTTCAACAGTCGCATCACCTTTTACAGAAGTGGCGTAAGAATAACAGGTAAGTGAATCGGTTAAAAATAGTTCAACATCTGAGCGAAACCTGCATAACACACTCAATAAATGAAATAAATAGTTTGAGTTAACACCCCAGATTTGAAAAAAAGTAGAGAAAAAGTAGACAAAAAGTACGAAGCACGTAAAAAAGTAGGGAAATGTCGGCAATCAAAGGACATTTTATGAGGTCCTTGGAAAATGACAGGTTTTTATAATAAATTGTTTCATAACAGATGTAAAATAAATAAATTAAACTAAACCAGACCCTACATGACATTACAAACACTATGGATATAATGACAATATCACATTCTTTGCTGAAATTATGTCAAGTACTTAAGTTACGCAGTAAAACCATTTGTCTAAAAGCATTCTAACTTGCCTGAACCATTATATCAACATTTGGAACAGTCATAAAGTCACAAATATGTAACAATAGACGCAAAAATGGCTTTTTAGCTGTGGTACAAAAAATTTTTTTTTAGATCAATGGAAAGGCTATCATGAAATTACATTTACTAGCCCAGGTCGTTGGGCTAGTGGATCACGTCAAAGACTGATATTGCAAAACTTCTTTAAACAATTACAGTTCCAATTGAAGTAAGAGAACTACAGATGTGTGAGTAAAAATGACAACATAATTATGTACTATAACAACATGAAGATCACCTAAATGTTTGCCGAGAATTCCCTGTCCTGGACGAGCCTTTTCTTTTTCCACTTTTACTGAAATCCATGTTTCACTAATTAAATTTTTCCTTTTCTTCCTAATTAACAAATGTTCTCATATAAACTGACTGTCCCTTTTTAATTGTCAAGTTTAAATAATTATAATAACTACATAGGAGAATAAAGTTTTAATTTTCTACCAAGTGAATTTCATGGAATTCATACTTATTTAATAACCATCATTATGAATATTTTATTCCTACAACAAAAGACTGTTCAACAACAGATGCCAACAATGTTTGTGTAAATAAATTAGGCTATACAAATTAAACCAGTTGTTTCACTGGAATTTAACAACTGTTGGAATTAATTACATCAGTCGATTTTGTTGACATGTTACACATCTGAGGTTTGAGATTGTGAATTAAGTTTGGTGACCAGTCTAGAAACTCAAGCAGCTGATTGGTCAATTCTGTCATCAGTCTTAAAATTGACCAATGGCAAGGCAGCATACTGAGACTGGTTCCAAAACTTAACTTTTCAACCTCGGACAACTGTGTCTAAAAGCTAAGTCGTCAAACATGTCTAAACTATACATGCATTCTAAGACAAGCAAAAATTCTGGAGACAGTTCCAACCAATTCCAATAAACCAATTTTGCTGTTCCTCTTCAGAGACTGTGCCAATGAAATACGTTGAGCCTAGGTATTGATATGATCCAGCCTTTATCTATTATTTTAGACACACTTATTATTTATAATCCTGTCAAAGACAAACAAATAATTGAAAACTTCGTTCATATAACATAGAAATTGTTCATTGTAATGAATACGCAGCAGTGTTTTAGTGCAGTTTCTGGAGATCCTATACAATATTAATGCAACAGAATGAAAGATGTGAACACCACACAAAAGACAACGGAATGAATGAGACCAACAATACACATTATTGATCCAGTGATCTGATCATTATGCAATGTCAGCATTCAAAACAACATGTAAGTAATTAAGAATGCAGTCTGAGATTAGGTATGACTGCTATGCTCAGTTGGTTGTATCCTGCACTCCACTACCAATCTGGAGATTTGAACCCCATGTGAGACATATGCTCTTTGTGACAATTTCACAGTAGACAATACCAGTGTTTATTTTCAGCTGTTTTTTTATAGCCGTTATTCGACTATATTCCCAAATGCCAAAAAGTATATATATTTTCCCCAATTTGAATGTAAAAATTCCCAATAAATATTACAAAAACGTTTTGGTTTAATTTAGTGTAAAATGACCAAGTTGGAAGCTTTTCTCTCACAGGCGGTTTATATAAATACGTGTAGCAATTGTTGAATAATTAAACACTACATCACTACTGTGCTGTAATTTCTAGACTTTTTCCCAATTTGAAAGATTAACGTGCAAAATTCCCTATTTGATGGGTATGGGTAATCTACCCAAAATAGCCAAAATAAACCAGTGGCAATACTGTCCTCCGATTTATATAGGGAAGTTTCTCCGTTGTTTTATTATTCAGGAAGAACAGGGCCCGATATTATAATGGATACTTACAATCAGCACTCATATCCCAAATCACAGAGTTTACTCTTCTGAATGAGATAGTGACTCATATTGAGTGTAAAAAATGTATGATGATGTTAGATAAATGCTGAATATTCTTAGCGGCCCATTAGAGATTTGAGTGTGAAATTAGATCTTGGAGAAATAATTAAGTCTGACACTCAGACCCAAACATTTCTCCCATATCTCATAATTGTACTGCAATGTCAAAGTAAATGAACCAAAAAGAACACTTAGCACTCAATTAACTTGTTCATGTATTTCCCGCACTGAAATATCCACTATCAGTCTCATAAGAGTACATTTTGTAATATGAGATTTGAGTGCCGAGTAAGTATTTGTTATAATCCAGGGACCCGATGACCCAGCCACAAACACTGGTTAGGTCAACCAACCACCATAATTAACAGAAATCCATATGAAAAACAGTGTAAAACTCCTAACACAACATCAACCAATTCCAGACACGTTATGTGAAATCCCATACAGTAAAATCTCACTTCCAAACCACCTCGAAATTAAGACCATCTTATTAATGCAACCATATTTCCCTGGACTGGTTTTAAATTTTTGACATTTTCATATATAACTCATTAATCAGACCCCCTCATTAATAAGACCGAATTTCTTAAAAATAATGGTCACATGAGATTACAACGTACAGTCGGACCTCATTAATTTGAATTCATTGGGTCATAAGAAGATACATCGTTTCCAGATATTTATGTTCGATGCTACCATGTATTCGGATAAAAGGTTGTCATATAAACCAGGTCCGACTGTTATTTTGCTTACTGCTCACACATTTTTCACAGAATGTGAAACAACAATATTTCGTGAAACACAAAATGTACAAAAGTACCATGACGCAGGAGTCGTTGATTTTTTCGGTCGAAATAAAGTATCATCGTCATTATCAATGCTCTCATTGGCAATGCTGAAAATAATTGCATTTAACAAAACAAAACTAGAAATTTATACTGTTGTAAGATAATCTTTGTAAAAAGCTAGTAACAATGTTTGACATTGACATTCGTTACAACGGAATATTTGTTTAACGACACAAATGTGTTTCCGACAAAATAAAACTAACAAATAAATAATATCACAAGAGTGATTTCCCCTTTTTTTCAATCTAAAACCATAATAGTCAAGATGGACAAAAAAAACTGTTAAATATATACAGTTACAAGAGTGATTTCCCTTTGATTCAATGCAGAACTTATCATCTAGATTCTGGCATAAATAAGTTGTGTTATAAGCAAACAATTCAAGAAATTATCAAAATTTTATCAACAGTTTCTGTAAAGAAAAACATAAAATTACTTCAAATAAAAAGTTATTTTCCACCAAAATGCCATTTCGCAGACCACAAGTAACTTTACCTCTTGAATTTAATGGAGATAACTGCAGTTTCGAAGAAGGAATTATCTCCCCTGAATTGATATCACTAGCTAAGAAAGTATAGAAGACCAATAGTCAAACACTTTATCATCATTTCAAAACCTAAAAAATTGAAATAAAAAATTATGAAATTCAAAATAACATGGTCATAATTTCTCAGTATTACGAGTAAGTGTGAAATGATAAATAAAGACGCCACCAGGGGTCTTTTTCAATGAAGGATATAAAATTCCGAAATTTATTTATTGTTTGGATTTACCTCCCACTTCCCCTAGATCTTCTACTCGAATTACTTCTCTCAGAAACTGTTGAAAACCCATCAATATCTGGTAACTTCTTCTTGAATCTGAAAAACAACATCAACACATTTAGATTTTATTTAATAAACCAATTCGATAAGGCTTTCATTATCGATTTATCCATTATATTGGGTATAGAGTGGGAAGGTTGTTTAAATCAAGTGATATTATTTTAACTGTAAATAGGATGTATACAACACCCCTATAATTGATATAGAGGTAAACACTATAATGAAAGACATAGCAAATTATGTTATACATTGATTGTGAAACAAGTTAACAAATCTATGTTTGAATGTCACTCTCGCAGGCCTCCAAGCAGAACTCGATATAAATAAAGGTCTTTATAAAATTTAAAATTAAGAAAAATACAGGTTTTTTAGGGCAATTTCTGTAAAAATCTTGAGCGAATAAGTCTGTTTTGGCCACCTAATTTGATGGATCGATGCAGCCTAGATGGGACGGCAATGCACCCACTGCTGCGAGAACGTGTCATAAGGATGCAGTTTACACAAGTGAATAGTACAATATTGAAAATATATCGAATTATATTAATCCCAATTAAACGATCACCGATTTTTTGGCACCAAAAGTCCCTTCAGTACTTTGATTCTAAATTGATAAAGATAAATAAAGTGTCAAACTTACCCAGTTCCTCTGGATCTTGGTGTGACTGGACTTTCCTTCTTACCTGCAAAGGCAGTAATAAGACAATTTTAATACATTATTCTAGAAAAAAAACCCAGCAAGACAGCAATGCTACTTGATGATGTTTAGTGTCCTGTTTGTAGAGGTTATTGTTGATGTGTGTATATAGTTTGTCTCTTTGTGCTTTTATGGGTGGCTGCATACTTTATGTGACATTTTCTGAGTGACACCTACATTTGAGGCCCACATGGAAGATTGGGTTGTCACAAAGGTGCAGTCCGTTGATTAAATACTTCAATTTTAATAAGTATACTTTTTATCATTCTGTTCAAAAATAATTTGTTCATGGAGAATCAATCAAGGTTTAATTTCACAACTAAGGCCAGGCTTAAAATTATTTGTTCATGATACAAAACAACAATTCTCGAAGCCATTTAGGCGGTCAACCGTCAATAGGTGATGAAAAAATCCTGTTAGGATGAGTCAAATTAGATTAGAGTCAGGTTAGATGGATATTTTAAAGATGGCCTGATGCAGATTTGTTTACATTATACTTTTCTGTATTTTTTAGTCGGACCTCGTTCATTCAAATTCAATAAGAATACACATCAGGATCTGAGTATTCATGTCCGACTGTATTTCTGATAAATGTTATATAATAATAAACCTATCCCTGTGCATCAGTAGATTAACAGCTTGCTAGAATGAAAATAAATTGTGTCAGATTATAGTACAGCACTTATCATTGTGTATCAAATTAAATAAACAATTCTTCGTTATTTCTCAAAAACTGCTTTCTTGTTTCTTTCAAAGTTGCATAATTTATAATCAAAAGTTAAAAATGCATTACTATAAATAAATAAATCACTAAATTAAATAAAAACAAGAAACAAAAAAACAAATTAATTAATTAATAAATAAATAAAAAAATTAATTGCTTAATCAATTTGACCTTTTATATAAAAAACATAAAATGAAAAACATTAATGTAAGTATTTGTATGTATACAAATTCATACAAAACTCGTGGTATGAACATTACAAAGACATCATTATTTAAATGTTATCTTAATTACCACATTCACTAACGATTATTATCTATGTAAAGCAAAATTAATGAAAAACAAATTTCTTTATTAGTACAAAACTTAATGCTCACACAAAAATTAAGCATTGTAAAGCTGTTATTGTAGCAAAATATCGTACAAATAAATGTTATTCAATACCACAATTCATGTACTTCATTAACAAAAATTGGCAAACATCTGCAAACAGTTTCATGTACTTGAACACAAGGTAGTTGATTAAGACAAAGAGATGGCAAATTTTCAGAAAATCAATGTATCAGTATATTTTGTTCTGAGTTTAGAATCATTATCTTAAGTATGCAATCCAGAGCATGCAAAACAATAAAACAATATTTCAGCTTCAAAACGTTTGTCTAGAAGAAGAAGTATTCCTGTTATGTGTATTTGCCATTTTGTGTAATCACCACATTGTATTTTGAAAACTCATGGGTTCCTGTGGAAATTAGATCTACTCAGGATAGCTGTAAATATGGGTTTTCACTTTTATCCTGCAGTACAAACAACAATATGCATTTAACATTAAAACAGTAGAACAACTAGTTATGTGGCAATTTCGACAGTCGCATCGCCTTAATACTTTTTTCGGCGCAATTAGAATAACAGGTAAGTGAATCAGTTAAAAAAAGTTCAACATCTAAGCATAGCCAGCATTACAACATCAATACCGGTAGTAATCTTACTGCGTGGTTATATCTATGGTTTACAATGGAAGTAATGATTCATACTTTCTGTGAATCTGGAAGTGTTGAATACGAAACCAGTGTTCAATACCGAACAACTTTAGTGCTTTCAGCGCTTTGATTAATATTGAGTTTTTAGTTAACAATCAAACTGTTAGAACAAAGCATACAATCAACACCACTGTGATAAACCCTTTCACACAACCCTGTAACTCACTGTTCATAGATTCTCTGCCAGTACGTGGGGTTATAATCACGCTTATTTTACCACTTTCAAGTTCCTCACTTTCATCACTTAGCATGCTGTTAATAGTTTCAAGTCCAACAAAATCAATATCTTTGCTTGGATGCAAATGTTCACTTCCAAATGCATTTTGAGTGAATTTCATGCATGTGTTATTCTCATGCGCTGACATGCTTTCAAGGTCAATACCAGACTCAAGGTCATCACCTTCATATTCCAAGGTAGAAACTTGTTCAACATCAAACATGTTATTTTCCTCAGTCACCTGGCTATGTTTTGAGCTCTGCTGATCGATGTGGGATATCGTCCACTTCTCGGAGAAATGTGATGTGGCATATTCGCTAACAGAGATTGCACTCTCAAAGGCACTGTCAGTCGATACGTCATCGCAATTTCTCCCTGAATTATCTCTAGGCATGAAATTTGGTAAGGGGCCAACTTGGGACAAGTCAGTCAAAGTGCGTTCATTCAGTAGCATATTATCCAGCGCATTCGGACTGCTTTTCCCAGTCATGTTGCTCATCTCCCTTGGCAACGGTTCTTCCACTAAACTAAGCAGTGGATCAGGCTCGTAGTTGAGAAGTGGATCTTCTTCGAAATTTGTCAGCGGATCATCCATAAACCCGCTCTGTCCACGTAGTGGGAGACCATTGACAATATCGGACAACGGTGTGGGGGGTGTAAACGGGTCTTCTCTCTCGCCAGGTACGTTCGAGGCACCACCACGATTGAGTAAATCTAATCGTGCATTGTAGTGATTTTTCGCTGACTTAGCGCCGGCACTTTTTGGATCATTCATACTTACTTCCCTTGAGAAAGCCAGCTCACTATTATCGCTAAGTGAACCAGGCGTGGCTGGTAACTCTGTATTCATTCTGCTCGTATCGTACAAATCATTAGCTGAAAGTTAAGTACACAATAATACTCCATGGTCTTACTGTACACATCAATCTGAGTATTCATTATAAGAGAGTAACAATATTTATGATAGTGTCAAGTTTTGTGTACAATAAGGAAACTCCATCTGGGCCCGGGATTATAACGGATACTTACACTCAGCGCTCAAAACTCAAATAACAAAATTTACTCTTATTACTAAATTAGTGTGATAGTAGTAATTTGAGTGTGGACAATGCATATCACCGTTGAGTAAACCAATGAAAGCTTACGTTAACTACTAAACCAACTTCTCTTCAACCGAACAACGTTTGTAACCTTGACGCAGATTGGTTTACCTTATCATAAGGGGTACGTTACCTTCCTGAAATCCACTGAATTTCGGAGAATATACAGAAATCCATTTTGGATCTGGAGTGAAGCAATCTCGATGTTTTTTGGCACAACAAATCTTAACCTTTAAATTGTGCCGACCATCTTCTTTCAAGATATTTCTTGTATAGAACTGTTTTGTAAATAACACAATTACATAGATATTTACAATTCAATATGCACTAATACATTTAGGCTAGCATTCTACAACTCACTGCTTTGAAGTAGGGGTTTACGGCAAAGACTAAGAACGCAGGACCAAAACGTTCCCTACGTAGAGTGCCCATGAGAATGCAATATTTCAAAATGAGCTGAAAATTTGGTAAGGGATCCAGGGGGGCACTGAAACTCCTGGCTTTTAAGCTTCGAAGATGGCTTAAATTGTCTCAAAAACAGCCCTTGCGAGCATCAAATCTCATGCCTGATTATAGTGCAGTGTAATAAAAAAGTGAACAAACCGATAATATGGACAGAATGTATGACACTAAAACTATCACAAACAAACCTACCAGATTTTCCACCTTCTGACATAAATGAAGTTTCTTTTCTCGACCAGGATGGGAAATCATCATCTCTCTGTAAGAAAAGAAATAAGTAGAATTATGATATAACTAAACTGTTATCTTTTATGCAAAAAAACTTATCTATCATCAAAAAGCTGCCCACAGAAAGTACAGCACATCTTGGCCTTGAACCCCTTATCAGAAAGTCAACATTTTCCAAATTAACAAATGGGTCACAAAAGGTAACATTAATTTTAGTTACACTTTTTGGTGGAGTTTTATTTAGATGGATTAGACCTTGACCTTCAAAATAAAACCCCGCCAATATAACCCGCTATACAGTACTCACATCTTCATCAAACAATCCGGGAGTTGTACCCTCTACCCAGTTCTGTATTCTATCCAACAACTGTGGATCTTCTGGTTCAGCAAATCTCTCAGCCAACGTTGCTAGTGCTAACTCCTGTATAGAATACAATAGAACATGATGTTAGAACCAGAATAGATCTGAGTTTGTAAAACACAGCTTGCCTTATTCATATACAAATAACGTTTCCTTCTTTGTCCAATGCAAAATGTTCATCACCCACCTACTTTTCTTGTTATATAACACATTTTTATACTCATCGGGTACAGTCATATTTTTGTTTAAGTTTTCTAAATAGATATATTATGGATTGTTGTTTTCCCGGAGGTCTCTATGGTGAGGCACTGTCTTAGGTATGTGGCATTCCCTGTAGCAACTTATTCTCTCTCTTTTGAATGATTATAATTAAGGGATTACCCCCCAGACCCCCGTCTACTATTGGTGATTTCCCTACTACTTCAAGAATTAGTGAAACCACTGATGTAATACATAGTTCTCACATCTACAATATTTACCTCCCTTGTTCTTCATCATCAGCCATTTTGATAGGCAAAAACTGTCTTTATAGGAGTAATTGTGATAATTGAGAAAATTCCAAGATAATTTGTATGTGACAACCACTTTGTTTCAACTTACTGAGCCAACTGCCCACAAGAGTATAATGAATAAGTAATCTTTTTTATGTCTGATTAGTTTATCATCGTTTACATTATATTCCCTATAAACTTTAAAGAAAATCGCCTATCAATATGGCCAACAATTCAGAACAAGGGAGGTAAATATTGTAAATGCGGGAACTATCTATTGTTTGTTTACTGTACCTCATCTTCCTTGCTGTTGTACCAACCACTGGTAATACCCATCTCCTCCAATACAGACATCAATGACTCCTTACTTGTTGCTCCGGTCAGTAATTGGACAGCCTTTGCTGCTGCTTTCCTGATTTGTTCCTGTAACCATGGTAACACATATCAACCAATGACAATCACAACAACAGCAATGCTGATGATAATGGTAAGAATATAGGTTAAGAATGATGATGACTTTAATGATGAACATCAAGACTATGTTAATGATGATATATAGATGTCAATAACGATGGCAAGCATATTGATGATACAACTCAAGTCTATGCTGATGACGATGATATAAATGTTGATATTGTGATAATAATATATATACAAATAATGATGATAATACTGATGATGATGATGAAAAAGGGATCTATGTTAGTGATGGTGATGATAATGATATATATATGGGCCTTTGTTATCGAGGTTTCACTGTACATCACACACATCAACATGGATACCACTTACCTCGGGGTCGACAAGTTTCGGCAAGATAAGTGGAAGAACATCAGGTCGTCCTTGACCAAGGGCCTGCATCGTCTTAATTGAATATTTCCTAATTGCTGTATTTGGATGTTTCAAATTTGAGCCAAGTTTACCTAAAGCATCATCGAGTAGGTTATCTGATAAGCCGAGCTCACTGAAATACAAACAATGTAGGTAAATTTTGCAATAAAGATGTTTTGATACCAATTTCTCTACATAGCTGTACTAATTGGATTAATTCTTGTCTGACTAATGGTCAGGGTTAATTGGTGGTTTGACATTAAACAAAGCTGTTTAACACCTTGTTTTATTGACATGATTCAATTTTGCCTTTAAGACAAATAATTAAATAATAATAAGCTTTAGAAATACAGTCGGGCCTCGTTTATTTGACATCCTTCTGTCCGATTGCATGGTATCAGGTACCAATGTATCTTCTTAGGCATGTCGAATTGGCTGGTGTTCAATAGGAACTGAGCTCTCATAGATACTACTGTATAAGTTTGAGATGCCTTTGGCCAGTAGAGCTAAAAATGGACCTGAAAATTATGTTCTTAATTTTGAGGTTGTTTTATTACTGAGGTGATCTCTTAGTGAGGTTTTACTGTCATAACTTACGAGAATATATCCGTGATATAACGACAAACGCTGTCATATATTGCTGGATTATCATTGTCAAGTACACTGATTAGTTTACTGAAAACTTCATCATCGTCACATTCTCCGTCAAACTCTGGCATCCAGGATTCCTCCATTAACTGTTTAATGATACCCTGACCACGTGTTCTACGTCCTGATTTTGTCTCCTAGAAATAAATGTAAAGACTAGATACAGTTGAACCACATTTATTCGACAACCTTCTACTTGGTATCAATTCAGAAATAAAAATCAGGTCCTGATGTATCTTATAATTAAAATGGGCTATACAAAACCATGTGTCATTAGAAATAAAATGTTGCACCCAATGAATGCGAATATAATGAGGTCTGACTGCAGTTGTTTTTTATTCATGAACATATACTGTCAGGGCACTCATTTGGCCTTTTTAAGGGCCATTTACAGGTACCATTCCTCAACTTAAATATAGCATGTTTAGGACGGAAATTTCCTCATTTGCATGTTTTGGCAACATTCCCCAAAAGTCGTCATCTTTGACCCTGACTGTTAACCTATAAAATTGACATTTTTCGCTGACATGATTTACAGAAAAACATCAAACATGTTTCATAGCATGTTTTTTGTATTTTTTTTAATTTCAACAGAATTACACCAAAAGCAAATACCACAAACGTAACAAGCATGACAATAAGTATTCTCTAGTTTTACAGCCTCCCCCCAAAAACTGCCTACCCAACATTTTTTGGTATGGGTACTGCACTTTGTTATAATTTGATACACAGTGAGTCTCTTGCCAATTCATTTCAAGTCTTCTCAAAGTAATATAATATGAAATGAACACAATTTTGTGACAAACAAACAGACAACAAGACCATTAACTATTTGCCAATGACAAGTATGGTAGCAATTCATGCTGTCTAGTAAACAATTTGGAAATTTTACACTAACCAAAACCGAACTATATTTTTTGGTCAGGTTACTGTAAATAAAAGGCCAGGTATATTTCTTCAACTCCGTTAATATAGAGCTATCATAATTGATATTCACACCATTGTAAGGGATAGATTGGCAAGTAGGATGCTCCGTCATTTTATTTACAATGTTTTATTTTGCTGTGAGCATACCATAGTGTGGAATTGAGTGAACGTTTATACCAATCCAAACAACAGATATTGCAAATGACCATTCCAAGACATTTCTCCGATTTTCACCCATCGTTTGTATTTAAGTTTCTTTCGCCTTTGTTCGCTTTGTAATTATTTATGTCTATAAACATTATATTCATGCTTCCTCATGCTTCTTGGATGTCTGCACTTCTTTCTCGACTTCTATAGTTACTTCAGTATGCATTTTAACGCATTAATGAAAAGGTCAAGAGCACCATCTTCAAACAAACATCATATGAGTGCCGCTGTACGATTTCAAACCCCTTCTTTAAGTGACGTCATTTCCCGAAAACGTCACATGTGATGTCACCATTTACTGACCATAAGCAATATTGTCCCTATATGGCAATATGAAAACGAAGTGACCATATGGAGTAAATATTGTTTCCTGTGCATTTTCTTGAAATGACGTCACTTACATAAGAGGTTGTAAATCCAATAGCAGCACTCAAAATTTAAATCTGTCGTTGGCTATTACACGCTATAGATATTTCTTACCTTTGGACGGATTGCTGAAGAGTCCTCATCAACTGCGTAGTTTGTCAGTTTGAAACTTTTCTCTCTTTTGGCACCTGACCTTCGACCTCTCCTCATAGAATCTGGAGTACCCATCTCAAGGTCAAATCTATTCATCTCAATCCTCTTACTCTTCACTGAAAATATGAAGTTTTAAAAATAACTTGAATGACCTTTGACCTGAGTACATGACCTTGACATAGAAGATATAACAACTTTCTTCAAATAGAAAAAAATGAGACCTTAGACTTCTTAATGTAACAATTAATACACAAACAGAATAGGGTATATATTTATATAGCAAATTTGTTATCATACAAAATACAGCTGTTGATAAAATTGTTATCCTACAAATATGGCAGTAGATAAAAATTTAAAAAATACAGCAGTTGATAAATCATTTTTGTACATAATATGGCAGTTGACAAGTTGTTATCATACGGAATATAGCAGTTGATAAATTATTATTGTACGGAATATAGCAGTTGATAAATTGATATTGTACGAAATATCTCAATAGACAATTCTTAGTACAATTCCTGCCAGGTTTACAACAGATACAGAAGCATATACCAGTATGCTCACAAGTACAACTTATCTTTACACAACAACACTCAGTCTTAGCAAAGAAACTCTAGTTAGCCTGTTTAATGAGTTTAATTCACAGACTGCAATACTGAACCAATGTGACTCCACAAATACAACAGAGGTACAATATGGATGTAGACATTTTATACACACTAACTTCGTGCTTCAAACTTTCTACAATAAAGATGTTGCTCTTCCTTTGCATAGCTTACAACCTTTGCTGAAAGGGAGGTAAGAATTGTATTGCATATTACAACCTTTGCTGAAGGGAGGTAAGAATTGTATTGCATCGCAATTTTTTTCACATGAATATCACAACAAACTAATCATGCATAACAGGGAGGTCAGTGTGAAGTATAGAATAGTAGCAATAACAGCTGTAGTAGCAATAACAGCTGTAGTAGCAATAACAGCTGTAGTAGCAATAACATCTGTAGTAGCAATAACAGCTGTAGTAGCAATAACATCAGAAGTAGCAATTACAGCTGTAGTAGCAATATCAGCTGTAGTAGCAGTAACAGCTGAAGTAGCAGAAACAGCTGTAGTAGCAATAACAGCTGTAGTAGCAGTAACAGCTGTAGTAACAATAACAGCTGTAGTAGCAATAACAGCTGTAGTAGCAATAACATCAGAAGTAGCAATTACAGCTGTAGTATCAATAACAGTTATAGTAGCAGTAACAGCAGTAGTAGCAGTAACAGCAGTAGTAGCAATAACAGCAGTAGTAGCAATAACAGCAGTAGTAGCAATAACGGCACAAGACAAAAAAGAATTCTCAGCACTCAGTTAGTAGTGTTATCTATTTCAGTCACTTAAATCAGTCACTCACATTTGGACATCTGAGTGCAGAGTGGTGAGTAACTGTTATAATTTCTGGATCCTGGTTTGCTAAGTATCATGCATGTAAGTAATGCTTCACTAAAAATCTTATCATGCCATCACATCTATCTATTATTTATTATAAGGCCATTATTAGTAAATTATTTGTTTGCTGTAACCTGACCAACAATAGTTTGGATTGGTCGGAATGGGAATTTATTTTCAATTTTAGATGTTACTAGATTTTTGCACATAACTAGGCCTGTTAAGGACAGGGAAAATGACACATAAGTCCAGTCTGAAAGTTGAGTCGAGGCCAATTGATGTGGGTTGGTAGGGGTACCACAAACAAGGAATTAGTAATAGATGACCTCATTCATGCTTTTATACAATACGTTTTCAGGCCAATTTGTTTACATTTAACACAAGTACAAACATTTTACTACTCATGCAAACTTGGAATTTTTAACTGAATATTCAAAATTTAACAATTTACCAAGGCAGATTACTCTTTATTCACAAATTATTTCAAATTGATTTCTAAGTGAAATCAATTTTTAAATATCAAACTGAAGGTGGTGCCAATTTATACCAGAGAGATCCAAGGACAGTATTCGTGCATTATGAGTTAAAGATTTCTCACAAAAGTTAATACTTGAATTAAATGCAAAAAATAGGCAATTTTGTGAATTATCTTTACTCTCAAGTTCAGTGTGATCAAAGGACTGAAGGTCCTGTGAGGCGCTTTCAATGCAAGACTGCACGTTTTCCATATTATCATATTAGAAAATAATATGCGACTATTCAGGTAAACTCATTTGCCTAAAATGAAACCGATAATCCAGGAAACCTGTTTATATCAAGACTCTCATCATTCCAAAATTGATATATCGCTGACAAATCAGCCATTATACTCATGAATATATAGTTAAATCAGAGAACTTTATAAGTACTATATTCATGAGATGATGAATATGGTGGTACTTCCAGTAGACTATCTGGTTGTTGATGGTAGCAATGAGATGCTAAAAGGCCCAAAAATCAGACAACTTCGCGAGGTCAATATTTCATGACCTGAAGCTATCAGTTTATTTCAGGTTGTTTTTTTCTGTTTTGTTGTAAACTTAACAAAACATTGATAGGTAAATATCTAAAGAGCTTTTATAATCATAATTATAATGAACAGGCAAAAAAAGGCAAATCCCTCACAAAAAATCCAGATTTTACAGTAAACTATGTTTCTATTTGGTCAGTACTTTGATAAATCTCTAAATAATTAATTGTAAACAGAATACAATTTTTTCAAATGTAATTAAATAAATAATTAGAGGGATAGAAAATACTGACACTTAGAGGGATATGACTATTAGCATCCTTAAGTGTTTAGTTAATATATCATAATGTGTTCAATCAACTTTATTATAGTGTAATACTTTCTATTTTTTAATATGACATCTCTCCCACTTTTTAATATCACACCCTCCCACTTTTTAATATCACACCCGTCCCACTTTTTAATATCACACCCTCCCACTTTTTAATATCACATCTCTCCCACTTTTTAACTTCACACGCTCTAACTTTTTAATATCACATCTCTCCCACTTTTTAATATCACACCCCTCTCACTTTTTAATACAATGTATCACACCGTCCCACTTTTTAATATCACAGCCTCCCATTTTTTAAAATCACACCTCTCACATTTTTTAATATAAAACCCCTCCCATTTTTTAATATCACACCCTCCCACTTTTTAATATCACATCTCTCCCACTTTTTAATATCACAACCTCCCACTTTTTAATATCACACCCTCCCACTTTTTAATATCACACCCTCCCACTTTTTAATATCACATCTCTCCCACTTTTTAACATCACACGCTCCAACTTTTTAATATCACACCCTCCCACTTTTAATTATCACTACTCCGATTTTTTAATATCACATCTCTCCCATTTTTTTAATATCACATCCTCCCACATTTTAATATCACTCACGTCATACCTTTTAATATCAAACCCCTCCCACCTTTAAATATCACACCCTCCCACTTTTTAATATCACATCCCTCATACTTTTTAATATCAAACCCCTCCCATCATTTAATATAAAACCCCTCCCACCTTTTTATATCACACCTCCCACCTTTTTATATCACACACCTTCCACCTTTTTATATCACACACCTCCCACCTTTTTATATCACACATCTCCCACCTTTTTATATCACACACCTCCCACCTTTTTATATCACACACCTCCCACTTTTGTATATCACACACCTCCCACCTTTTTATATCACACACCTCCCACCTTTTTATATCACACACCTCCCACCTTTTTATATCACACACCTCCCACCTTTTTATATCACACACCTCCCACCTTTTTATAGCACACACCTCTCACTTTTTTATATCACACACCTCCCACTTTTTTATATCACACACCTCCCACCTTTTTATATCACACACCTCCCACTTTTTAAAATCATACTCCTGCCACTTTTTTAAAATTGTACTCCTCTCACATTTTACAATATTCCTTACATAGTTTTCATCATATTGTACCCCTCCCACTTTACTACACCACAACCTACCCACCTTTTCAAATCAACCCCTCCACCCCTCTTTGTTTATCACATCCCAGTCCTATGTTTTAATACTGTGTAATTACTTCTGCAACTTTTTTATATTGTACCCCACCAACTTTTACGTAATGTACCCCCCTACTTTTTTAAATATCATACCTCTCCCAACTATTTATCATAACCCTTACTGTTTGTGTATCATTTTTAAACAGCACGTCTAAGCGCTTTATATGTACCTTTAAACGTATACACAAATGTTTAAAAAAGCTACAATTAAAACCAGATTATTTTGTAAGAGTAAAACAACCGATATATGTACTTCATGCATGATCAAAAGTACACAATGTTTATGTAGGCAAGTTTTTCATCAGCTGCATACTTAACATTCTGCTTTCAACCATCCTTATGTATCACATAATAACTATCGCAAAATTCCCCTGTTCTTCGGTTATGTCACAGGAGTGTGTAAAAAGGATTATAAAAGACAAAATTAAGGTAATTTCTATAATTAAAGGGCAATAACTCCTGAGTGAATCGAGCGATATGGCTGGTATTCAAACTTGTCTGAGATATTACACATTATGACTAAATTTGGTGATGATTGAACAAATGCTTCTAAAGTTATTGATCAGACAAATTACTGGACGCAACCCGCCCGCCAGTACACCACAGGTGAAACTATAATACGTCCCATTCCGTGTGTGTAAATAAGGACTATAGGTAGAGTAGTATAAATCGAACAAGACTGTCTTTAACAATAACAGTAATAGTAGGGTTAAGGCAAGCATGAAATCATGTCTATCGAGCAATGTACAGAAGTTGTCAATATGCCACTTAAATCAGCAAGATTTGCTTGTATAATGCAACAGTTATTCTTTGGCGAGATGACACGCTGATAAACCAACGTGTATATGTGAAAGATACAAAACAGACTATATCTTTAACAAGCTATTTGTAGTCAGTCACATGACATAAGTAAACACTTCCTTCTCCACCGGGTTGTTATACAAATAATATATTCAAGATGGCTGCGAGGAAGGACAGTGAAAATTTAACTCATTCTCAAAGGAATGCTGGTGACGCGTCTTTTGACTTGTGCTGTTCTCCTTGTGCTAAGAAGAAATTAAATAAACAAGCAGTGAAGTACTGCACGACGTGCAATGACTATTTTTGTGCCAGTTGTGTTGAAAGTCATAACATGTTCAAGGCAATGTCAAATCATGTCTTGATTGAACCACAAACCAGCAGATCAACTTCTAGTAAAACAGGATCTAAGTTTGACGCAATCCCTACACAGCTGTGTAAGAAACATCGTACTGAAGTTGTTAACATGTACTGTCGTAGTGAAGACACGGTAGGATGCTCTGTGTGCTTCTTGTACGAACACAGGTATGTATTTAAATTTTGTCATTAGTGATGTTTTTGTACTTGTTCAAAATCTTGTTCAAACCATTTAATGGCTGCCATTATTTAAATGCAGAATTGCACAACGGTATAAGAAAATGAAATGTTAACTACCGTTCCTGGAAAGCGTAGTAATGGAGTGTAGAGCGTAAGACGTGTAACCTCTAGGTCATGAGTTCAAATCTTGCATTGAGCTTTAACCGCGGAGTACGTCATTCCTCAATTTGGTGAAGGTACTGGTTTGAAAACAGGAAAGCAATTATTGATAGCAATTAGTAAAATAAATTCTAACTTCTTTTGATATTGCTGTAGAACAAATATTAATTTAATCATTAACTTGATCAATAGTATCATATTGCATGATCACACAAAGGCTACTAAATAGAGAGCTATATCTTTACATTGATGCAACTTGGGCATAGATAGTTTAAACAGACAATACATCCGCTTGAAATGTTTTCTAATTGAATGCAAGTTTACAGATTTACTGTCCTTATTTTAATTATATGAATTTGTCAAATGGAGTTTAAAGTAATAGGGAAGTGTTTACCTTAACAACATATTGATTACGGTACCTGGGTATATTAAAATATGCAGACAAACTATATTGAAGTGAACAGACTGGTTTGTGAAATTGTCAATATATTTGATTTATCTAGTCAACAAATCCTATTACGCAAAATTTGAAGACCCATATTCATATATTGTTATCTTATAATTACTGGAAAGTAGGTACTTAAGTTTCTACGGACGGGATTTTGCACTCAAGTACAGAAACTTTGGGATTTTATCTGCCATATTGATTTCGTCTGCTTATGCAAACTGAGTTGGAGATTGTTCGTTCAAATCTTAAACGTTTCCATATTTCAGAACGATGTTGAAGTTGTTACTTCTATCTAATACATATGATATTCAGTCTCATTTACTCAACCAAAAGCAAAATAAAATCTCAATAAATGTTGTATTTTATTTTTGATCAATATTGATATTAAGAAAATCATTTCCAGGTCCTGTGATGACATCCACTACATACCAGAGTATGTACAATCAAATTTCCCCACAGAAAAAGTCAAACAAATCAACACTGATTTAACACAAGCAATCAAAGCCATGACAAAACTGAAGACACAACATGACAGATTGGACGACAATCTGGATAAATGCAAAGCCACCTGTAAGCAGGAAATACAGAAGTACAGAGCGGAAATAAATCGTATCATTGACAAGATAGAAGCAGCCACACTGGCAGAACTTGATGATATACATAATGACACAAAAAAGATGACTGGAGACACGAATCACAACATACAGGACATCCATGACGAAATGATAAGGTTCAAGTCTGAGATTGAATCGGACCAAAGTAATGACTCTCAGAAATTTGTCATTGCTAAGCTAAGTCAATGTTTGATGAGGCAAGGACAAGAACTGCAGTCAGAACTAATCCATGACGAAATAACTCAAGTAACATTTACAAGAAATACTGATATAATGACTTTCCTGTTGAGCATAGTGACATTAGGATTGCTGAGCCCTCCACTGGTACAAGACTCATCGCTACCAACAGTTACTAGCAGCAGTAAACAATCAAAGGCAATACATGTCACTACGAGTCCATCAGCATCCGGTGATGACAGAAACACCAAGAGGGTCGCAACACGACAACAAGATACTATGACAGATATAAATCCACAGAAACAAAGCCTTTATAACATACTTAGTAAATCAACGTATAACTTAAAACTACAAGATGACAATGATACATGTAATATATGGTCATCCTGTATTTTAGACAATGGTAATATCTTGTTGGTTGATTATGATAATAAGAAGTTAAAATTAGTCGATAGTAGAACATATAGAGTCAGATCATCATTAGTACTGAATGCCAATCCAAGGTCAGTATGTAGAGTAAGTAGTACAGAAGTAGCAGTATGTCTGTTGAATAATACAATACAGTTTGTATCTACATGTGATAAACTTGTACCAATACGTTCACTTAGTATGAAACATGCGTGCAGATGTATTGCTGTCATAAGAGATACGATGTATGTATGTGATGGTGTATCTGTATATATATATACATTGAATGGTAAACTTGTACAGACCATTAGTAAGGATAAATCAGGAAATTTTATATTCTCATGGATCCAGGATATTACTGCGAGTGATGATGATAAGATGATACATGTAGCTGTCGTGAAGAATGGTGTGATAACATTGAATACTGATGGAAATGTTGTATGGAGATATTCCGGTACAGCACTAAGTAGAGCATGGGGAGTATGTACTGATGGGAATGGAAATGTGATTGTATGTGGTATGGAGTCAGACAATGTAATACAACTAGCACCAGATGGACAATACATGGGAGAGATTGCTACACGAACTGATGGTGTGTCTTGTCCACTAACAGTGTGCTATGATAGAAACATCCACAAACTGATTGTAGGAACGAGTGACAACAATATAACAGTATTTAATGTACAGTAACAAAACCAGTTCTACACAAATAAAAATAAAACAAATATCAAATCACCTTTAAAACTAACATGTGGTAATTATAAAAAAACATGAATAGTGATACATGAGAAACAAGATATGTATCCTGAATGAGCACAGCAACCATACAGTAATCATAACTTTATCTCAATCAATATAAACATGTACAGAGCAAACAGATAAAAAAATCCTCCAATAAATACAAACATCTAATCAAATAAGAAACAAAATAATAAGTCCACAATTAGCACTAAAGAATGATGTGATTATGTGTGTGTGGTTTGATTATTGACTTAAAATATTGACAAATTCAGGAAGATAATGGTGTAATAAATAAAGTCGTCTTAATAAATGCAGAACTACTAAAATATACTTTGATTTTCTGTAAAGATATGTTTATATTATGTTATTATGATTATATTAGATCGTAGTACGTTTTTGTTATTATATCAGAATTATGTTTGCAAATTGTTATTTAAAGAGGATAATTTGATGAGTTGAAATAAAATATATTGTGTTAAGCACCGTACTTGTGCTGAACATGATAAATGGATATGTCTGCAGTTACATTTTTTATTTGTGATTTGCGTATATTTAGAAAGAATCTAGACTTTATATATTAAGCGGTATGCTTTAACGTTTTCATGGGATGATGTCTGTACAATTTATTTGGTTACCAAAAATATAAACAATGATTGTATATACTATATATCAATAAACATAAAAAAATAGATCGTTTAATTCATACTTTCAAATTTCTAAATTGTGCATTATGTAATAATCATTCAATGTACATGTATATCATTGTGTTGTAGATAATTGTTTTTATATGTCAAGGACTTGATTACAATATTGAAGTTTTATAGAAACAAATACTAGTATGTTTGTTCTATAGTTCGTTGCCATTACATATTAATATTACGAAACACCAAAATGTAATTCCCAAACAATGTTCATTAATTACCATATGTATAATTATAAATTCATTTTAGACGAGTCTATATAAAATACAGGGTGTGAACGATTTCTTTAGATAAATATTTATTGATCAATGTACTTCAAAGATTTATTCATTTATTTGTATCTACTAATCAATAGGCATTGTTTAGCAACCTTGTTTTACTCAGTGTGTGATACCAATAGCATTTGTCATTTGACTGTATCATAGTTTATAAAATCCATTGATAAACTTGTATTTAATGTATATGTATCACAGCATGTTTTATGTATATAATCTTATAGGCATGGCCTTGTACATTGTTATTTATATCAGACCAATAGATGTTTAGTTCAACTAAAGTTATTTTTGTCAATATTGTATTACGTTGATCTTGTGAACTTGATTATCAATATCAATTAGGCCAAATTTGAACTAATCAGCTAATTGACTACTGAGGCGGTTTCAGTTACCGGGTTGTAATTGACAAACTTTGTTTACTGTTACACAATCTGTATACCAAATTTGCATACAAGAAATTACTATAATTTATTTTAAAATTTGTGCTGCATTTTAGATATTTTCGAACCTTTGCAGAGAATTTGAAATTCAAAATATTAAATATTTTAATTGGCTTAGAGATCGCACATTGACATACATCTATTATTTATGACCTACACTGAGCGCTTGAGTATAATGAAAACCCTTATTTTACTTTTATTTACGTTATAACACCGTTATTCTTATGTATTTTGTCATTACTAAATAAAAGTGTTGATTTTTGCAACACTAAATTTATATTAAGCAGAGAGATACAAATCAGGTGGCTCATCGTCTACGTAAATTTGCTGCTACCAACATGGAACCCTGTTGAATCTTAATCATGATTTGTGTATGTTATTGCCATGGATCAAACTCATGGGTTCCCCACAATAGACTGATGGGCCCCATAATGGTATATTTCACAGCTAATTTGTCTGTTACAAATTTCTGAATGCCACAATGTTCTCCATGATGTCTAAAGGATATGTTATCATATCAATGAATACATTTTGGCGCTGGCAATTGCCTATTTGGGCTGGTAAAATTATTTATCCGAGTATAAAACAACACAAAGGTTTTACACAAAATGTGCAGGCCCGGATCCAGAAATTCTCGACTGGGATGAACGTGATGAAAATGACCCGCACTTGAGGTGGGGTAGGTACGGGAGGGTTTTATCCCCCTCCTTTAAGGGGGGGGGGGGGGGTCCGGGTGATTTACCTCATAGATTTTTACAATATATATTTTAAATGGTGGCTTCTAGTGCATTTCGTAGTCTAAATTTTTAGGACTCATTCATGAGAATTGCACTTGTATTATCTTGTTAAAAATACAGAACGACCAAATCATACAAGTAACATCATTTTAACAGATTTCCAGGGGACAGCCCCTCCTGTACCTACTCCCAATCAGCCTTCAGTAAAAACCCTTGTCACAAGTGAATAATTAAGAAGCCCATTTCGTCATAAACTCTGTGAAAAAGTGTAGATATTAAAACGTGATTCGGCAGAAGTTGACTCTTTTTAATGTCCAAAATGAACATGAAGGGGAATTTGTCCACCTAGTGCAAAATGAGCCATGGGGATTTTGTCCAGACACCGTGATTTTATGGTAGATTCGAGGTTAGAGCGATACATGAATTCAAATACCAACCAACATTTAACACAGCGTATTTTGCATATCACACTGCAAAACTAATGCTCGTATGAAAGGACCACAAATATGATGGTGTCTTATTACTCAATCTTTTGAATTAATTAATTTTCCTTATGACTCGGTAAAGTTGAAATTTAGAATGCATGCAGGTATAATGTTTCGTTGCGCTAATGCGAACGTATTCAAAATACAAAGAAAACCATTGTGTGTTTTAGTTTGAATACAATTTTTTTATACGATGAGGAAAATTTAATTTAAGATTTTAGCATTTTGAAATGCAATTCTAAAAAGGAAAATGTGAAAATATGACAGTAGACTTGGTCTAGAAAAACAAAATTATTTTATTTTGCAAAACTTCAGGCCCAAGTATTACATTCCCTTCCATAAATTATTGAATTGTTTAACACTATTTAAAGAAATTTTATTTTCACTGTTTCACACTAAAACAACACCACAACAGATCTCTGTCTCTGTTACAATTGATGCTCAATAATCTGTGTTTTACAGACGCTTTCAACCTGATAAGGAAATTGAAAGCGCCTGTCTGATGTAGAGTGAAAAGCACAAGATTTTTCTAGACGGTCTCAAGGCCGATGAGCACATCAGGGGGCCAACTTTTATTGCACTTGCTTCTGCTATACTGTATACAAGAGGAAATCGACCATTACTCAATGTATTGTATTTGAAATACAAAAGGAATAGTAACCTTTAGACCTAATCAGTAGACATACAAATGTAATTTTATATTAGGAATAGAAAAAGGTCACTCCATAGCAGAGAGGGCAGAGCCCCCTTGGTCCCCCTGGCGGATCCGGGTCTGATGTTGAAGGTAGACTATGTGAACTTCCAATATTTAAATGTTTGAGTCAAAGCATTGTGTGAAAAATCTACACAATTTCTAAGCATCAGTAATACAATCCAGCACAAATTATATTATATGATCAGGCTCATTCTCTCTACATTCGGTATTATAGATATATAACCTGAGTGTAAAGTTCCTGATGATACTCTACTTATGTCACTTGTTGCTGAAATATCAGTATTACATAAATTATACATCATTGGACAACACCGAATATTAATAGTATTATCTAGATACATTATAATTTATATTTCTATCGTTTCCATAGAACATAGTGCATGTACCAGTACAAGTATACACTTCAGAATATTACTACGAATTGTGAAAATTATAATTTAGAACTTATTATTTAGTAAAGAAGAGTGTATATCCACATTGTCAGAACAACTTCTTTGCGTGTCGTAGTCTGTACAATCAAAGTAACTTTAGTTTTGGACTGTGACTCTCTTCGTTGGGGTTTAAACCCTATAGAGTTTACTTAAAAGTAGGCTATATTCTGTTATTAACCATCATTGGGTTCCTTAGTAATGCAAAGTCATTTATAAGGTCACAAATTGAAGTTGACAGCAAGTTTTATATCGTAATTGAACAGATGCAGCTGAGCAGACATCATGGGAACATATCAAATGAATTATATGTATATATCACCAAAACTAAAGAGTTTTCATCGAAAATGTTAAAAAAACACTATAGGAAGTTAAATGGAAGTTCAAGGGAGGTAATTCTGCAACAACCATCACAAGCATGTTAGAGTTACCTACCCCAGCAAGTATGACAGAAAGCAGACTGGAGAAATTGAACAACTCATTGTCCTGCCTTCAAATTATGTTAATTGTATCTACCCATTTAACATTATTATATTTCTTATAACAAAGTATTGTTAAATATGTTTGTGATGGCAGAGGTATGTGTACTTTGTAAAGGGAGAACACTTCATAGGAGAATGGGTTACATTATAACGTACAGGTGAAGATAAAACGTTTGCAGTATTATCTCGTAATATCTGTTTATTGTCAGTCACTCAGACAGACACATGACAAAAGTAAACCATTCTTCATCAACTGAGTCGAGATGGCTGCAATGAAGGACAGCGAAAACATCTCATTCTTAACGACGTGCTGATGACAAGTTTCTTAGCACAGCCGTATTGTGTTCGCTTTTTAATGGCGAGACAAAAAGTGGACAGCCGGACTTTTAATTACTCACAAAACATAGTCGCTGTTTTATGTATTTTATGGATTAAAATAAATCAACATTACCTTTATCAACGATATGTAAATAAAAAAACACACTTGTATTTAATATGTACATAGATAACTGATTCAACGTACACAATGTACGGTGAGGACTACGCGATAGATATTGTCTAATTATTTTAACGACCTCGTTTTAACATATTTGATAATTGATAGTATAAAGAATTATTGGTATACATTGTATCTTCCATGTAGGCATGAGATAAATGCGTAAATATCAAATTGCTGTACTAGTACATGTTTTAAAAAAAGAAATTTCATTTTCTGAAAGGTCAATGGACAATGCAACAATGGTCCTGTGTTTTGATGTACATTTCTTTACACGCTTTATTACATTTTCATTGAGCATGTAACTATTTGTTTCGCGCATGCTAATATTGTTGAATAAACATGTATTCATAACCTCAAATATATAAATGGAAGTAAAATTTTAATACTTGGTGTCATTATTACAAATCAGACATTAAAAAGACAAGTGTACTTCATGCATCTTTAATCCAAGGAAAATAAACTGCTAAAGGTATATTGCGGTTTTATCAAAAGGTCCATTACAGTTGAAACGATGTGTATTTGTGTTTTCCTATATGTTTGATATACTTATCGCCGTGAGTGTGTTTAAATAAAATGTAAACCAGGAAGCAGCTAACTTTATATGCTGTTCAATTATTGTCTATTCAAACTTTCTTTAGTATGAATTTGCCGTTGAATGACAAGGGTTCGTTGAAATAAGTATTCATTGATGCAGTCAATTAAAAGTACTTCAGAATACTGTCATTGTGTATAGATGATTCAAAACTGTCTGTAAATATATTCACGACTTGGCGAGTACTCGTAAATACAAACAGAGATATAAAGTTGTTGCAGGCATACACACCATGATACAGATATGACAAATGTCATTATAGCAATGCGTATCAGGGTAGGTTTGTATGATGAGGATAGTTTATTGTGTTATGCAAGTGGTTCGAATCAATTAGTATATTTTATTCTTCTATACATATAAATATGATATTCATCAATCATTTATTTCATTATTGATATTTTGTACTGAATCAATTTGCTTTTTCTCAATTCTCAAATGAATGCTGGTGACGCGTTTTTTGACTTATGCTGTTCTCCTTGTGCTGAGAAGAAATTAAATAAACAAGCAGTGAAGTATTGCACGACATGCAAGGACTATTTTTGTGCCAGCTGTGTTGATTATCATAAAATGTTCAAGGCAATGTCAAATCATGTGTTGATTGAACCAATTAGCTAGATAGTGAAATTTTCCCTCGACACGAAAGGTAATACATTGCGTACACATTTGATTGCTTATAGCACTTGAAAATACCCATCTATTATAAACTCAGTAGTCACGTGATCCTGCCAACCAATGAAATTTAGTATCAGGAACGAACGGTGATTTCGTAAGGTCAACTATCAAAATATACTGGGTAATACCAAAGGGGTTTGTACACAAGTTCTACTTTCACTTTCACTTTGTGTTATATTTTCCGTTTAACGCAGTATAATACAGCTTGATATCTTATTATTTGGAGCTCTGGTACTTGGAACAAAACGACAACACCCCGTTGCGAAAGTCTCAGTGTTATTCCCCTTGTATATATATTACAGTTTAGACGAACACACAAAAAAAGTGAAAGTAGAAATTGTTACAGACCCCTTTGGGTAATACAGCAGCGTGCGAACGTTACGGTAGTGGAATCAAAGCGCTGTGTGTGAGCGTTCTACGCAGTGATCTCGGGGTTTCTGTATAGCGTAATTGAATGACCGGCGCTCGTAACATTAAGTATTGTTTATGTTGTACAACAAATTTTAACCTTCAGATTGCAACAAATTTGTATTATTGTTATAAATATATTAACATTGATGTTCTTTTTATAATAATAATAATAATTAATATTATTTAATTATGATTATTGGTATTTTTAGTATTATTTAATACGTATTGAGGGATAATATAGCATATTTATTTAAATACTAAACACTGATAAATGTCCAAAAAAATGATTGTAATGTGTGCTTACATTCAGTTTTATAAATGAATTGTTTATTTTTTGCAAACATGTTTATCTCCATGACAGGAAGAAAAGTGTCGTGGTTTTGTTTTTATTGATCTGTTTGTTTTATATTTAACGAATTTTGTTAAATATTTAGACTATTAATTTATTTATAGAACCGGGGTTGATATTCACAAAAAATGTATGTATTAGATTATTGACTGTATCAATCAAGTTTTCCGCATTCGATAAAAGCGAGCATTTGTTTTATCAGTTAAATCAGTTCAGTATTTACTATAGAATATACATTAAAACCTCCATAATAAGACCACCTTTGGGACCCATGAAAACTGATCTTTTTATTGATGTGGTCTTAATATCGAAGTTGAATACTGAACAAATGGACTTGAAAAGTGTGGTCTTAATATTGAGGTGATCTTACTATTGAGGTGGTCTTAAAGTGAGTTTGTACTTGATAATACATTATGTTGCTGCTAAAATATTACAGGAACAGTGACTTGACCTTCAAGTAGTTTCACTTTCCATTCGTCTGAAACCTATTTCGCAGACACAATTCTGATGTGAAATACAGTAAAACCTCACTTAACGACCACCTAAATAGTAAGACCATCTCAATATAAAGAACACAATTTTCGCAGTCAAAATGGTGGTCTCATTATTGAGGTTTTACTGTAATAAAGTATGTTGCCGCTAAACTCTTACTGGTACAATGACTAGACTTCCAAGTACATGTAGTTTCACTTTCAATTTGCTTTAAATTTCGTCTGAATTTAGTCCATTTGCACTGTTTTGCTCTTTATTTAACCTCTTTATTGATACCACCTCTATATTAAGACCAACGTTCAAGAGTCCCAATGGTGGTATTATAGTTTTACTGTAATAAAGTATGTTGCCGCTAAAGTATTATAGGCACAGTGACTATACGTTCAAGTACATGTAGTTTCACTTTCGGTTTGCTTTAAATTTCGTCAAAAACCTATTTCGCAGATATGGTGTGAAATATACGAAAGCATTGTGCGCAAGTCTTTGGGGAAAGGAGGTGAAGATGAACAAGCAATGAACATTGATTAAAAAAGTATTTTTCTGCATGTTTTAAGGTGCAATAATTTTCGAAAAGTTAAACACGCATTTCCCCTATTGAAATCGGCTAAACCACTTGGCTAACGTTAACACAAGTGGGCGGTTATAATATAAATGCATGTAAAACCGTTGTGCAAATCATAGCTACGCAATAGTTGTTCAGTGTAGACCTACTATTCAAATACGGGACAAACAGGAAGTTTAAAATATCATTGAAATAATTTTGGTTGAGGGGAGATTTAACTTAAAGTATTCAAGTTCAATGTATATATTTAGGTATGCATTAATTGAAGTGCGATTTAAACTTGTGCGGTGCAGCTCTCTAGATATTGGAGGAAAACAAATCTACAACAACAACAGCAACATCAAATGGCGGCAGAGGAAGGCTCAGATAGTTTCAGAGAAAATAATGACAATGGGTCTGATGTATTGTTTGACTATATATGCAGCGTGTGTGCTTCTACGAAAAAGGAAAAGGAGGCAGTGAAGTATTGTATTGAATGCAAGGGGTATTGTTGTCTTTCATGCGTGCAGACTCATGCTTCGTTTCCAACACTTAAAGGACACAATCTTGTCGAAACTTCGAATTTGCATTCGCTCGGTATAGCACCCGGACCGTCCGGTACTGTCCCGGCATCATCGTCGGCTCCGACTGAAAGATGTTCCGTTCACCCAACCGGGATCGTTGACAAATACTGCGGGAAACATGATGTCGTTGGATGTTCAACTTGTATGTCCACTGATCATAGGTAGGCATTTCTTCCACAATATGAACGCTAGAAATGTATTTCCAGTAAAAATGTATATCATACAAATGGCTGAAATTAGAGCTCGCATTATAATTAGCGAGTTAGCGAGTACTAAATTTGATCCCTATTACCGAACATAGCTTCTAAACACGAAGGGAGGTGATTCCTGCAAAAGCGGGTTCGTCACCACCGCCAAGGGTTTGGCAGATCAGGGTTGCGTTTCATCAAAAATCCTAAGTATGAAGAGATAGGAGTGAAAATTCTGAAAGGAATACGTCATGTTTGCTCAATATGTATTAGACATTTTGAAGTGTAAATATATTTAATATGTCACATTCTTTAAGATTAAACTAAAATTTTGTTGAATCTTGCTTTTTAGATTCATGTAACAAAACATGCTTAAGTTGGCTTAGGTGCGTAAAGTGTACTTAGGAGGGAAAGCGCACCTAGGTCGTTTGATGACATGCACCCCTGTTCAGGGATTAACTAAAGAAAAGAGACAAATACATAAAAGTTACATTTTCACTGAAATGTAAAGATTTTCATAGATCATGTATGCATAATAAGTTTTTTGAAAATCCATTATTTGTTTTTTTATTCTGTAAAACTTCGCATTTGAAATGCTTTAAACAATTACCGCTCCTCGCACTTAAATTAAAGCACAAAAGTGCTGTGGGACAGTACCACTCGTCTCTGTAGCCTAGCTGGCAATTCGTTGCTTACAAGTTTTTGTTTTGTAACTAAACAGTTTTATAATATAAAAATATGTGTAAATATGTCCGATGGTTTGCTTGGAATATGGAATAAAACTAAAACATATGACAGAAATGCGAGAAAGAATAAAAAATTATTAAAAAAATAGTAAACATTTTTTCTAATAGATCTTCAATCCGACTTGTTCTAGAAATGCTAGTTTTTCAAACCGAAATAAAGAAAAATGGTCAGTAATAATTGTAGAACATTAAAATGTTAAAACAAGTGAAATGTTTGTCACGGCTGTAAATAAATGAAATACAAATACACCAGACCCTTTATGTAGCGTTCGTGAAGATCTAATTATAGAATGACATATTAAATTACATCAGTACTAAATTAGAGTAAAATCAGTATGCCCAGGCATAACGTTAGGATAACACTAGCTTGCCATAGGTTATGAGTTATCTTGTTGTACATGTAGTGAGGTATTTTCCAATTAATTTTCCAAGCACAGAGTGAGATGTACATAGACAGACGACACCGATAATTTTCGTAGTCGTGCACAACGAGACCATATTTACGATAATAGCAATAAAGAACAACAACAACAACAGTTGTCACTTGTCATCGATTTATATATATCCTTTAAACGCAGACTGAACCCGAGTACACTCTTCTTTATGCGTTCGCTTAGCGAATTTACCGCGTTTATAGCAATAACCTGGCATTTTAAGTCTATAGAACCGGTATGGTAGGGTACCCGTCTGATTGCATTTCTGTCACGCAATTTCACCAACCGGCGAAAAGTTAGAATTTGTACTAAACGAAAACAGTCGACGCTCTTAAAATATGTACTTAACAAAATGATGACGATTTATGAAATTGATAAGGAATAAAATAAGATATGTATTTAGTAAGTACTTCATGAATGAAGTACACGAATGAACCATCTTTAAAAAATATAAAAAGGACAAACATTTTCGTTCATTATATTTTATAAAGAGCACACCCAAAACTGTAAACAAACTTGTGGGTATTAATACATTGCTTTAAAACCAATCTGAACTCCACATAAACAGCTAATTAGTTCACACACCACTTTAGCAGGTCACCTTTTCAACATTTAATTTAATTGAAACGTTTATGATATTATTTCGTTCGGTGGACTTTGGAACTACTTCGATGCGAAGTAATTAGGATGTGGACGTTTTTGACTTGTTACCGGTTTTCAGCCTTTTTTCTGTTTTGAAAACGGGAACCTATTGTTGTATGCTATTCAAATTGCCACACTACTATAGACGGTACCTGTGCGGTACGGTCCAAAAATGAAATAAGTGTCGCCGACTTCCGCGGCTAATGATCATAACAAGTAATCAAAGGACTGACGGTCCTGAGAGGTGCTTCCAGGGCACGTGTTCTATAATATTTGAAGGTGATTATTTTCAATAATCGTCTTCCTATGCCATCCATCCGCTCTCTTCTTGGAATTAACCCCATCACACACTCATGCTTGATCGATATATAGTTCCAAAAATTCTATAAAGGAATTAGACTCGAAAACCTTCTAAACTGTTTTCGATAATCAGTTTAATATGGACATCTGGGTTTTTGGTATATAATTGAGAAATATTCTGTACTATCAAGAAAAAAATAAGAGATATTAATGCGCTAGGAAATTCATAGACCAAACAGTTGTCCCATAATGACACCTTTAAAAGTTTTGACAATGTACACTGTCGATATTATAAAGGGTATGGAGTGAAACAAAGTAGTGTAACAGTCTGGTTGTTATGTAACTCCATAGGTATTAACACGATGAACTCAAGTAACCTGACCCATTCCAGATGGAATATAGTGCAGTAATAAATCTCAATGAAATGATTCAGTCTTCAACTTTAAAAACATATTGTTACTTTACAATTGTAAAATAACAATACGTTTGTATACAGCTGTAGTATATCACTATATGACTTTCAATATAGGAGTCTGGACTTTCATATTGAAATACATTTGTAATTATGCATACATAACCATCAACTAGTTTTTGTGAGGGCTAAATGGGATTAACAAATAATACTAATATGACAATTTTATGTATACAACGCAAAGTTTACGCTGTTAATTGTTTCAGCATCAAGACTCCCATTCATACAGTGTATAAACTTGTTCAAGCCGTATAGACAGTATATAATACTATGTTTAATTGACGGACAGTGTCTTGCATACTTTTTGTTTTCAATGAGTGTCTAGCAACACAGGTAGTAAATTATTAATTAATACTTTCCCTCATTAACTCAGACTGACATAACATTTTACTTCCAACTTTCTTGATATCAAAAACCAATATAAAGATCTAATATTGTAATTTTATTTCCTTCATTCCATTGTAGTTATTTTGGTACACATTTATAGAAAAGCAATGAATAACAAGTACAAATTCAGTAATATTTCTTCTCAAAAATACTCATCTACAAATTCCAAATTTTTTATCTTCCGACAATCCAGTATAACCATTGTCTCTCTGAATGTATACAACATCTCGAATTAAGTCACATTTTATCACAGATCTATGCTTTCTGTATTCATTTAACGTCTTTTCGCATAGTCACATGTAGTATGTTCTAGTCTCTCGAAAAGGCGACTTTTACAACTGTCATAAATATCTGAGGCAAAAATAGTGGACAGGGTATACCAGTCATCTTGGTATGCGACATCAACATAGGAGTCAGGGTTCTCACTTGGATTCGGATTTGCGTCACTGGGAAGAAATATGAGTCCAAAAATCATAGGAGTCTAGTATAATTCAATTTAGGGCAGTAAGTGGTTGACTTGATTGTGGATGAAATTCATCAATTATCCCTTTATCTTCTTCACTGGATTTAAACCGCTGTCATCTAAAATAGACACATTTGAAACATTGTCATAAATTATCCGAAAATTGTGACTATCCGAAGTTGGTACAATCGAACAAATCTGGGTCATGATCAATCAGTGTTACTCGTTTAAAATGGCACTTTGATAATAATAATTAATAATAACATTCACTTAAATGATCAAAGTAAAGTTGCTGAAGTAATATTCGAGAACTTCGATATGAGAATACTGAGCGTCCCTCGATAGACGGATAAAGAAATTTGCAAACAAAATTGGTGATGCGAGATTCAGTAAAATAACATAGAATGTTGACACATTTTCGCTGCATCTTAACCTCATTGTTACAATAACATACTTCTTGCAAATGATTAATGAGTGTTGGAATATAGAAAAACACGTACCATAATTATCTTGTATACACTTAAAATAGTCATCTTGCCAAAAGTGAATCTCATGATTCCGCAATATTAACGCATGCAGAAAACCACAGGGATACGGCTCATAAACGGACAAATATGATTTTCGCAAAAGAGAAAATGGACTTTTTATTCATATGTTTTATAGCACGTTCTATATGTTGTGGTCATTACTGATTGTTTCATCATTAATGCATCAATCTATGTTGAATTAATTTGTTTCAATTGCGGTTACTTTGAGTTGAGGTTGAAATTTGTCAAAAATCACCTACCAAAAGTACTTTCAGTACTTTAATTGATCATATTAGAAATTAATACGCGATTATTCGGGTAAACCAAAACTGACTCAAATAATCCAGATACATTTGTAACCCGTTTATATCAAGATTCCCCTTCTACAATTGATATATCTCTGACAAATCAGTCACTATGCTCATTGAATCTATAAGAAATCAGAGGAATGTACATGAACTATTTTCTTGAGACGTATGAATATGGTTGGCGGTACTTTGCATAAACTTACGGTTGATACGATGATAGCAAAGAGACGCTAAAGCGCCTCAAAAATGAAAATACAAGCATATAAGTAAACAATTAAAAATAACAGGGACAAGACACACATATAAATACGGGTGGAAATAGGTGTACCGCATTGGAACGAACATTGCATGATTATGGAAAAACAGAGTAATGTTGTGTTTAATTATATAGTGTAAAAAAAGTTTAAATGATTTTTTAAGAGCAGCGCTATAACTCGACACACAGTACAGACATTAATAGGCCTTCCTGCTTTAAATACTGTTAGATTTAACACAATACACAATAAATGACCTCCGCACTGCGTATAAGAATGTTATAGTTTAAATTTACCACTCGTTGATATTCCTATTTTTTTAAATGTATACTTTTATGAGAACTAAGGAGATGAGATTTCTTTTTTTGACACGAAGACGCACATTTTAAGGATTGTTCGTAAATGCAGACAAGTCTACAAGTAGCCTACAACAGAAAGTTTATATACCAAATTACTAAATATTTTACCATTTGCATATACTGTACAGAAAAACCTCAATAATAAGACCACCCTTCGTACCCTTGAAAGTTGGTTTTATTATTGAGATGGTCTTAATATTGAATTTTAATAATGAGCAAAACAGGGTTCTTAATGGATTTGAAAAGTGTGATATTAATTTCCAGGAGTGGTCTTATTATTGAGGTGGTATTTAAGTGATGTTTTACTATACATTCATCGCGTAGTGGAAGTGATATAATTCTTAGGATTGGTCGATGGAAAAAATCAGTATTAAATGGTCAATCCTTTGTTTTAATACACTTGGATTTTATCGTATGAACTTTGGTTATCTATGTGCATGTTATGTACATGTAAATGTGTATTTATGATAACAACATTTTACTTTGAACTAAATTTGGTTCAATATCAAGTTTGTTATCAACCAGTATATCCCGGTGCATAATACGCAATAATTTGCTTGTCATTCATCTCGACTTTGATTTATGATAAAATAAAAAAATAAGCGTCTGGAACACAGAGAGGAAACTATCCCTCCGCATATTATTAAACGAAGGAAGACCATGTAACAATTAATTAAGCCTTCCGCATTACAAACTCTACCCATTGCAACCTAGCAAATAAGCCATTTTCCAATGTATACACGTAAAATATTTTGAACTCTCAAGCGCATTTCTATACAGCCAATTCGCATGTCTTCCATACGTTGTGTGTTACGTAACCTTGTGCTTTACAAGTAACCATTCACATTGTATGAGAAATCTCCTACTCCTCTTCTGTTTTATCATCTCAAACAGCAAAACCTGATACAATACAGTACACATTGGGCACTGTCTTATCTTAAATGCAATATTTAAAAAGATACGTGACCTGATGCTAAAGATGTTTTTGTTTCAGCAATCCATTATATGTTTGTGTACCATTTAAAAATCAAAGGACTTAAGTTCCTGAGAGGCGCTTCCAAGGCAAGATTGCACCGTTTCCATATAATCGCGTTAGAAATTAACACGCGACTATTGGGATAAACTCACAAGCCAAAAATGATCAGGATAAACCGTTTATATCAAGACTCCCATTCTACAATTGATATATCTCTGACAAATCAGTCATTATGCTCATTGAATCTATAATAAAATCAGAGGAATGTACATGTACTTTTTTCTTGAGGCGAATGAATATGGATGTCAGTACTTCGAGTAGAACTTCCGGTTGAGACGATGATTGCTAAGAGACGCTAAAGCGCCTCAAAAAGCTTGCAATAAATATTCCTTAAACAAATTATGATTTGTCTATTTCAAAAATTTATGTCCGATGTTTACCTCTTTATCTGAAGCAAATGATATTACATGTTTTAAAATTCAAATGTTGAAGCTGTTTATGTAATATTTCAGGACATGCACAGACATTCACTCAATTCCTGATACTATTAACTGTCTGTACAAGAAGTCTGATGTCGACAAAACCAAAGCTGAAGTACAAGTTAGTAAAGATAATGTGGCTAATATGAGCGAGAAGAATGAAGAGTTCATGAAAACGTTAGATGTGGTTAAGAAGAAAGCTGAAGAAAATTTGGAAACATTTACTGAACGTATGAAAACTGCTTTAGATGACTTTAAAGATGAAAGCCAATCAAAGATTGCAAATGAACATAAGGATCAGCGGGAGGAAATGAAAACAGAGAAAGATAAGGCTGTGAATGTAATGAAATCTATCGAAACAACCGTGCAGAAGATGGAAAGAGCCAGAGGAAATATTGCTCAGGAATTTGTCTGCATGAAGCTGGCACAAACGAAGATTAGAGAGTTGAAGACATTAGACCATCAAATCCAGACTAAAAGCGGCGATGGAGATCAACTTAAATCCAACCATTATGCTGACAAATTCATAGAATATTTTAAGAATTTACAAATCAGTGCCGAGAATGAGAAGACGCCAGAAAAAGTTACGTCAAACAGAAGCAGTTTGTACACGGTTAAACAAAGGAAAGACATAAATGTGCGATTGCCAGATGATGTCAGCCGTTGCTGCATACAGGGTTCCTGTGTAACACGGTCTGGTTCACTGTTGCTAGTAGATAGTAACAATCATAAACTTAAAAGGGTTGACCTTACCAGTCTGTCTGTGGTAGACCATTGTACTGTTAATCGCCCAGAAGATGTTTGCTGCGTAAGCGAAACCGAGGCTGCCGTTGCTTGTTATGCAAGTTCGGTGAGATTCGTCTCGCTGGACAATCAGCTGACACCTACCAGAACATTGAAGTTGGATCAGTTTTGCTGCGGCATCGCTTGTACAGACGGGAAGCTCTTCATAACTGACTGGAACAAGTCAGTCTTTGTGTATGATATGAATGGTTTAAAACTACAAGCCATTCCTCAAGATGATTCAGAGAATGCTCTATTCTGTGAAACACGCAAGTTAGCATTCGGTGGTGACAATAGCAGACTATACGTTTGCGACGGTGAAGCCAACGGTGGTGTAGTTATCCTAGATGCGGAAGGAAAGTATATTGACACAGTCAAGGATGCGACCGTAAAAGGAACATACGGGGTGTGTGAGGATGGAAGAGGAAATGTGTTTGTTTGTGGACATTTTTCTCACAATGTGGTACAGATCGGTAATTGCGGAACGAAGGTTGGCGAGGTTTTGAACCAATCTAGTGGAATATATTCACCCAGATCACTTTGTTTCCATTATAAAACAAACCGATTAATTGTAACACGTCAAGATGATGAAGTTGCAATGTTTGAGCTTCAATAACAAAGAACTGCCTGGAATTGCGATTTGGAAAAAATCCCTTTCCCCCTGTGCAATTCTTTCACTTAATATAGTGTTCATATTTTCGCCATAGTTTCAGCCTATTGTTGCTAGCTGTCTTGACTTGTACTGTGATATTTTCCATCCATTTATCAACCCCCCTCATTGATTTTCCTTGTTATCCCTTGTGGTCGGCCAGTGGTCGGCCAGTCCATTCCTTGAGCTTATGTTCCAATACCTTATGTTTTATGGATTGGTGTTTTCCCGGAGGTCTGTGTGGAGAGGCACTGTCTTATGTAAGTGGCGTTCCCTGTAGCAATTTATTCTCTCTCCCCATACACATAATTTATATTGTTATTTTCCGTCTTGTATGATGTGTTCTGGCATCTATCGCCACAATCCGGACATTTTGTAAGTGGCATTTACCGCTCGACTTAATCGTTCATCAAGACAACTTCACAAAAATATTGACTATACTTAAATATGATCAGCTCACAATCTTATATAACAACGTGTATTCCGGGTTAACAATTTTTTTTTCATATAATCGCTGTTATCAAATTCTACATTGCAACATTCAGATAAGCTGGGTAGTAATTGTTTGTGCAATTTATCTCAAACTAGACGGATATCAGATAAAATCACCATATACAAATGGTTGTGATTAAAATTATGACTTTGTGAATTTAAATCAAGGTGACCCCATAGTACTTCCAAACCTGTTTTAAGCAGCTACTCAAGGGATGCATCAAATGTGGCAGTTGAAAGCAGGTGGCTGTTTAATACCAGTGTATTACATATTATCCAGATTACATTATTTGAAACAGGCTGCATACTAGATTTTGCGTTTTATTCAGAAGACCACTAACACAAGTACAACTTTGTCTGCTTTTACTAGTTCACCATCATCAGAAACCCACCTTTGCTCATCGTGTCATGTTTCGTTTTTGACATACGTGTATTGAAATGATTTTGGAGTCAGTTCTACCATGGTTCCACCAATGAAGGTTTGGTGGTTGAGTGCAAGTTTACCCTCACCCCCTCCCCGGTTTATCTTGGCCTGTTTAACTTTTTGTATTTGTTTACATGTACAAATATTTTTGATATCCCCTTGTACTTCGTGCTCTTTGTATGTGCCATTTTCTGATCCACGTCTTCATTCATATTTTTATTTTTGCATGTCTCATTGGCTTTCGAGGTGGTTTGCATACTAAATTGTAGGATCGTTTCATGTGTGACTACTATATTCATTTTACACATTTAAGGTTACCACGTTTTCTGATTAGGCATTCAGAAACTTTATAAGTTCTCTTTGATTTTCCTAAGTTATCCCTTATGGTCGGCCAGGCCATTCATTGCGCACCTGTTCCCATGCGTATTTACCCTTGTGCCTCCTCAATGTCTGATGTTTAGTGGACTTTTGTTTTCCCGGAGGTCTGCGTTGAGAGGCACTGTCTTATGTATGAGGCGTTCCCTGTTGTAACTTATTCTCTCTCTATTCAAGTCAGACATTTTCCCTTGACTCCAATGTTATTAGAACGATATAGATTTTAATAAAAATGTACAGACGGAAGCAAAAATCATTCAGACATTATTCCATTTGTTAAGATTAAATGAAAACAAAATACTGGTAAAAATTTCACAAATTTAAGTGTGAGTTTCAGACTAGAAGTGTTTGTGATAGAGAGCAAAGAGATGTACTTATTTCGCACATACTCATGGTTGCCTTGGCAACAATTCAATAACACGTGAATGCCCTTATGTTTAAGCGCTCATTTTCAGCCATATCTATTTGCATTATCTCATCTAGTCAGAACCAAAGCTATTATGTTCTGTGGAAATCAGTATGCTCAGTTAAGTGATAGTAATTGGGGTTATGCAATATGAAAACTTATATACAAGAAAATCACCTATATATGTATTATTTTATTTTCCGTTAAAGTGCAATCGATGTCGATGAATATATTGTCTTAATAATGTGCAGTCCAATCAATAATTTGCGTATTTGTTTGTATAAAAGTGAACATGTATGTTTCTTTCTTTATTAAATGTTGTTAATAGCATATGGTGCATCGATGCATTTGCTGGCCAATCAGTTATTTGCGTATTTGCTTGTATAAAAGTGAACATGTATTTTTCTTGCTTTATTAAATGTTTTATATAGCGAATTTACGCCTTAAGTCATTTAACACGCGTTGGAGGCGGTGTCTGCTAGAAGCAAACTTTGTGCAGTCACACCGTGATACCACGCCATAAACATGTGACATGACGCCACACCCATTCACAGTTACCTGTCTACGAGCAATACAGTCCTAGTACACGGGCTGCCCTTATAATACGGAACATATGCAAAGTAGCTGCTAGTACCATTGTGATGACTGCATGTTGCAGCCAGGGGTTGAAACGCGACATTGTGCATCAAGATCGAGCATTCCACTATTAAGCCACAAACGCAGTTAAATGTTATTGAATTGTTTAAAATTGTTGTAGAAATCAATGGTATTAAAATGACTGTACTGTGTGTAATATGTTTTGAACAAATAAACAATGTAATCACCCAACAAAGGTCTTCCTGTGTATCATTAAGAATCTCTGATAACCTAAAACTCACCAGGTAGGCCTACATATCAACAGTCATACATATAAACAAGATTCAAGCACCCTAGGGTAAACATTTGAAATGTTACGTCATTTTTACAAATACTATAGCAGACACTTGAAATGCTGGTGTAATCATGGAATTGTTAACACCTCTAAATGTTGAAAAAAAGTTCGCTATTTTAATTGATAATCGCAAAAGTGAAGGATTTCTCAAGATGGGAGATGAAATAAAATACAACTATCAACAAACTGTGACATACAACAATAGTATTTTATTTTCTGAAAAAAGTTTGACAAAATAAAATCAAAACAACAATATCACATATTTATAGTAATAAAGATTTAAAACGAATAAATAACAGTTAATAGAATAGTCACAATAATTTACTCTGGGTCATTCAATGGAGCAAAAGTGAGATAAAGTTGCACAGGGAGGGGTCTAACACACACAGGGGCCTCCCAACACAGGAACCGACATAATTATTTACCAAAATGAAAGTGTAAACATTGCAATAGAGTCATAGTGTTGCCAAGCAACAAGGACTTTTTTGGCTTCTTGCAGTGTGCTCCAAGTTCATTATTGTTTCTTATGACAACATAATTATACACTTATTATAACAGAGCAATTAACCAAATGTGGCTTTATGTAAAAGAAATCACAAACACACGAGCCATTCAGAAAAAAGGCTCAGCAATATGATGCCAGAATGTTTTTTTCCTGATTTAAATACATTTCATGTTTTTTCATAGTATACAGTAAAAATCTAAATTCATCAGAGCGGCACTGTCTTCAGCAAAAACCTCTTTTCAACAGTGTAAACACAGCCAATTTAACTTCTCTAAGGCAATAACCTCTCAAACACCAGTGAGAGTTTGACTTGTCCATAGTTTGTTGTTCAGGAGTAGTTGCAATGTGTCCTATTGCTAGTAAATCGATTTCTGTCATAAAAATTGCCCTATGAGCTTTACTTTTGCATTTACGAATATTCATCGCAAACATGTATTGGTACATGTATATCTAAAGGCAGCGGGTAACTACCTATAAGGTCAAAATTCATTATATACTGCACATCATTTTCACTGGATTGGTTTTTTTGGTTGTAAATCAATTTCTACCAGAAACATTGTCCTATGATCGTGACTATTGCATTTGCGAATAGTCATCGCAATTATGTCTCGTCTCTGTATATCAAAAAGCAGTCGGTAGATTCCTATTTGGCCTATTTTGCACATTGTTTCATTGTAATGATTTGTTTTTATACAAACACAAGTTTGTTCATGTAGATTACTTCTGGGTTTCCATGCCAAAACCTGAAGCCACTTGCCAATAATGTTTCATTAGTCCTGTGTCCTAATATTTCTGCATACTGAAGTTCCTGCAATTGTGACGTTTTGAGATCGCAAAATGATGCTACATCAAAAGAAATCAAACATTAAGCATATCAAGTTGAATTCAACGCTAACAACGCCTCAGAAACGTGAATGCAACCAGTCAAGTAAAAAAATAAAATAAACATAAGCCCAGTTTAGGTTCATTGTATTAAACATGTACAATAGCAAAGTTTGAAACATAATCTGTGAACCAACAGACATTAACGTCTTAAAATATTTTAACAAGTTGACCAAGTTTTATTGGTGGAAACATCAACGATGACTTCATGTCTGTTTTGGTCAATGTTCTTTTCCTTTTCATGCGGTCATGTGACCTTGTCATGTGACTTCCAGAAGGATCAGGCTCGCGTAGACGCTTGACGAAAACTTCCGGCAGAGTCCGAGTTCTTTCTCTTTGCTGCTACAATAAAGAATTGAAAGATAGATTTGAACATTAAAAAAAACATTTGATTGTTTCCTTCCTATCTGTAAATTGACAAATTAAAATAAGTTATTAGTCAATGTTATGCAACGTCATTATATGTGACGTCATCAGCACAAGAATCATCCTAAATGGGTGTGGGTGCGTGTACGACTGGTATAACCGCAGGAAATCCTGGTCTGGTTGGCAAGATTAAATTATTCTGTACAAAGGATTAGTACTGAACAGCAAATACGGTACAAGAACGCAGAACTTCCACGATGAAAAGTTTCAAGTTCAATTTTCAAACTTTCACAAAATATACACACACCCTGATATAAACAATAGGACATACCATACACCCCGATATAAACAATAGGACATACCATACTCAACCTGACAGATCAATGATATTTGTCTAAACAGTCCTAACAGATCCAAACAATATGAATTATATCAACTTATTTAATTTCAAAGGTAATTAGTTTAAGGACCTAATTCTTTAAAAAAAAACGTGGTGTGTGATATTTTTCCGAGAATTCTGGCAGGCACTCTACAAAACCAGTAAACCACTCAAGCATGCGGCTATAGGTCAAGTAAAATCACTAACAGGTATATCATTTATTTTTTTCTGAAAATATCTACTTTTCATTTCAGAAAAAATATATAAAATTTTGGAAGATATCCGTAGTACCAATGTATAAATATAATAACGTAGAGCTATAATATACATTTTAGAAACACAAATCACGCACTAAATACATAAACAATGCAATGAAAACAAACACACTACAAGATTTTGAATTGATCTATGGGGAGTCTGTGTAAAAACCTCCCATCATGCAAAAACAACAACTAGTAAACATGAAACATGCATTAACACATTAGACAATTAAGTTACGATGATCTAATTCACAGCAAGTGCTCTAACAACAAATTCAGTGTAAACATATTGTAACTTATAAAATCTACACAACATGCAATGATAAAACAACAATCAATCAATCCATCTAATATTTAAGGCTTGCAAACAGGTACAAATTTGTCGTGGTCATCAAAATTCAACAGAAAGGGTTTTTATAAGCCCCATTTACAGGTAAGGTCATATTGTTACTTTGCAGCCATTAATGAGGAGAAAGGCCCCAGGTGATCACCTGAGTAGAACTACCGACTTTCAATACGCCAGCTGGATTTTAGATATGTGAAATTTATTAGAATGTATAAACTTGAAAAACATGTATGTGAAGGGCAAACATGGTGAAGGGACAAGATTACAGTCGTGATTAACAACATGTCAATGGTACCTCTGAGTTTCACATCATTATAAATATGCTCCGCCAATTCTAGATTTTTCAAATATTTTGTTACCTTCAAAGCAAAATTTCAACCAATTAAAATTCAATTTAGTCATGTAGTGATGTCTTTGTTTAGTTGTTTCTCCTAATGATAAGGTCTCAATGAAAACAAGGCTTTATAAAGGTTGCAATTCAGCGAATTTAAGGTTTTTTAGGGAGATTTATGTAAAAGATAAGAGCAAATAAGGCTAATTTTTACCATCTAATTTAATGGATCAATGCAGCCACGATGGAACGGCAGAGGACCTGCCGAAGCGAGTATGACAGGACCCTGCTTCGGGCAATTGGAGACAGCCTTCACAAATACTCAAGATGATACATGCAAGTAACTTATCATAAGGCAGCACTTTTTAAAAGTGAATTGTACAACATAAATGTAATATTCATTGCTCCCAAAAGACACAGCCAACCTACAACCATCAGGTTAATAGTCCATTGCTGGACAAACAGAGCTACATGAATTGTGCTTCAGATAAAAGAGTTGAACCACGTTTGAATCTCTAGGTATATGTCTCTACAGAATATTATGTGATACCTAGAGATATAAAACATAAAACAACTTATCATATCAAGGCTTAGTTAATGCATGTACTTGCAGATGTTTTTTAAAACGTAAACAAAAATGTCAGTTCTATAATATTACTACATAAAAAAATACAACTCTTATTTTCAAATTTTTGGCCTCTCAATCTTTGATGAGAATGAACATTTGTCATGCTTGTTGAAGGCCAGAGGCCGAACATTTGAAGGACTTCCCCTCCAGGAGGACTTTCAGCGCGTTTACATGCATATTTGTTTTATATTTATTAATTATATTAATGAAGAGATCAATTTGACTACTGTTGTAGATTCAAAACTAGTTGAAAATACATTTTTTTGTGTACCCAAAGTATGCCGATTGGTCAATATTTCCTAGAACATGTTTTATTGGCTAAACATCTCACATTTTGTTTACAACCGTATTAATGTAAATCAAAAAGACCTATATGCTATCACATGCAGTTAACAGGTTCTCAATTTTCAAATTCACTACACGTTACAGGGGCATGCAGTTAGTTGACATTAGCCGAGTTTTATAGGACAATAAGTGATTCGTCAATGGCATGCAGTACCTTCTGTTTTGGCCGTGCTTTCTCAGCGGAAATATAGGCGGGAATAAAACCTAGATTCTAAATATAGATCAAATATACCAATATTGAAATACCGTTATGAATTATATTCTATTTAATGTTACACAATTCAAGAGCACACCTCCATGGTTAGGAATAAAACTATTGTTATTATTTTTTTGTAAAGATATCGTTACAACAAACCCTCCATGTAATGTTTGGTTTCACTTTTTCATTCAGTCTAAAGCCATTTTTCTAATTCCTGAACTTACTACAGTGACTTGTAAAAAAGCATTATCAAGAATGAAAATCAAATGCATCATTTAGGTAAGGGCTCTATATTGAAACAATATCAGCATTTATTTCCATAATAAGATAATTTCCTTAAAATCACGGAATTTTCCAAGCTACATGTAGATTTAAGTAGTAAACAACAGAAATGTGTTCAAAGGCAAATTTCAGGCTGTTTTGGGAAAGACACACATTTACAGAGGAGTATATTGTACATGTAGTAAAAAGTTCATCATCTAAAACGCATGCAATTTTCTACAAAAACAACCAACCTACTTCGAATTTATGAAAAAATAAAAGTCTTATAATTTAATTTAACCACATTGTGTGAAGAAGCCACTTTTATCAATTATCTTAATCCAGCAGTAGTTATCTCTCATATCAGTAAAATGCCGGTTTAACCATTGCGATAACTAGAAAATATCTTCCATTTCAGGAAGGAGTTTATTAAATGAATTTTCAAATTAAAGAATTTATGTCCTGCTAGTCATCTGTATCCAATGACTTGCCACACGTTTATTGTAAAAAATATGCGTGAATCTTTAAAAGGTTCGATTGGATGACCTAGGGAGACGTCAGCCCTGCTTTCAGTTACAGCTAACAGTTTCGAACGTTTCGAAAGTGTTTTGCTTTGTATCCCTGGCCCAACGGGGAACCAAATTGCAAAGGTTACAAAACGTTAGCCGCAAACACCTTTACTGATAGCAGGGTAGATGTTAGTTGTGAAATAGGGCATAGAGACATCAGACATTGTAGCAGTAGATGGACACACATCTTACTTTTAAATCAAAATATCAAAATCTATTACTACAGCTCACACAATGTGGTCAAACTATTAGATGTGAAACCTACTTAAACTTCCATCGCATTCTTCCATAAAGGCTTAAAAATAATATATGGTCAGGTTTTTATTGGTTAAAATAATTGTCAAATCTAAATGTGCAAAAAATCAATCAAGACTTGAAATAATTATCAAAATACTGAATAGTTTTGAACATCTGTAAATAATTTCCGGTATAAGGTAATATATTAGCAGACAAATATCAACACTATTTTGATTATACATGTATTTCTAAATTCCTTTAATAGGCTATAATAACACTTATTTTGTCTGTATGTTTATGTGTGTATTCTTACATTTTTAAATGTTCGATTTTATGATTAAAAGATACCATTTAAGTAACTAATTCATATTTTTCATTACACTATTTTGGCACGTTTTTAGACAGTTATTCTACTGCATTTTTCAGTCATAATATTGATATTTGTGTGTTTCAAGTATCGAATGACAGAAAAAATGTGTATATATCTATAATGACAGGCATGAGATTGCAAAATTTCAAAATCAGCAGAAAATTCGGCAAGGGACCCAGCTGGGAGCTGAAGCTCTTGGCTTTTAAACATCTAATATTGCTTAAATTGTCTCATGTCTGCATTGATATCAATCATGTCAATGACAGTCCTCAACAAATTTCTTGTATGATTGGGAAATGTTTGTATTTTATCGAATAATGGCAATAATTTCGGATAAAATAATTTTGGATACATTCCTCATACAAATGTAGCAGTAATGTATACTTACCGACGTGTAAAGATGCAATTTCTTTTTGATCAGATTGTAATATTTACAATAGCTATCATGGTCCTTCCTGATGTGTGCGATACTCGTGCGGGACTCCTTAGCAGGAGGCGGGGGTAACGGGTACTCCCACTCATAATGATTAGTTGTTCGACTACTCAATACTGACGGCGTGTTTGATCCGATATACGGTAAGCGTAGTTCCTCGTCTTCTGAAACCATCTGCTGTCTCCTGGAATATACAAGGAAAGTTATTGCCATATTTTTTTTTCAATTTTATAGCCATCAAAAGTTCCTATCATCAACATCAAACAGTGTTTTACTTGTACAAATTGAATGTAGCATAGCTAAAATGTACCAAGAAGCAACACCTTTAGACGTACTTCTGATGGACACTGTAAAGAGGGAGACCAAAAGAGACCTGGCGTAGATCCAAAGAGCGAGAGATGAAATCGACGTTGGGTTAACTACAGAAGCCAACGACTGATAGACAAAGACGACATGTCTTGGTGCTGGCATTATGTGCAAACCAGTGCAAAAAGGAATAAATAGTAGTCATTTTGAAAAAATATTTTTAAAAAAGTACAAAATCAGCCCTTTTATCACATTTTGGGGAAGTATGGCGGGGCCTTTTGAAAGGGCGTTGAGTGTTTTAAACATTGTCTGATATTTACAATGGATGAAGAAAATTCGATTACAGCTGGGAAATAACTCGTATAAATATTGTTATCGAAGTGAAAATTTTGACAAAATCTCGGGAAAATATGTATTTTACACTTTGGGGAATGGGGCCAAATATTGGCACAAATTTGCCATGAAAAAGGGCTGACAATTGTACACCTTTCCATTAAGACCTAACTTAAGATAACAAAAAGGGTCATCACATCCATACCTGTGTAGACTTGAGTTTATCGTAGATTCATCAGAGCGTATCATACGTTGAGTTCTATACTGTGGTATACGTTGAGGAGGATGTAAACGATCCTTCACCGTTGGTACGCCGGTTGTCCACTGCATTTGTAGGATTCCAAAATTGCTCAAACCAGCATCCCTATAATAGGATCAATTATTTCAAAATGTAGAGAAATAAAATATCAAATTAACACAGTTTGTAACATGGTCAATGTTTGCAAAATGATATCAGAAGAAAAAAGCACCTAACCTTACATGAAATATCTTCAGTTAGCCATACATGTATAACACATGCCTAAAATAACGGCCAGGCATTTTAATTGGCATGTTCAATAGAAATAGTGCGTTGTTCCCCTGCAAAACTCTTCATTTATTGAAAATATTTTGACATTAATACAAAATATAAATGGTTTGTGATTAAATAAAATGTAAGAAAAATAACTTACTCATTTTGCGTATGGACCTGTAGTTTTCCTGGGACGGATTCTATTCTATGTCTTCCATCGCCAGGCAACTGCCTCTACCATACAATATACAGCGGTAATGAGATGTTAAATGAGATTATGTATCGTGAAAGTGGTGCAAAACTATTTTTTATCTGCTTTTTTTAAAAAGATTGAGTCATAACAGTTTGATTGAAACCTGCATTCTAAATAGTATTGTTTCAAATATTTTGCATAAAAACAATATGGATATATCGAAAGAAAAATATAGATGATATATCAATATTTTTTTTAAAATTCCCTTAACAGACTATAAACTCCTATTTTTCTGTTTGTTATTGTGTGCATGCCCTACAAAATTGAACATTCAACTTGTATCTTCCATGATATCAATACATTTAAGTAATTAATGCATACCTTTATCTTCACCGTATTATATTATATTGCCGACATTTGGAATGTATTATACAATTGAGCGCCGTTTAACAAGCTGCCAACTAGAAAGTGATGTTACACTATTTGGGCACATGTTTGAACTGTTACCATTATCCTGTATTTTCCCGCTATAATAGCGATATTTGTAAGTGTGTACAACTATCAATCAAGAAAGAAATCATGAAACATAGTCTTCGAGAACGTTTAAAGAATAACACTAATTATGGATGTACATGTAATTACCTTTTCACCGACTCGAACAGTCTGTAACAATCTTGTACCGGCTTCACCGGGTAGCATAGGTAGATCTTCAGCAAAGTACGTGATAGGAGGTAACGTTGAATGTCTCAGTTTACCCTCTTCCATTTCTTTACGTATTTGTTCCATCTGTCGTCTTTCATGCGCATTCGGCACTATATCGAAAAACTTTCGCCAGTCTGAAATGCACAGAGTTTCTGTGTGTTGATGCGTCGTTCCTTTTTTAATATCAGTTAAGTATGAAGGTCAGTTTACGCAATAAAAAATGAACTTTAATCAATTGGTATATGTAGAAACAATGTATTGGGTCAATTATTATAGTTGCGCTAAAGTTTGATGCCATTATTTGCATAAAGTGTCCGGCTTTCACATGTTTACACTTGCATTCCTTCTGGGATGCTAGCCTGTTCAATTGCTAATTTAAAGATTTTAAAAATATCGCGGTATGAATAATATGTGGCAGATTTTTGGCCCAAATGACATATCTGGGAGAAATTGAGTTATTAACATTTCTGAATGCAGGGATATTTGTAGTGCACTACAAAACAAAACTTATTGCAAAATGAAAGTGTTTGGGGAATTACAGTACATTTAATGCCATCAATACTAGATCTACAGAAAAGTTTCAAAAATTAAATACAGCAAATTTGTTTTCAAGAAAAATAACATTATACAAATAAATGTACAGTATTCTTTACCTTAAGAAAAGGGCCGTCTCAATGTTTACCGATAATTGTTTTGTTTGTGCTCGCCGCTGAATCATAAGTCTTTTACTAAACTGTTTCAACTAGCTGTTGCAATTAATGTGAAAACGTGACGTCGTAATGTGAAACATGACGTCATCTTTATTGCGTTATCTCGGAAACGAGGTTCAGTGCATTTGGGCCAAAAATCTCAGACACTGCCACATATATCTGCGCATCACTATGTGCAAACCTTCCAATTCAATACACCACGTCATTCTTTTAATCCCATGCAGATTTCTGATAATAAATTCGAAATATGTTTCAGTATATAACAAAATTATCACCAATAAATTGGAAGAACATAAGAATTTCAGTGCTTTGATATCACGATAAGAATAAAACATGTTTACCTTGAGTGGATTTTGGGGACGGACTGGTAGGTACAGATTTCACAGGGGACAAAGGTACTCCATGATCTGAAAGGAACCAAAACAACATTACAATATATAAATAACCCACTTTTTTGTATTTTGACAATCTTCACAATTGTACACAAAACAATCTGTTCTGATTTTGTTCAATATTTCAATTCATGTGAATTATAAATGTTAAAGCTTAAACGAATAAAGAACAAGCAAAGGAGTATCGAGTAGTTTTTTAGCAACTACATAAATTAGTACTTGAGAAATGGCACTTGTCGGGTGGATACAGGATTTTTGTTTGGGGGAGGGTCGTAAATTGTAGATGGGGTAACAAGGGGTGTTTGCGCCCTTTTTACAGGTTGTCTGGGGGCATCACAAATAGCTTTCTCGCTAATTCTGAGAATTTTTTTTATATTGCCACATTTTAGGGGGAGGGGCTCAAACCGGCTCCACCCCCCCCTCAATCTGCATACACTTTTCACCAGTATAGAATAAAGATGTCATTTACCTTTCCCGTACATTCTACCATGACTGTATTCAGAGACGTCGTGCGTAATACCAGAATCATAGCCACTTAATCTGTCGTTGATCTGAAAAAAAGAAATACACAATAATAACATATAACAATATTATAAAACTCCTAACATCCATGTTACAAAATACTTAATGCGAATTTTGTGCAAAATTACTCAAGTCTGTTAACGTTACCCCCCTCCCCCCCCCCCCCCCAAAGGGAGGTAAATCCCAAAAAGAAAAGGGTGATGTAGTCTTTATCCCCACACAACTACATTGGTTTTTTTGCTGATTTTAATTGCTCCTGTTTTCATTTTTTGGTATTTAAATGTCTGAAATTAGTTTACTCATATACCTTTAGACAAAGAATTTAGTTTAGGAGTTTTTGATTTCTTTTATAAATGCTAGGTTTCAACTTTCAAAAAAAATCTCGACAATTTACTATGCTAATTTACTATGAAAAAAGGCCAGTCACTGTATCTTGATTGGTCTTTGAACCAACCGCAATCATATTATTGAGGTCATTCAAAAACAAATTAAATCCACTTTGATTGTGAAGAAAGTATGCACCTTAACTACATGTACAATAAATGCATTTCAAGGGAGACAACTACCTGTTTTCCTTCACTATCGTAAAATATAATTTGTTCAGAACTATTATACATTGGATTGTTTCTCAACAATTTTTTCTTTTTATTCCTGTTATATTCTCGAACCTGTGGCAAAACTTCCAATATTTCCGCCCTCTTTCGGTTTGGGCTGTTGCTATTTATAGAATTAGTTGTTGTTAGTTTCCCAAATGTATTCCCAGAATTCTTTGACTTTTTGGTCACATGACTTGACTTTGAATTGCAAGATCGTATTGTCTTCAATGAATTCTGGGTAAGGAAAGTTCTCGCCGACTGCCGGGAACCAATACCTGTAAATTCCATTGACCCAATTCCAGAGTCGCAAAAATCCTTCCCACTATCGAATGATGAAAGTGACTTAACTTTCGAAACAGCCATCATTTTTAATTCAAACACAAATTCAGTTATTTTACGACATTCATCAACTGATTAAAATCATTTGAAGTCGTTGATTTCAATTCAATGTCAACAAAAAGTGTCGGAGCCAATAAATAAAAGCATTCAACCACACAATTAATCATTTTCAACGAAAATAACTTAATGGCCACACCAGGCATATTATATCTCTTAACATTGTACTATATGGTCCATAAAAATCCCAATCTCCTGACATAAACAAAGCAATTAACACAACTCTTTCAATGAAAATATTAATTCCAATAAACTACACAAGACTTGTTGATGTGAACACACAAAATGCCTATCGTTTTTTTTGGACAAAATTTCAAATCTTTATGTCTGTGAGATTTTGATGTCACGTGATACATTTAAAATACTCTCCATTTTACTATCATATGTCTGTTATTTAAATCTCTAAATAGAAGTCAGTTAAGCATGAAAACAATTAATGTGTTCTTTTTATTCCCATATTCTAAATAGGCCAGGCAAAACAATTCAACTTTTTACGACACAACAAAATTTGACAAATGAACTTCAAATACAAGATTTTAGTGGCCTTAATGCTAGTTTTTCAAGATTGCTACATTTCTTGCAATCATTGTAAATTATTATTATATAAAACTTACTATTTCAATAAATTATTATATTCGAAATTTTCAAATTTAGTACTTATGGTAATGATTTTAACAGAGTCCTCTTCAATTTCATTTTCTTCCGTACCCTAGCTAGCACCTTTAGTTTTATTTTATATCCTATTCCCTATTGTTTGTTTGACTATAAAATCAAATATTTCATGAACTCAAATTACCTGTTTTATTGGTGCAGTACTATGACATGAAATATTTTCGCAAGGCCAATATTTCTTGAATGCAAAGTACCTGCTTTATTGGTGAGTTAAATATTCTATTTTACCGATTTGGCAATCGGAAAATGGAAAAAATTAATCACTCATGAAAAATATCTTATTTGACAGAATTTTGTTCCCTAGGGATCTACATGGAGAGTCCCAGCACACAGTAAAACTTGCTTAGATAGAATACTCATATAACAAACATTTGGATATAATGAACACCAAGATTTTAAATCCCCCAAATGCACATTCATTATGAATATAAATATAGTCATCAACTGATAGAAAGAACAGTTGTTCACGGTCCGATGGGTGTTCTTTATAAAACCGGGCGAGGCGAGGTTCTTTCCTGACAATTTGACTGACTATAATGCATCCATTTGTCCTACGCCTCTGAACTCTGATTTATGTGGAGAAGTTGTGAAGGAGCAGGCTAGTATAGCGTTGTTAGATTGATCGTCAACAGGCACATGAACTTGCAGGATTGATCCATGTCAATTTAGGTAAGAAAATGCACCAGGGTGTAAAATATTAACAGGTGTTTTATTTTATTTGCTATCAAAATACTATCGCGACTTTTTTCCGTCATGCCCACGGAAAAGCACAAACGATTGTGTACACCCCTGTTGCAATGAATTTGAACAGGTTATATAATCATGAGTTCGCGGACAATAAAACAGCACTATACTGGTTGGTAACACAGGAACAGTAGTTGTGTCAACTGATCTCCATATATAACTGAAATATTGTCGAGAAACAGCATAAAACCGAAAAAGAAAATAGTCGAAAATTTCTATATAAACAGTGAACGTTGCCTTCTCTACTTTGTGTCACTTTTAAAAAATTCTTAACAGCAGAATAAAAAATAAGTGCAGCCTTTCTAGTCCAAACCTAACAACATTGTAAGGCGAGACCACAAACATATTGAACAATTTTCACCCTTTATTTGACATGAATAGATAGTATGGTTTCATGTTCCACTAAAACAAAAGTGGAAGATTTTAATCAATATTTAAACCTGTCATGATTTATTTGATAACTAAGATCATGATAAATCTTGGGAGATATTGTATGTTTTTCTGGACCATAGATTTCCGATCGAAAACTATTTGCGTTAAATAATTAACGGACTAACGTTATTATCAGTAAATAATTTCACGTTCATGTTGAAAACAGCACATACTGGTTCAAAGTTACTCTTATTGTTTAAATAATTCCTCAGTTGTAAGGTAAATTCCATTGCTCTAAGGGAGGCAACTGTAGTTGTTTAATTTGAACTCAAAAGTTGTAAGGGAGGTAACTAATGTAAATTCTATTGCTGTAAGGGAAACTGCATTTTTTTCTAGATTTGACCTAGTGACATAGTTTTTGACTCGACATGACACACTCTTCTAAGATAAATATTCTGACCAAGTTTCATGAAGATTGGATAAGAACTGTTGAATTTATGACAGCAAATTTTTTTAACGCAAAATTGTTTAACGACATCTCACCCCTCGCCTGCTTTTCCCCAATTTGTTAGTCCTAATTTTTTGCTGAAAAATCCGGCTAAAATATCAAACAAACAAGTTTAAGTACCTGACTGTTGGTAACGTCAGACATTGTACGGTAATCCGAATCCTTCTGTCCAATCTCTTCCTCTGCCTCTTCTAGAAATAAACAAACAATGTACATGTAACAAGTGACCACTGGGTAATGGTTTACCCCATATTGTGACATTATTATCCTTTGCAACCAAACTGTGAGTATGACAACAATTCTAAAATCTTTCTTTTTAAATACAGTAAAACTGGTTTATATTAAAAACAACACTGATATAAAGAAAACAACGCTAACATAAAGAACACATGGATATAAAAACACTAAAATAACAAACCCTTTTTATTCTTTATGAAAATAGCACAAAAACTGATAGAACACATAGTACATGTACATGAAACGTATAAAAGGAGGACATTTTAGCCGATATAAAGAACAGTATTTCAAAGTCCCAGTGGCATTTCTTAGGAAGAAGTTTCACTGTACCATGTATTCTTAAATCACAATTTAGACCAGATTTTTTTAAAAAGCCTTAAAACTTTTAGTTTTGTTTTTAGATGCATGCCTCCGTTTAGTCTTATAGTAAAATCATACAAAATTTGCTAGTTATTAAAATGAAGATTCAACTCACATTTTAAGCATAAATATTTAACCTACACCCACATCACTATTCCAATTTCGACGTAATTTATATCACAGTTATTTAAAATATTTAAATTACAGAATTAATAAAAGGAAATTGCATAGACCTAATTATATAATCCAAACTTGTATATTTGAGTGCTATAAAGTGGATGCTAACATACTCTGTTTTATCTCATATTCATTGTTAAGAAGGATCTATCCTATAATCTCAGACTGAACAAACTTCGCACTTCAATCTATTGATTAGCAAATTTTCGATAAATTGAAAAAGACGTCCAAATTTGTTTTTGATCAGATGTCAAAGGGTTGAAAGCAAGGCAAGTCTTACTGCTATTTTATTCAGATACCGTAAAATCAAGATTTTTTGCAAAAGATTAAATTGTGTAACATATGTGAAAATTAATCCTCACAAATTATTCCCCATTTAAATTATGTTAATTTTACAAGAACAATGCAAGTTTAAGAAACCTTGAGACATCTGATAACTCAAATTTGCAAAATATTGACCTCGCGAAAAAATGTTTGATTTCAAAATACAGATACAGTTCTAGCTGACCTTTCTGCCCTCAAAGTATACTAAAAGGTGCCAAAAAAGAAAATTTCCATCTGCAGTCAAGGACAGTGTAGAAAAAAACTCGAAATCAACTAAACGTTCAAAATTGCCCGTTCAACTTATTTTTAATTCGCGTTTAAAATGAAAGCTTTATACTGCAAGTTTTAAGTTCCCAATTGTTTATCAGACTGATAAGTATTGCTGTAAGGGTTGGACATACTTATCGATATGTACCTATATTTGAAATCATATTGATTCTTGATACCGCAAAAGCCTGTATATTGTCATATCTTTGATTTTCAGTCTGTAAGAAACCGCAACGTGTGATGTCACTATTTGCAAGCAGGAAACAACATTTACCCCAAATGGTCTCTTCATTTCCATAATGCCATATGGGGCAAATATCGCTTACTGTCAGTACATGGTGACGTCACATATGGCATTTTTTGGAAATTACGTCACTTAAAGAAGAGGTTGTTTATTGTTTATGAACTAACAATACAGTACTATTCGATTGACCACAATCATACAGTGAATGAGCTTTCATGACCAATCCTTGTCATTTTAGGAAAGAAAATTCTCGTGTGTACATCATAGTAGCTCTTTGGTTTACGATTCTATCATAACACAATGCCACCTTTTTCTCCGTTAAGCTTACGGACAAACATGGAAATATCAATACACATATTTTGAAACGTGACAGTTCAAGTAATAATATTTACGTATTTGCGGTTAATATAAACAGAACTATACAAAGCTGTAAACAATGTTTGAGACAGAGAAAGACACACTTTTCAATCTGCAGCTAATTACAACACAAACCAAACACAAACTAAACAATCGAGCAACACCATTTCAGACTAACAGCAAGAAGCATCTTACTTTTTGCAAAGCCTTCACCTTGCGCATATTTAACAGAATGTTTTCCAACTTGCTATGCTCCCGATCTCTGTTCATAAAGCGTGAAACGCGCACCTATTAGATCGTATATGAAGTGCACATAACCCCCATATATCTCATAATTTAAAGTTCCCATTTGTTGCCTCATTCAATACTGGAAGCGAATAGTGCTGTTAGATTAACCGCAAACTGGCACTTGAACTTTCTGAATCGATCCATGTCAATTTAGGTAAGAAATGCGCCCGTGCGTTAAATATTAACAGGTGTTTGATATCCTTTTCTATGAAAACACTGTTGCGACTTTTTTCCATCAAGCGCACGGAAAAGCACGAACAATTATGTACACGCCTTTTGCAATGAATTGAACCGGGTAAATATATTCATGCCTTCGTGGTTAATACAACAGCACTAAACCAAGACCATCATCAAACATTATAACAGGTGTGCGTTTCACACTTAAAGAACAGCAATCAGGAGGTTGGATGAGGCCCCGGCATTATATAGACATGAGAGCGGAACCAGTCTATCTTCAAATAAATAATCCAGCATATTGAATAAGTATCCGTATTATCCCTCGATGTGAACAATTACGCAGGCAGAAAATTTCCGGCAGCTAACAGTAAACTAATAAACTAGAAAATATAAAACATGTACAAAAAAACAAAACTATCATTCAAATAAAGACATAATATATGTACTTACAACAAAGAAGTTATGTACAGTAACCTTTCTACAGAAAACAAACAGATATATTTCAACTTTCTATTGAAACAATCATTCATAGAACTAGGAAAGAATCAATTATACATACTGGTCAAAAGTGCCGACCTGCCAGTAATATTTCACATAGTGTCTTAATAACTACTGGATAAATCTTCTGTTAATTTTGATTGCAGTAAGCTATGAAATTTATAACTCAAATGATTTGAGTTATCAAAAAAAGTCAATATCATGTTTATTGAGTGTTTTTTTATCAGCTGTTTTTATAGCTGTTATTCGGCTATATTCCCAATGCCAAAAAGTATATATTTTTCCCAATTTGAATGTAAAAATTACCAGTTAATCTTAAGAAAAAGTTTTTTTTCAATTTAGCAAAAATTTGACCAAGTTAAAGGCCTTTCTCTCGCAGGAAGTTTATATATATATAAATGGTTGATTAACTAACCACTACATCCTTTACTGTTACATGTATTATTAAAATTTTGCTGCAATTTCTAAACTTTTTCCCCAATTTTAAGTCCAACGCACAAAAATTTGCAATTTGAAGGGTATGAGTCATCTTCCCAAAATAACCAAAATAAACACTGTCATTATTTTAAATCACACTGTCATGATGTAGTGATGATACTTAAAATGTAAACTGGCATGTTAGCTCCTTCGACCAGTAAAATATCAAGAATTGATTGGGTTACTTGAGTTATTTATACTGAAAGCCAATAAAGAGCTCTCAGTATAGTTAATTATTCATGACAGAGAAATAGTGGAGAAGAAAGACAATGGTAATTAATTCAATTTATCTGACTGGAAGTTCGGAGATATGACAATGAATAAAATATAAACATAACAAGATTGGTTTGTTTTAAGTAGCGGATCCGTTGTCCAATGGTAACGCGCTCGACTAGTAATCCAGGGATCGCAGGTTCGAATCCCGCTCCATCACTGACAGTACTAACAGTCTTTCGGACGGACTTTAAAAACAGAGGTCCCGTGTATGATGCTTTACATCGAGCACGTAAAAGAACCAGGGGTGCTTCTGGAACTGGAGCATCTCCTGAATCATGCACTATCCTCCAAAAACTCTAAAATTACTAAACATTCTTCCAGAGGCGTCGCCCATAAATAAACGCAATTCCAAAAAACAAAAATTGATTGGTTTTCAATGCTGCTGTACTAACATGGCTTTAATTGCTATTTGCAAATCAGTGATGTGTTAACCAACCAAATCTTACATTACCCACTAAACCAACTTCTCTTCAACTGAACAACGTTTGTAACCTTGGCATGGATTGGTTAACCTTTCGATTAGGAGTACGTGTTTTGGTCACATGGTATGACGTAGCGTGAGAAAAAAACTTAACAAAGACGCTAAGTGTAGAAGTGTGCAAATCAGAGAAAGGTCAGATGCTAACTGTCTCTACCAGGTGTATAAATCTACTGACTCTAGGTGAATATTTACCCATAATAACCCACAAAGGTACAAACATCAGAGAGATCGGTGTCTTTTTGTAAATCGCGAACGTATATCCTTATAAATAAAACACAAATAAAATAAATATTCAAAAACTTCCATCTCACTTACATTGTCAAGCCATTGTATGTAATGTAATTCTACCAGTAATTTTACGCAATAACGTTTACATACATTCCATATTTTAACGTTTCACAAATATTTCAAACTTTTTATACACAGAAACCAGTAGTCGTGATGGTTACCTTGAAACAGCTTACAATTTATCCAGTATATAAGTAAAGTTCAGTATCTAAAACTAGTATATTCTGTAAAGTGACATTATTTCATTACCAACATTTTGTGACGTTTCGGCTATATTGCAAAATGAACGTAACTGCTGCACAATTACAGAAATACAACAGTTTTACACCAAACCATCGAATTTTGGCAAAGTACAAATGGTAAAAATTACACCAATTCAACCTTTGTTTTAACAAGAAAGTGAATGACTGAAATGTTGTATTTTTAAAATTAATACTGAATCAATATTTGCGTGACCAGGTCAAACTTATCCATCAAACTTGTATGTTAAATTCATTAAAAAAGTATATCATTCATTTACAGTGGTGAACAGTTTTACATATGGAAGAACAATATTATTACTGATAATTGAAAACATTTTCCAAATAGAAACAAAATTATATTTGACAAAGGGAGATTATTTCCAATAGTTAGATTATTTATTTACAGAAAGGGAGTAAATCCTCAATTTGCAGGAAATTCTTTTAGACAAAGGGAGATTACACTTATAAACAATTAATTTTCAACAAGGGAGATAATTCTCAATTTGTAGACCATTCATGTAGACAAAGGGAGACAATTCCCAATAACCACACACATTATTCATTAAGGCAAATGGGAGACAATCCTAAATTCATATACAATTTATTTCCAGTAAGGGAGACAACATGTAATAATCTGAAAATTTAAATAATTGGTTTAGACAAAGGTAGACAACAATATGATCAACATATCAAGGGAGGTAACTGGTGACAAGGAAAAATCATTAATATATACTTACTGAATGTATGTTTCCTAGAAGCCTCATCTTGATGTAGGTTATCATAGTATTTATACAACTTCGGATCCCTGGGTGTGAACCTAACAATGAGAACAAAAAATGAAGTTAATGTCTTGTAACAGCTTTGTCGGAAGCTTTCGTATTATACTACTCTTCATGAGTGTGTTATAATATAATGAGGAGACAACAGAATGTTTATCAAACAAACACTTTTTTTAAGGATAAATATGATAAATTCAATCATTCACTTACCACCACTTGAAGGGAAATGGAACCTCAGTGTCCATTCTTTGCATAGTTAATTTTTTATTTACACTCATTTTTTTAAAGTGATATTCACATTTCACATTTAATTCCACAACAGTATTGTACTACAACACGATATTTAAACATCCCTTTTTGAACCTTTATACAAAATATATGAATTTTAATTGAAACACACTAAGTCTTACGGTTAGATTTTTTTCATTTAATCCAAAATAACAATTCAAACACACTTTAACTTTCCTTTTAAAACACATAGTTTCCATAGAAACATTTTCACCAGTGCAAAACATTTACACAGGATAAACTTTCTGTGATTTTAGAAATTTGTAGATCTAATATAAGTTTAGTACACAGATCTGCAAAATTATGAATTTTGATAGTGAAACAAGGGTACTGAATTAAAAAAAAATGCAGAATAAAACTTCCAATCAATGCAGTGACCATCTAATCCCAATTCCAGTCAAAATCTTATCTAAATTTTTATTTAACACAAAACAAAGTATATACTACTTTTATCAGTATATAAGGAACTGCAAAATGGCATAAAACACTATATTATTAAGTCAGTTGGCTCGCTGTCATGTTGTGTATACTTTTTTTCACCTGCAGATAACAGTGGATTGTCAACAAAATTTGAGGCGTGGTTAAGGAATGGGAATCCCAGGGCACAAGCTTCCCCCTTGGTTTTGGGTATATTTACTAAAAAGAGGATCTTACTTAATAGTCATTTTTGATTGAATTTAATAAACGAGTCCACGGATTTCCCTGGCACAGAAATCTTGAGTCTCTGGCTCCCTTTTCTTTCTTAGGGACTCCCATTTGCCACTTGCTGTGTATCCCTGGGACCCCTAAAATAAACCTTTGTCAAGTATAAACGGCATATCTGGGACCCTGCACATTTAGTAAGAACCCCCAATTTGTCAAACACGAGGGACCAAGGACCCCTTATTGTCATCAAATGATAAAAACGAGGCTTTGCCGACAACGAAATTGAATATTTCCTAATTGGTTTGGTTTTTAGGATATAAATCTTTGTTTGGGACCAGTCTTAAAAACACAAATCTCTGATTGTCTGGTTTTCAGCACAGTCTTAAAATTGACCAATAGTGAGGCTGCATTGTTAGGATGAAACACAGGACACAGGAAAAGCTCGGCAGGCAACAATAATCAGAAAAAAATACATAAAATATGAAACTATTAAATGTGTCTCTGTATATACTCCGTCGATGATATATTACAGATTTGTACGTATATTCACGAGCATCAGTAAAACAGAGTGCGACGACACATGTACGTACGCCCCAGCCTATGCAAGACAATGATCTTTTCAAATACTTCATGTTTTCATACTCAAAGCCTTAAATCCTGTCATAATTGGGATTTTTCATTAACTTTGCGATACAAATCTCTTCAGATGACATCAATAGATAGAAACCACAATGGGACGATGTTATCAGTTAGACAAACCAATCAACAACTGTTGCCGTATCTACATATACATCAAAGTGTTAAAATACTGGGTTTTAAATTGAAGTGTAAATATTATAAAATTGTTTATCTTTGCGGACAGTTGATTGTTTGGCTAAATTTGACTAAATGATTAGTTATTCAAGTTATTATAATTTGATGCAAATCCATTTTAAATAAGTTATACTGAATCCCGTAATAATTCTATTTAACGCCCAGGCGCTTATTAGAATCATGATCTGGGGAGGGACGTTTATCAGGGATTATTCGGTAAAATTGTTTCAGACTTATCTAAACACAACCTAAAGCAACGTACAAAGTATTCAAAACTTACAGTATATAAGCTATGTGTACAATATGAAGTTATATATGGCTTATCAGGATAATACTGTTTGACACATATTACGAATCAAGCAACACGTGCAGTTAACTCCATGTAGATGAAATTTAAATCTCTTCTTGCCAATTGCTTTATACAACATTTGACATTTTAATCCAATCCAACGATGAGAGATGTAAAGAAATGACATAAATAAAGCCATAATGATTTTAATAGCTTCATTATAATCCTATGTGTCCCCTATTTTATCATGTCAGGAAAGGGATTTTTTTGTTTTTACAAGGGCCTCATTAACTGATGCACACTTATATTCCAACAAGAGAACCATGGTTCCCAGTTTTCTAAAGAAATTAACAGAAGATATACTAAAAATGAATTTGTAATACTCATTATGAAAAAATCATAACTCCCAAAACTCCAAAATAAAGGTCACCAAATTCATGTTATCACAAAATCATTGTTATACTAACAGAGACAGTAGTCAGATCAAGAACAGAAGTCCAACAATAACAGTAACTGTTCTATCAAACCTTACAAATACAACTTAATAGCAATGTAGTCAGCTTTACAATCACAATCACCATAACAACACAAAAAGCAACATTCACCAATGACCTGCATTATCCATAGTAACAGTGAAAATCTACCACCTCTTGATACTAAACATGTAGAATAAGAACAGTAATATTAGAATAAAATACTAAGCATTTATTTAGAAACATTGATTCTGACCTAAAAACACACAACATGTATGACCTATGACCTTTCAAGGTCAGTACCTTATGTCAAGTGCTGGATGCTCCGGTGAGGTCATTTCCTGTACATATTCCGACCTAAATTAGAGGATAGGAATGACTTTAACTAAAATATGGATAGTCAGTGTAAAAATATCAACTCTTGCCCATTTTTCACCATCCTAGATACCCAGGCTATTCATAACATATATGATACCCTGGGCAATATGGTAGGTGGAACTTCATAATGCATGAATACTCATTAGCATTTCTCGACCGATGAAATGGACGATAACAAAAAAGAAGGAATATTCTTTGTGAAGAGCTATCCGTATCGCATGAGGTAAGTGTCAAGCGGCCAATCAAACGGCTGGATTTCACCTCATTAATCATTCTTGAATTTTAGAGTCAGTTTGCCCAGGGTATCATATATGTTATAAATAGCCTCGGTACCGAGAATGAGTTTTCACAGAAAAATCTATTCCAAGTATATCCTCAAACTCAAAATGAGTTTTAAAACAACAGTATTTGCACTAAATTCTGTATTAACAAAGCATTTTCAAGAATTCAGGCCCCGAACTCCCAACGCATCTCAAAAAAATCTGAGCTTAATCTCAGCTCAAATATTGTTTCAAATTATTGATATTTTTCTCATCTTAGACAGGACTGAAAACGGTTATTACGAAATAAAAAAGAATAGTTGAGTTTTTTTCAGAATATTTACAAGAGATCCCATATGAGATTATCTCACATTCTGATTTGAGCAAAATCTCATATTGAGCAGATATTTCTATTGAGATGTTTTGAGAGATCGGACCCAGATAGCTATAGACCAATCTCAAATTAAAAGTATTATAATTACGCATATGTGCCAATTGGGATTTTGCAATGCATCAGGTGCATTTATTAGGATGAATACGGTATGATCACAATAATGAAAAAAGTCATTATCTGATACAGCATGGTATTTTAGAGTCTTGGGACTCATAACTGAACACCCTAAAGCGAAATGTGTGAAAGTTTCACACTGAAACATACATTCACTTACCTTGTGCTGTTGATTCAAAATTACGGTAGTTGAGAATACCATGACCATGCATATTATGTCTATTGGTCAATATTTTGCTAAACTTGTTTTCATTGGATGACAATCACAGCATTAGAATGCAACCGTTCTCAAGTAAATAAAAATGGACTACACTGATCCAGTTTTAAATTAAAGCTGTACGTTTATTGGTCACGCTTTTGTTACCTCTGGTATATTCAATTATTTCAATCTCCGATGCAGTGGTCTCCCTTTACACAATATAGAGACCTCAGTCATCGCAAGTATTTTTAACTTGTTATTTCAGTTTTTTTATAACTTTTAATTTTATGTATTGTTCTGGTCAAATTATTTATCTTAGAGCCTTTTTAGTTGATCGGTATCACAACTCGATCCATGCCAATCTTCTACAATGGCATTGCCTTACTACGAAAACTTTCTGGAAGTGACGCAAGAATAACAGGTAAGTGAATTGGTTAAAAAATAGTGACAACATCTGAGCATAACCTGCATAACATACTCAATACTGGAAGAAATCTTTACAGCACACTCTAAAATATTTAATGGTTCAACAATGGCCAATAATGATTCATACTTTTGTGAATCTGCTAGTGTTGAAAAGAAAACCAGTGCTCAATACCGAACAACTTCAGTGCTTTCAGCGCTTTGATTTGTAATGGGGCTTGATGAGTCACATTAATAGTCATGGTCATATAGTGTTAGGGTGGAGGATGAACCCAGGCAGACCCCTAGGTAGAACCACGGACATTTCATAAGTCAGCGGGATCATCATGGCTTCCTCATGTACAAATACCATATTCCGGGTAGGATTTGTAATATTACTTGTTTTATTGTTTTGATAATAATTATTATAATAAAAGTACTGGCTAGAAAATATGTAATCTAAAATTAAATTTGAAACAATTCTGGCCATAAACCGGAATATTGACAAACTGTTGGAATAAATTTCGGAAAATTCAATGCAAAATACAGGAGTTGGAATTCTTTGCCCCATAACAAAAATGGTGTGGAAAACTACTGCATGGAATCTTATCTGACACTGTTCTGTATTTTGTGAATAAGTCTTTATGTGTTTGTTATTTACTACACTAGATTTGTATATCCAGGAAAAATAATATACTTGGGATCTGAAACAAAACAAAATAACTTTAATGCTCTTTATTTGAAAATTAATGTCAAATAAAATGACAAACCACAGTACAACCTCTCCAAAGCAATTCTCTCTAGAGCAACAACCTCTGTTCAACCACAGTCAGCAGTCAGGGGTGTCAAAAGAGCAAAATCAATAATCCTTAAAACTAAGGGAGTGTCTGGGTAATTTTGTTACAAAAGCAAAATGCCAGGTAGTTCAAAGAACTCAGTCCCAGAACACCTTGGTTTTTATTGTATGCTTTTTAATTAAGGTCATTCCGTAGCAGATTTGCCCCTACCCCCTATAAAATCTCATTGGATTTACATTGATCTGAAATTTGAACTCTGCGGCTCTGAATGCGGATTTCCAGATTTATCCAGATTTCTGAACCCCTGCACAGTCTAAGTGCATGACACCCAAATAGTTTTGCTTTGGAGTTGTTTCACTGTCGTCTGCTTTTATTAAATAAAAAAAACGAATGAATATGTAACAAAAGTATCACACAGAAATAAAACCACTTTATCATTTATAAAACTCAAATCATAATAAAACAATAAAATCGAACAACATATTCTAATAAATTAGGGTACAAATATTTAATCAAAACTAAAAAGAAATCAATAATTTTGATTAAGATAAAAAATATATCAATACCGATTTTTGGCCCAATATAAAATTAAAATATATGACATAAATATAAAACAATATTGACAATCATAAAACAGATTCTGGAAAAAACAACCTTGAAGTACGAATTTACTTACTTGTTCAGTTTAAAAACAATGAGAGATGAAGAGTTTGCTCTCAAGTGTTGTAACGCCTTTTTTAATAAAGAAGCGGTTAATGTGTTTTTTCACCAAACTTTAAATACAATTTACAAAACAAAACTACCTTATTTAATACCAGCAGTGAATCAAGACAAGCATCTCTAAAATACCATGCTGTGAAAGTTTACCCCTAACCTATACTATACAAGGTGAGTTATTAGCCTCCTGTTCAGAAACAGTTAATAATAGCAAACCACAGTCCGCCAAGCTTTACAACATATTTATCTTCACACACACTACATACTGAAAGCCACTCATTGGTGGATATTATTAGACAACAATAAATTGGCACTCATTAATGTTCGCCACTCCCAACAAACACAATTGCCGCTCTTGTCGAGATAATTACACATTTTGTGTCGCACTCTATAATTCACTAAAGGTAAGTTGGGTTTTCACAAAGACACATAAAATATTGCCTGACTAGTCAGGTTATTTGGTAATAGAAATTGCTGAACTTTTCCAAACGTGTACAAGCGGTTACTTTACTGAACACAAAGCACTGAGCAATAAATCCACTTTTGTGATGATCTAGATCAATGGCTTAAATGTAACGTTTTGAAGGTCCACATTGTATTGCTAACCTTCCAAACATGACAGAGGTGAAACCATTCATGTAGTACAAATGTACAACAAAATTGAAGCAGTGTAACATTCAGTGAACATGATATTTATACAAATACAATTGAATTAAGACATCAAGAAGGTGATGCCATAAACAAAGTGCACAACCACCCAAACAAGCACAAGGAGACATGACGAGTAAACAATACAATTGCAAAAGTGACAAGACACAACCATGAAACCTTTATAGCCATTACATCTGACTCCATCAATAATCCATGATAGCACCAAATGGTTCCCAATCACAGGCAAACAAAAACACATCAGTCAACAAGTAGATGTTAAAACTAAGCTTGCCAGCACTAAATATATTGCAACAAATGTGAACAGTGTTACGAGCAACAGTATGCTACTGCTAGTGTATGGACACCAAAATCACAGAAAGAGACAAGAAGCTTGTGCAGCACACCAGATTATGTACCTCATAAGACTTCCAATAGACGTGTCTTTCTTATCATCACCAGTATTGTCTGTGTAGCCATTGGTTGTAATTTCGTTTCCAGATGTTTTCAGGATGACTGTTGACTCTTCATCTTCATCAATGGTTGCCATGGCAACATTATGATTATCACCAACCACAGGGGTGTCTTGTATTGGTGTGAGCATGCCATTTGCAGTGATAGTGTCTGTCAAATTTGCAGGCGTTTCTTTAGACGCTGTTTGTGTCGCTTTGGGAACGTCAATGGTTTCAGCAACTCCATGTACTGCACTGGATTTCGTCTTTTTCTCAGAAAGTTTCAAATCATCATTTTCTTTTTTATCTAAACGGTTTGTACCCTTTGCAACCTTCCCCTTTACTGAGCCTTTAGATTTCTCTCTCTCAGTTGCATGCTCTTTCTTTGCCTCCTGTGATTTTGCTAGAGCCTTTGTTACACTTTTGTGTTTAACTTGCTTAGAATTTTCACCTGAATCCTCTGGTGTTTGTTTGATTGATTTTTCCTTCTTAGAGAACTTCGACGTTCTCTTCGTCCGTAATGGATTGACAGGTGCATCCTCAGATCCCATTGTTGAGGTGAATGTCAATGGTATGCCAGGCTCAGAACTAGATCGACTGGCCAGAGTTGATCTTTCAGGAGAACCTAGTCTGTGAATCAGGTGACAATCAGATGGGAGCAAGTGTGAAAAAGTTGTAAAATCTGCCTCAGTACTCTGGTTTCAAGTTTACCATAAAAGTTAACTAATGCAACTACAATCCATACAAGGGTTTCAACTTCAAAAGGCTACTTTTTCTTTATTCATCAGGTCGAACAAAATTGCATTAGTATTGATTGGTAAGGTTAGATATCAGAGGCCTGGTGAGAGATGAGAGCAAAAAAGGTCTAAGGTCTATCTGCAAATAGAAACAGACTTGTTTTGTTCTCTCTCCTGTTCTTGCTTAAAACTGTGTCAAAGATAATGTCAGAATGAACATTTTAACACAGCTTCAAGCAACAAGGTCCATAGCACTGAAACAGAATATTTTTCACACCTGCCTTGCCCCCCTGTAGAGACAATTATTACTAGTGATTATATCTTATCTATTACAACAACATACCAATATTCCAAGTGTGTTAAGTAACACAGAATTTTCAACAGTCTTGGATTATTTACCAAAAGAATGAAAGTACTATTGAATATTTTTTTTTTCAACATAGTCGTGAAATTTTTCACCAATGTATTAGATTCAAAATACCACTCAATCAGACATTACCGACTATTTCTTGAGCATCAATTGAGAGAATTGGTTTTCTGAACTTAAAATATTTTTAAACAAGTTGTCTCCTTGCTTTCTACAACTGTATACACTTATTCAGGGTTATTACACGAGTTGGATACAATACATGCTTCTTGTTTGCCACTTTTGGTATTGTCTTTAGATTTTTTTTTCTAACTTGTTTAGAATTTATACCAGATGTCTCTGGCATGTCATTGACAGATCTTCCAGTTTTGGAGTTAGCTGATGCTCTCTGTAGGGGATCCTTTTCAATGACAGGTGTATCTCGGGACCCCAAAGATGAGGTACCATATGGTACTGGAATACTGGGGTCAGAGCTAGTTCGACTAGTAACAGTAGATCTTCCTGAAGACCCTAGCCTGTGAATCAGGTTACAATAAGTCATATTTATAACAGCAACAGACTTATCATTATTTAACAGATCTGTAAAATTTCTTAAAGAATTTTATAAAATAAATGAAATTTTTAATCCTACTCACTCTTTCATTTTTAACTGATGGACATTTATTTGTATTAAGAATTTTGGAACTTATATAGAATTATTAAGATTATTTTTTAAGGTCAAAACTTGACAGTAATTCAGCATTATATCATGTGTTTTATACAACACGATTACAATATATTTATACCTCTGAGAAATCCCTTTGTAACCACGTTCACTTTTACCACTGCAAATCAAGGCGGACAAAGTAACTGACAACATATTACATTACTATGAGAATTACAAGGTAGAATTCATGGAATAAACTTAAAAAGAGTTTGACCGATAATGAAACAGGAAAAAAGACGTATGAGACACATCAACATCATGAGAATAGTACAGGCAATGATCTTAGACTACATGGAAGCCCAACTTTCTACCTTTTTTAGTTGATCGGTAGATCAAATAGTTTTATGGCAATTTTCAACAGTCGCATCACCTTTTCCAGAAGTGGCGTAAGAATAACAGGTAAGTGAATCGGTTAAAAATAGTTCAACATCTGAGCGCAACCTGCATCAACTCAATAAATGAAATAAATAGTTTGAGTTAACAACCCAGATTTGAAAAAAGTAGGGTTAGTAGGGCTCTTTTGAGAAAAAGTAGACAAAAAGTACGAAGCACGTAAAAAGTAGGGAAATGTCGGCAATCAAAGGATATTTTATGAGGTCCTTGGAAAATGACAGGTTTTTAAGTTATAATAAATTGTTTCATAACAGATGTAAAATAAATAAATTAAACTAAACCAGACCCTACATGACATTACAAACACTATGGATATAATGACAATATCACATTCTTTGCTGAAATTATGTCAAGCACTTAAGTTACGCAGTATAACCATTTGTCTAAAAGCATTCTAACTTGCCTGAGCCATTATATCAATATTTGGAACAGTCATAAAGTCACAATTATGTATCAATAGACGCAACCTGGATTTAGCTAAAAATGGGTTTTTACCTGTGGTAATTTTAGATCATGAAATTACATTTACTAGCCCAGGTCGTTGGGCTAGTGGATCACGTCAAAGACTGATATTAGAAAACTTCTTTAAACAGTTTAAATTGTTCCAGTTGAAGTTACAGATGTGTCAGTAAAAATGACAACATAGTTATGTACTATAACAACATCAAGATCACCTAAATGTTTGCCGAGAATTCCCTGTCCTGGACGAGCCTTTTCTTTTTCCACTTTTACTGAAATCCATGTTTCACTAATTAATTTTTTCCTTTTCTTCCTAATTAACAAATTTTCTCATATAAACTGACTGTCCCTTTTTAATTATCAAGTTTAAATAATTATAATAACTACATAGGAGAATAAAGTTTTAATTTTCTACCAAGTGAATTTCATGGAATTCATACTTATTTAATAACTATCATGATGAATATTTTATTTCTACAACAAAAGACTGTTCAACAACAGATGCCAACAATATTTATGTAAATAAATTAGGCTATAAAAATTAAACCAGTTGTTTTACTGGAATTTAACAACTGTTGGAATTAATTACATCAGTCGATTTTGTTGACATTTTACACATCTGAGGTTTGAGATTGTGAATTAAGTTTGGTGACCAGTCTAGAAACTCAAGCAGCTGATTGGTCAATTCTGTCATCAGTCTTAAAATTGACCAGTGGCAAGGCAGCATACTGAGAATGGTTCCAAAACTTAACTTTTCAACCTCGGACAACTGTGTCTAAAAGCTAAGTCGTCAAACATGTCTAAACTATACATGCATTCTAAGACAAGCAAACGTTCTGGAGACAGTTCCAACCAATTCCAATAAATATATTTTTATCAGACGGTGCCAATGAAATACGTTGAGCCTAGGTATTGATATGATCCAGTCTTTATCTATTATTTTAGACGCACTTATTATTTATAATCCTGTCAAAGACAAACAATTAATTGAAAAATGTGTTAATATAATATAGAAATTGTTCATTGTAATGAATACGCAGCAGTGTTTTAGTGCAGTTTCTGGAGATCCTATACAATATTAATGCAACAGAATGAAAGATGTGAACACCACATAAAAGACAACGGAATGAATGAGACCAACAATACACATAATGGATCCAATGATCTGATCATTAGGCAATGTCAGCATTCAGAACAACATGTAAGTAATTAAGAATGCAGTCTGAGATTAGGTATGACTGCTATGCTCAGTTGGTAGTGTCCCACACTCCACTACCGATCTGGAGATTTGAACCCCATGTGAGACAAATGCTCTTTGTGAAAATTTCACAGTAGACAATACCAGTGTTTATTTTCAGCTGTTTTTATAGCCGTTATTTGACTATATTCCAAATTGCCAAAAAGAATATATTTTCCCCAATTTGAATGTAAAAATTCCCAATTAATCTTACGAAAATGTTAAGTGAAAAATTAACCAAGTTAGAAGCATTTCTCTCATAGGCAGTGTAAATATGTGTATCATTTGTTGATTAATTAAACACTACATCCTTTTATTTTATTCATACAATTTTGCTGTAATTTCTAGACTAATTTGAACGATTAACGTGCAAAATTCCCAATTTGATGGGTATGGGTAATCTACCCAAAATAGCCAAAATAAACCCGTGGCAATACTGTCCTCTGATTTACATAGGGAAGTATCTCCGTTGTTTTTTTCAGGCAGAACAGGGCCCGATATTATCATGGATACTTGCACTCATCACTCATATCCAAAATCACAGAGTCTACTCTTCTGAGGGAGATAGTGACTCATACTGAGTGTAAACAATGTATGATAATGTTAGATAAATACTGAATATTCTAAGCATCCCATTTTGTTAGAGATTTGAGTGTGATATTAGATCTTGGAGAAATAATTAAGTCTGAGTGTGGAGTGTGGCTCTCAGACCAAAGAATTTCTCCCATATCTCATAATTGTTCTGAAATCTAAAAGTAAATGAACCAAAAAGAACATTTATCACTCAATTAACATGTTCATGTATTTTCCGCACTCAAATATCCACTATCAGTCTCATGAGAGTACATTTTGTAATATGAGATTTGAATGCCGAGTAAGTATTTGTTATAATCCAGGGACCCGATGACCCAGCCACAAACACTGGTCAGGTAAAAAATCCACCATAATTAACAGAAATCCATATGAAAAACAGTGTAAAACTCCTAACACAACATCAACCAATTCCAGACACATTATGTGAAATCCCATACAGTAAAATCTCACTTCCAAACCACCTCGAAATTAAGACCATCTTACTAATGCAACCATATTTTCCTGGACTGGTTTTAAGTTTTTCACATTTTCATATATAACTCATTAATCAAACCCCCTCATTAAAAAGACCGAATTTCTTAAAATAATGGTCACACGAGATTACAACGTACAGTCGGACCTCATTAATTTGAATTCATTGGGTGATTATTTTCATTCGAATAATACATAGTTTCAAATAGCGTATTTCAATTTGACACGCATAAGAAGATACATCGTGTCCAGATATTTATGTTCGATGCTACCATGTATTCGGATAAAAGGTTGTCATATAAACCAGGTCCGACTGTAGTTTTGCTTACTGCTCACACGTTTTTCACAGAATGTGAAACAACAATATTTCGTGAAACACAAAATGTACAAAAGTACCATGACGCAGGAGTCGTTGATTTTTTCGGTCGAAATAAAATATCATCGTCATTATCAATGCTCTCATTGGCAATGCTGAAAATAATTGCATTTAACAAAACAAAACTAGAAATTTATACTGTTGTAAGATTAGCTTTGTAAAAAGCTAGTTACGATGTTTGATATATATACAGTCAACTCTCTTGACATTGACATTTGTTACAACGGAATATTTGTTTAACGACACAAATGTGTTTCCGACCAAAATAAAATTGTCAAATACATAATATCACAAGAGTGATTTCCCCTTTTTTTCAATCTAAAACCATAATAGTATACAGCTAGTCAAGATGGACAAATAAAACTGTTAAATATATACAGTTACAAGAGTGATTTCCCTTTGATTCAAAACAGAACTTATCTAGATTCTGGCATGAACAAGTTGCATTATAAGTAAACAATTCTAGAATTTATCAAAATTTTATCAACAGTTTCTGAAAAGAAATACATAAAATTACTTCAAATAAAGTTATTTTCCACCCACATGCCGTTTCGCAGACCACAAGTAACTTTACCTCTTGAATTTAATGGAGATAACTGTAGTTTCGAAGAAGCAACTATCTCCCCTGAATTGAATCACTAGATAAGAAAGTATAGAAGACTAATAGCCAAATGCTTCAACTTAAATCATTTCATAACTTAAAAATGTGAAATCACAAATTATCAAATTCATAATTACACAGGTCATAATTTCTCAGTATTATAAGTAAGTGTGAAATAATAAATAAAGACGACATCACCGGTCTTTTTCAATGAAGGATCTAAAAATTCTGAAATTTATTTATAGTCTGGATTTACCTCCCACTTCCCCTAGATCTTCTGCTTGATGTACTTCTCTCAGAAACAGTTGAAAACCCATCAATATCTGGTAACTTCTTCTTGAATCTGAAAAAAACAACAACACCCAATTCAATAAAAGTCTGTTTTGGCCACCTAATTTGATGGATCGATGCAGCCGAGATGTATCATAAGGAGGCAGTCTACACAAGAGAATAGTACAATACGGAAAATAGATTGAATTATATTAACCCCAATTAAACTACCACCGATTATTCTGGCTCCAAAAGTCCCTTCAGTACTTTGATTCAAAATTGATAAAGATAAATAAAGTGTCAAACTCACCCAGGTCCCCTAGATCTTGGTGTGACTGGACTTTCCTTCTTACCTGCAAAGGCAGTAGTAAGACAATTTTAATACATTATTCTAGAAAAAAAACCAGCAAGACAGCAATGCTACTTGATGATGTTTAGTGTCCTGTTTGTAGAGGTTATTGTTTATGTGTGTATATAGTTTGTCTCTTTGTGCTTTTATGGGTGGCTGCATACTTTATGTGACATTTTCTGAGTGACACCTACATTTGAGGCCCACATGGAAGATTGGGCTGTCACAAAGGTGCAGTCCCTTGATTTAAAGACTTCAATTTTATTAAGAATACTTTGTATCATTCTGTTCAAAAATATTTTTTTCATGGAGAATCAATCAAGGTTTAATTTCACAACTAAGGCCAGGCTTAAAAATATTTGTTTATAGTACAAAACAACAACTCTCAAAGCCATTTAGGCGGTCAATGTTTTGTAGTTTTTTAAGTGATGATTAAATCCTGTTCGGATGAGTCAAATTCCATTTGAGTCAGGTTAGATGGATATTTTAAGGATGGTCTGATGCAGATTTGTTTACATTATATTTTTCTGTATTTTTTAGTCGGACCTCGTTCATTCAAATTCATTAGGTTTATTACGAATAATACTTGGGTCTCAATAGCCCATTTCAATATGATGTGCATAAGAAGACACATCAGGATCTGAGTATTCAGATAGAAAGTTTTCGAATAAACGAGGTCCGACTGTATTTCTGATAAATGTTATATAATAATAAACCTATCCCGGTGCATCAGTAGCTTAGCAGCTTGCTAGAATGAAAATAAATTTTGTCAGATTATAGTACAGCACATATCATTGTGTATCAAAGTTAAATAAACAATTCTTCGTTATTTCTCAAAAACAGCTTTCTTGTTTCTTTCAAATTTGCATAATTTATAATCAAAAGTTAAAAATGCATTACTATAAATAAATAAATCACTAAATAAATCGCCAAATTAAATAAAAAACAACAAACAAAAAAAACAAATTAATTAATTAATAAAAAAATAAATAATTAATTGCTTAATCAATATGACCTTTTATATAAAAAACATAAAATGAAAAAACATTAATGTAAGTATTTGTATGTATACAAATTCATACAAAACTCGTGGTATGAACATTACAAAAACATCATTATTCAAATGTTATCTTAATTACCACATTCACTAACGATTATTATCTATGTTAAGCAAAATTAATGAAAAACAAATTTCTTCATTAGTACAAAATTTAATGCTCACACACAAATTAAGCATTGTAAAGCTGTTATTGTAACAAAATATCGTACAAATAAATGTTATTCAATACCACAATGCATGTACTTTATTAACAAAAATTGGCAAACATCTGCAAACAGTTTCATGTACTTGAACACAAGGTAGTTGATTAAGACAAAGAGATGGTAAATTTTCAGAAAATCAATGTATCAGTATATTTTGTTCTGAGTTTAGAATCATTATCTAAAGTATGCAATCCAGAGCATGCAAAACAATAAAACAATATTTCAGCTTCAAAACGTTTGTGTAGAAGAAGAAGTATTCCTGTAATGTGTATTTGCCATTTTGTGTAATCGCAACATTGTATTTTGAAAACTCATGGGTTCCTGTGGAAATTAGATCTACTCAGGATAGCTATAAATATGGGGTTTTCACTCTTATCATGCAGTACAAACAACAATATCCATGTAACATTAAAACAGTAGTAGTTCTGTGGCAATTTCAACAGGCGCATCGCCTTAATACTTTTTTCGGCGCAATTAGAATAACAGGTAAGTGAATCGGTTAAAAAAAAGTTCAACATCTAAGCATAGCCAGCATTACATCATCAATACCGGTAGTAATCTTACTGCGTGGTTATATCTATGGTTTACAATGGAAGTAATGATTCATACTTTCTGTGAATCTGGAAGTGTTGAATACGAAACCAGTGTTCAATACTCCGTACAATTTTAGTGCTTTCAGCGCTTTGATTAATATTGAGTTTTTAGTAAACAATCAAACTGTTAGAACAAAGCCTAATACAATCAACACCACTGTGAAAAACCCTTTCACACAACCCTGTAACTCACTGTTCATAGATTCTCTGCCAGTACGTGGGGTTATAATCACGCTTATTTTACCACTTTCAAGTTCCTCACTTAAATCACTTAGCATGCTGTTAATAGTTTCAAGTCCAACAAAATCAATATCTTTGCTTGGATGCAAATGTTCACCTCCAAATGCATTTTGAGTGAATTTCATGCATGTGTTATTCTCATGCGCTGACATGCTTTCAAGGTCAATACCAGACTCAAGATCATCACCTTCATATTCCAAGGTAGAAACTTGTTCAACATCAAACATGTTATTTTCCTCAGTCACCTGGCTATGTTTTGAGCTCTGCTGATCGATGTGGGATATCGTCCACTTCTCGGAGAAATGTGATGTGGCATATTCGCTAACAGAGATTGCGCTCTCAAAGGCACTGTCAGTCGATACGTCATCGCAATTTCTTCCTGAATTATCTCTATGCATGAAATTTGGCAAGGGGCCAACTTGAGACAAGTCGGTCAAAGTGCGTTCATTCAGTAGCATATTATCCAGCGCATTCGGACTGCTTTTCCCCGTCATGTTGCTCATCTCCCTTGGCAACGGTTCTTCCACTAAACTAAGCAGTGGATCAGGCTCGTAGTTGAGAAGTGGATCTTCTTCGAAATTTGTCAGCGGATCATCCATAAACCCACTCTGTCCACGTAGTGGGAGACCATTGACAATATCAGACAACGGTGTGGGAGGTGTAAACTGGTCTTCTCTCTCACCAGGCACGTTCGAGGCACCGCCACGATTGAGTAAATCTAATCGTGCATTGTAGTGATGTTTTGCTGACTTAGCCCCGGCACTTTTTGGATCATTCATACTTACTTCCCTTGAGAAAGCCAGCTCACTATTATCGCTAAGTGAACCAGGCGTGGCTGGTAACTCTGTATTCATTCTGCTCGTATTGTACAAATCATTAGCTGAAAGTTAAGTACACAATAATACTCCATGGTCTTACTGTACACATCAATCTAAGTATTCATTTTAAGAGAGTAACAATATTTATGATAGTGTCAAGTTTTGTGTACTATAAGGACGTTCCATCTGGGCCCGGGATTATAACGGATACTTACACTCAGCGCTCAAATGACGAAAGTTACTCTTATTAGTGAGATAGCAGAAATTTTAGTGTGGACAATTTGCATATCACCTTTGTGTAAACCAATTAAATATAATGTTAACCACTAAACTAACTTATCTTCAACCAAACAACATTTGTATCCTTGAAGCAGATTGTTTAATATTTTCATAACGGGTACGTTACCTTACCGAAATCCACTGAATTTCTTGGATAGAACTGTTTTGTAAATATCAAAATTACATAGGTATAATATTTACAATTAAATAAGCTCTCATGCATTTGAGCTAGCACTCAACAACACTAGGGCTTTGGGCTAGGGGGTTAAGGCAAAGACTAAGAACACAGTACCAAGATGTTCCCTTCATGCCATGACTGTAAAGAAAGTAATCAAGTACCCATTATACAGGCACGAGAATGCATAATTTCAAAATCAGCTGAAAATTTGGCAAGGGGTCCAGGGGGGCGCTGAAACTCCTGGCTTTTAAGCATCTAAGATGTCTTAAATTGTCTCAAAAACGGCCCTTGCGAGCATCAAATCTCATGCCTGATTATAGTGCAGTGTACTAAAAAAGTGAACAAACTGATAATACGTACAGAATGTATGACACTAAAACTATCACCAACAAACCTACCAGATTTTCCACCTTCTGACATGAATGAAGTTTCTTTTCTCGACCAGGATGGGAAATCATCATCTCTCTGTAAGAAAAGAAACAAGTAGAATTATGATAAAACTGAACTGTTATATTTTATACAAAAAACTTATTTATCCTCAAAAAGCTGCCAACAGAACGTACAGTATATCTTGGCTTTGAACCCCTTCTCAAAAGTCGCCATTTTCCAAAATAACAAATGGGGTCATGAAAGGTTGCATTAATTTTAGTTACACTTTTTGGTGGAGTTTTATTTAGGTGGATTAGACCTTGACCTTCAAAATAAAACCCTGTCAATATAACCAGCTATATAGTACATGTACTCACATCTTCATCAAACAATCCGGGAGTTGTACCCTCTACCCAGTTCTGTATTCTATCCAACAACAGTGGATCTTCTGGTTCTGCAAATCTCTCAGCCAACGTTGCTAGTGCTAACTCCTGTATAGAATACAATAGAACATGATGTTAGAACCAGCATAGAACGGAGTTTGTAAAACGCAGCTTGCCTTATTCATAGAGAAATAACATTTCCTTCTTTGTCCAATGTAAAATGTTCATCACCCACCTACTTTTCTTGTTTTATAACACATTTTAATACTCATCGGGTACAGTCAGATTTTTGTTTAAGTTTTCTAAATAGATATATTATGGATTGTTGTTTTCCCGGAGGTCTCTATGGTGAGGCACTGTCTTAGGTATGTGGCATTCCCTGTAGCAACTTTAATTCTCTCTCTTTTGAATGATCATAATTAAGGGATAACCCCCAAGACCCCGTCTACTATTGGTGATTTCCCTACTACTTCAAGAATTAGTGAAACCCCTGATGGATTACATAGTTCGCACATATACAATATTTACCTCCCTTGTTCTTCATCATCAGCCATTTTGATAGGCAAAACTGATAAGCCTTTATATGAGTAATTGTGATAAATGAGAAAATTCCAAGATAATTTGTATGTGACAACCACTTTTTTTCAACTTACTGAGCCAACTGCCCACAAGAGTATAATGAATAAGTAATCTTTTTTATGTCTGATTAGTTTATCATCATTTACATTATATTCCCTATAAACTTTAAGGAAATTTGCCTATCAATATGGCCAACAATTCAGAACAAGGGAGGTAAATATTGTAAATGCGGGCACTATCTATTATTTGTTTACTGTACCTCAT